>JAUMHL010000003.1:3139648-3266136 GCA_032362345.1 Sandelia bainsii | reverse complement strand
TTCCTCTCCACTGTTGCCTAGTGCTGCTCAAGTGGGACTGTTGGGTTTTCTACAAATATTCTGTATATATTTATATTGTGTAAGGTCTTAAACCTTACAATGTAAAGTGACTTGAGGTGACTTTTGTTGTGATTTGGTGCTGTATAAATAAAGTTGAATTGAATAGAATTGAAATTGAAAAGAGTAAATAAAAATATACTGGACTGGAAGAGGCCCCTCCGTCTGTACACTCAACCTTTATATTTCCTTATATGTTCATCTTTATAAGTGTGGCTATAGTATCAAGCAATATGACTGTTGCATATTGATGTTTTACAGATGATAATACTACACTGCTTGTTTGGCTGCTCATCCCATAAATGGACAAATGCCGCTGTAATGCTCACTGGAGAAGATTTGCAAAAAAATACATTTCTCCATTTTTGGAAAGTGTTATTCAAGAGGAAAAAGAGAAAGTAAAGACATTTGCAGAAATAACCCAGAGCTAACACAGAGTTTATAAAGTGTGTGTCCTGTGTATTATTCACACTGTGGGGACAGAAACATGTTTGCACACTCATGGTGTGGGGACATCGCCTTCAACCACAAGATCATTAAAGTTTGAGTGATGACTTTTTTTAGGGTTTAGATAAAGTTAGGTTTAGATTCAAGTTAGAGTGAGTGTTAGGATTAGGCTCTGGCTGGAGTCTCTGGGAAATGAATGTAAGTCGATGTAAAAACCTCACTGTGTGTGTGTGTGTGTGTTATGTGGCATGAAAGTTTTAGTGAAAGAGCTTTGAACACACAGTGGTATGTTGTGTATCCAGACAGTGTGAAAGGGACTGCTGTTAATGAAGAAGTCAGGCTTACAATTATAGTCAGAGAAAATGAACAGACTGAGGCAGAGTCGTAGATGTTAGAGTCATTTAGACAACAGCCCAATAACTGTTTAAGGTTTGTGTTGTATTGTGCTACATTTAATTTGCTAAGGATAAGTAGCTCCATGCTTTTATTTGCTTAATTTGGATGAGTAATGAGTGCAACCAGTTTTAGCTTCTGGTTGGATAAAAGATTTAACAACCTGCCCCTGTTGGTTTAACTAATTTAGTTTGAGTTTTGGATCCAAGAAAACAAAGTGATCTTTGACTGTGTTTATTGTGTGATTATTGTGTAGTAGCTGTGTAGTGTTTTATGCAATTTTCCGTTTGCATATTAGAATAAGAAACTCTCACTAAGTAGTTCAAATGGAGAACATGAACTACATAGTAGTTCATTTATGACACCAGGAGTCCAAACAGCACAGTATCAATGTGTAATCCTGCAGTTTGGCTGTTAATACTGAACCAGTTCACTGTAAAACTCAGCAGCTGTGACTCAGGGCTGAGGTGTTGTGAAGGCAACAGCTTCCCTGGAAACCATTTCTGGACTGATTTTCATCATGTGACTCGCTGATGCAGCCAAGAACTGAGAAAAACACAGAGAAGGAGTCAGAGTGAAAGAGGGGGGAGTGTTTGTGTGAGATAGAGACAGGAAGAGAGAGAGGGGGGAGCACAGCTGATGAGTCAGAGGAGGCTGATTCTGACGTAATGCTCCAACCCCTCGTTCCAGTTTCCCTTCCTGCATGGCTGCTCCAGGATGTTCAGGTCAGAGTCTGGTTCTTCACAAAAATATAGCAACACAGCACAGGCTACTGTATTATTTATTTATTTATTTTTGTTTTCATTATAAACCACCACATACAGCAGGCTACTAGAAACATAGAAGTGAAGCTAATTAGCCTATTACATTGTAATTAAATTTACATTTTGTAAATGTTTTTGTATTTCCATCTTTTATTAATGTGTCAACCTTTTCCCAGGAATCAACACCCCAACAACAACACAAACACCTACAAGGTGTTGGTGCTAAAATATATACACATATATTACCTACACAGACTGGGCAGCATGCCCAAAAGCAACCGTGCAAAACTAATACAGCTCTTTAGCAATATACAACCTGGTGAGGTATAATACGACATATAACATATGCAATCTAAACAGATAAAGTGTTTTCAACCAGTGTGCAATGGACAGAGCCAAGTGACGTGATGAAATTCAACTAAACAAAGCTCTAATTTGGAAACACAAACAAGCAATACAGAATAATTTGGTAAAAAAGTCACAAAAAACACAGCGTCTTCAAATTTGATTACACTGTTTACAATTTGCATCATCAATGTTGAGATTTACATTGTCACCTGTAGACTCATCAAATCTTTTCTTTAAATGGGTGTTCTACTGTCCTCTACATGTCAGCTGTGTGTATTATTAGTGAAATTTCTTCTCAGAAATGTATGTTAGGATCAGTCTTAATAAAACTATATGTAAGGAAAATATTAATTAATAAACTGGGGCTTAGACAAATATAACAGATGAACAGATAGATAGTTAGATAATCCACTTGTACTGTAATTGTAAAGTGATATAACTAACTAAATATTCTACTTTTCTTTGTTCTATTTTATTATTGCTA
Source organism: Sandelia bainsii (assembly GCA_032362345.1). Classification (NCBI taxonomy): domain Eukaryota; kingdom Metazoa; phylum Chordata; class Actinopteri; order Anabantiformes; family Anabantidae; genus Sandelia; species Sandelia bainsii. Next base: position 3,263,643 of record JAUMHL010000003.1, on the reverse strand, counting down.
TTTCATCCCAAATCACAAGCACAAATCTGGAGCCTATGTGTTTATCTCCTTTTACCTATTTTAATCTGAAAACCAAAACAGTTGGTCTGCAGCTGAATCCCACCTCCCTTCCGGGAATAAATGCTGCCTCTGCTCATTTATCACATGAAAACAAACGGAACTGCTCTGGGATCAGCTTCCTGCGTCGTCGGCAATGCAGGTTCATGTCAGCGACGCATGCGCAGTGCTTCGTATTGCGTAACACCGACGGAGATCGACAGGAACCGTCATCATCTGGAGAAAAATACATTTCTGGCCTCTGTGAGACAAACGGAGAAACTTGACCTGAAAGAATCTGTAGTGAATCTGGAGGATTATTGCGACCGTAGACGGATTACAGCACAGGAAGTCTGTTAAATAACAATCAATGATACTAAAATAATTTTCGTCACGTGGTTAAGATTGACCAATCGGAGTGAGCCAAATCCAACGGAAAGTATGTTCTTTGTTCGGATATTTTGCCAACTTTATCGACAAATTCGAGCTTAAAGTTTGTTAAGTCAGAAAACGTGGATGTGGATATGGAGATGACGTTTTTATAGAAATGGACCGATGTGGATACTTTTAAATGTGTTTTTTGCGCAATGCCACGTGTTCGAGTTTCGATCGGGCTTATTATTTCATCACATGACTCCCCTCCCCCACCCGGCGCAGGGAATCGGGGAAGAAGGCGGACATGTTTGAGGGAAATGTGATGGTTAAAAAGTATCGAGGTGGAAGACAAGAAGATTATTTGAAGAAAGGTTTCGCATTATTTTGGGATTTACCTACCGAAATTAGTGTTCTATTTTAAATTCAAGGTGTTTATGTTATACCTTGAATATAATTATATATTTTTTCTTTTGTGTCATTTAATCTGCCTTTTGAACAATTGTTTCTTTTGTGTTTTTATATTGTTGAATTGTAAACACTTTAGTAATAATTTATATTTGAAGTAATTAGTTTTAATTTTCAGTTAGTTTTTACTTTTGAGTGACATTGTGAGGAATTTGTAACCTTGGTGTGGGGGTTGGGCGCATGTGGTTAGGTAACCATTTTGTGTGGTTGTTAAATTTGTAGTTTTAGCAGTCTTAATTATGATTTTAGAGGTTTACCTACTAAGTTGGTGTGTTTGTAATTATATACTGTTTAATTTGTTTTGAACAATTATTTTGCAAACTGTCAAAGGTCAGGTTTTTTTGTACTTTGTACTGTAATATTACATGTTAGTTGGTTTGACTTTAGGTTTAATTAGTGTTGTTTAGTTAATTGATTGGGCGTAAGTAGCCTTTGGCTCAAATGTAGTGAGGTCAGTGGGTAAAAATGCTGTGTCATTCAGTAGATAGTTAAACCCTGCAAGGTGTGGTCCTATTTTATTAGTTTTGGTTTATGCTGAGTTGTGGTTAAATTTAAAGAGGAACTGCAGTCTTTTTGTTACACTTTTGGTCTAAAATTGTGGGATTGTGAGTCTTTGTACTATTAATCTGAGAGCAGTTGAGGCCTCGTCTCATTGTTTAGCAGTGTTCTCAAAGGTTGGCATTTTGTACAGCAAAGGAAGTTGTCTTTGTCAGTTAAGTTGTCTTTGTAAGCTAATTATATAGCGTTCTATGTATTTTGCTTGCTGATTTATTGTTAGAATTGCGAATAATTCGGTTTTAAAGCGTTATTACAACGTACTTAAAGATGGCGACTGTGCGCCTCTTTGAAAAACAGAAATGCGGATGTTCTGGTAAGTAGAGAGCTCGTGGGGGCTCCTGACGGGTACGCGTGACACAGTGAAGAACCAATAGGCGTCTTGGTATTTGCCCTGGAAGCCCGCGTTACAACTGGATTGACCAATCGCAGTTGTTGCTTTGCACACGTTGACGTAATGTAACGAGATAACTGTGAGGGAGGCGTCGGTGTCCTTGCATTTTGTGTGGGATTATGTGGCGGAGCCAGTTACAGATAACATTTCTGTAATACTGAATAGGCTGAGCCAATAGTATTGTGCAATTTTCTTGACTGACAGCTAAAGCTTGCGAATAGGTTGGCCCGACAGTCTGCCAGTTTCCAGGGGTGTGGTAACTTAGACGGACAGCGTAAACAACAAATGGGAACTCAGAGGGCGTGGACCTTCTGAGGTTGTCTGTCCAATAGGGTGAAGGGTCCCTGTATAAAAGAGCGGGTGTAGTCGCATCGTCGCCATTTCACCGAAGCAGATTTAAAGGAGTACTACGTGGTGGGCAGCGGAGAGAACTGAACAGAAACGGATCCTGGTTTCAGTCTAACTAAAAACAGAATCCGGATCCATCCTGATGGATATGGCTGTTAACCCGCCGCTTGACAGGTATCTACCGGTAAAATTGACTCTCAGCTTTTCACCAGAGGGAATATTTCAAACATTTATTAATTTTTCCCGAAATCTCGTTGCTGAGAGTCAGTATTTGCTGTAATGCAAGAGGAAGAAAAAATGGACATTTAATGTGCTCAGGAAGAAGTTTGGCGCTGCGTTAAAGGGATTTGGAAGGAAATTCATGTTGAGGAAATAAAATGTGTTTGTGGCTTATGAGAAGCTGCGACTGTTGATCGCACTACGCCGGCGCCATCTTCGGAGCGATTCTGCCGTTGGCCGCTCTCTCCCGCTGCTAGCATTGCTAGCGTTAGCTTAGACAGTAGCTCGCCCTTTGTGACTCGTACATTGTTTATTTAACGGTAATTATTTGTCCAAATGTTTTGACATGATCTACACAGACCGGCACCGCTAACAGTTAGGTTAACACACATCGTGTGTTGGCGACTGCCAGGAACATAGTTTTGACGAACATGAGGTTAGTCGGTGTTCACGGATAGCTGGTCCCGCCGGTATTTCAGCTTGTGTCTGCTTGCCGGTGGTTTGTTATTGTAGCCATGTGACGGTCAGGGGCTACTGTGATCACCGGGATGCGGGCATTGGTGCTCAGATACCACCCCAGCTAACAGTTCATCAATAACAATGGGTAAAAGAAGTTAAGATTACACATGGTTAATTTCCACGGCCGGTGTGTGAAATGTGTTTGAGGTTGGGGTTTTCTCTCCGGTTGGTGTCTCAGTTGCCAGGTTACAGAGCTCAGCTCAAGCTAGCACCACATCTGTTTCCTTGGGGTTTTTTTTTTCCATTAGCTTTCTATTTTTTTTCTCTTGTTAATCCAAACCAAGTTGTTAATGTTATGTATATGATTATTTTCCATTTTTAATAATAAAGTATACTAACTGTCAAATGTGTTTCCAACAGTTGTATCATTCAAAACAGCTTTCTTTAGCATAAATAATGCAAATAGTTGCTTATAGTCATGTCTAAATACCAAATCTGTTATATTCTGTTAAATTGTCAGCTAAGTTTACTTTCCATTTCATTTTATTTTTGTAAAGTATGCCAAGCATGATGCAGATAAGCAGACCAACTTAGATGGTTTAAAGCATTTTTAAATAAGAAATTTGGGAGTGGGCATGTACCTTTTGGTAAATAAATGAGATAAACTAATTGTTTTTAGTCTTTTATGGGAATTTGTTTTGCAACAGTTGACCTTAAATGTTGGATCAAGGTTTGTTTTGCAGGTAGTGTGTCAGTATGTCAGCAGAGATGACATGAGTGAGTTCATGCTGTAAACGATGGAGGGTGGGGACGCTAACATTCACAGGCATCAAGAATGAATTTGGTCAGGAAGTTAATGGTTGTAGTGTTCTATATGAAGTTAGCAGAATTACATGACTGTACTGGTAAGTAGCAGTTTGTCAGAGCAGAAGTATTTTTTGGTGGGTATGTACACTATTGTATTAATGGAGCCACAGTAGGGGCAGCACTCATAACTGCAGTTGTGTACTATAAAGTCTAATTTGCATAAAATGTGTATGACATTTGTTTCTGTTGTCTTTTACTAAGACTTAATGGTTTGTGACAGTCAAATTGGACTGAATGCCACCCTTATGTTAAAGGTGAGGGAAGGGGCGGTGTTTGGTGTCTGCATCTGTACACAGGCATCAGTAAAATAAAAGTAGTGAGATGCTGGTAATCCTGTGATGTTAAAACAGTTGTACTCCAGAGGTTATCAGGAATACTCTTAATTTCAGCAAAGCCACATTCTAGGTTATTGTGCAGTGGTTCAGTGAGCTATGACTTCATGGGGCTTTGTTGGCAGTGTGGAGGTTGTGTACACAGGATGTTTACTTTAAAGTTCAGATATTAGTAGAACAGAGTATCTGCTATTAGGTTTCAGACCATACTGTAAATTACTCAGCATGTTATAGCTATTTCTGTCGGAGAACCGTCTAGTCATTACTGTAACATGGCAGCCGAAACTCCACCCACCATGCTGTGGAAGAGCAGTTTTTTTTCTGCAGGGAAGTTGGGGGGTGGGGTCTGTGCCGTCGTGCAGAGGAGGAAGTGATAGGCATGCCTGTTCTCTGAGGCTAGGTGCTGATTTGGCGGCAGCACATTCCAAGTCAAGCTGACGAGTGCTTGCTGAGTAATGTATAGAAGGTGTGCTTTATGTTACTCAGTTGTAGTACGATAAGCAGGATTAGAGTTGATAGGATAACATCCTCTGTGTGACAACAAGAAAACTCTGTTGTATCAGGATGACATGATAAGGAAATTGGCTTTAGATAGATCCTCTAGGATTTGTTGAACTGATATTAGATATGTTTCTGCCCATATTGAGAGACAAGATAGTTGCTATATGTAGGCCAGGACCAACCTTTCAAAGATAAAATTCACGATCAGGACATGGCCTTGCTTCGATGGGAGTTAGAAGACAGTCATCAATTGTTTTCAGTTGCAACTAGATAGAACTATTATGAGTTGTTGCAAATACAGACACCCTGTTTGCCTTTAGTAGACTTGTTATGTTTTTATTGTTAAAGTCAACAATATGATGGTTTTGTTGAAATGAGGAACAAACCATGTTTCAAACTGGACACTAGTAATTATATATATATATATATATATATATATGTGTGTGTGTGTGTGTATTTCACTACCACATTAAGCTCATTGGTTTTTGTAACTGTCTCTACAGCTCCCTTGGCGGGCTTGACGTTGGGATAATGGGAGTCACAACAATGGACCAGGGTTCTGGCCCAGCTGGAAAACGTATCCGAAAACCCTCACTGCTTTATGAGGGTTTTGAGAGTCCTGGGATGCCCCCCCTTAGTCAGACAGTCCCTTCAGGACCCCCACAGCCCCCGGTGAAGGACCCCAATCGCCAGGGAAGGATGACCAACCAAATCCAATTTCTACAGAAAGCTGTGCTTAAGTCTTTGTGGAGGCACCACTTTGCCTGGCCCTTCCATGAACCTGTGGATGCAGTCAAGCTCAACCTGCCCGTGAGTGTGAATGTTAAGACATTGGACCATACCAACTTGGAGCAGGGGGGTGTTTCTCTCTCAGTGAGAGGGAGAGCCAGCAGGTTTTCATCTCAGAGTTTAAGCTATTAGCAGTTCTGATAATGTCCCACTGGTCCATCCCCTGACGTCACTGATGTTAGCTAGATTGTTAATCAGTTACTACTTTTGTGTCGCCCATTGTTTTGTCAGACCTAATGTTAACACAATACAGAAATTTAAGTCCAGTATAGAACACAACCACAGGCTAATAGTATAGTTTTGTATGAATCTATTAAGTAGCCACTTAGACTGGATGGATGTCCTAAATGGTAAAAAGGTGATTTTGTGAACTAGTGGCAACTGTTCCTTCTCCTGAAAGTGTCTCTGTCTCCCTCCAGGACTATCACAAGATCATCAAAACTCCCATGGACATGGGCACTATTAAGAAGAGATTAGAAAATAACTACTACCGCAGTGCCAGCGAGTGCATGCAGGACTTCAACACCATGTTTACCAACTGCTACATTTATAACAAGGTAAGATGTGAAACAGTGTGACTGTAACACAACTGCAGGTCTGTACATGTAGCACACATGTACTGTAAACATGCATTGTAATTCTAGTAGAAGTTAGTTCCCTTGGGATTTATTTTAAGCCAATGACATAAAAGACTGAGGTGCAAAATGTTACGAAAGTGAGAAAGCAAGAAAGAAACCGATGTATCAGCACCATTTTCACTTTCTGTGTTATTTCTATGAAGGTTTTACTTTTGCATAAAACTTCATCTTCCTGCTGTTGTAACCATTTTGTTCAAACATTGTTCTCTGCAGCCTACAGATGACATAGTGCTCATGGCCCAGTCTCTGGAGAAGGCATTCCTGCAAAAAGTAGCCCAGATGCCTCAGGACGAGGTAGAGCTGGCTCCCCCTCCTCCCCGGAGCAAACCTGGAAAACCTGCCAAAAAAGGCAGAGGCAATGCCTGTGAGCACTGACTTCTTTTTAATTCTACAACCACCCTACTTACAGTACATCTCTAGTGAACTGTAAGGCAATATGACGAATATGAATGAAAGCTCCTTTCTATTCTCTTCCTCAGTGTCCGGAGGAGTGACCACCGCTCATCAGGTCCCAGCTGTCTCCCAGTCAGCATATTCACCTCCTACCCCAGAAACACCAGACTCTATCCTCTCTACCCCCCCTCAGACAATTGTGACCAAGAGCCTTCCCCCTACCCTTCAAACTGAACAGAGCATCCCATCCATTACTAGCCTGCCTCCCACACAGCCCACTGCTAAGGTAATGGTTCACTTTAGAGATCTTGTATTTGTGCAGTCACAATTTGACAGTTTGAATCAAACTAATCAAGAGCACAGAATAAAGATCTGACTGGTTCTGACACATCCTCTCTTCACCACAGAAAAAAGGTGTGAAGAGGAAAGCAGACACAACCACCCCAACCACCGTAGCTATGCCCATCATGAGCACCATGGGAGTCAGTGGCATCAGCCTGGGGATGGGTGGTGGACATGACTCGCCCCTCACCCTCACCTCTCTGGGTGTGGACCACAACTCCAGCTTGGGGATGAACCAAGGCCTCAGCCTCAGTCAGGGCATGGGGATGGGAATAGGAGTGGGGATGGGCTTAGGGATGGGGATGGGAATGGGGATGGGTCGTGGAACAGTAATGATGAGTTCTAAAGGAGCGGGAGCCAGGAGAGGAGTGAGTGGACGACCCATCAAGCCTCCCAAGAAGGATTTACCTGATTCTGTACAGCCGGCATCGGTGCGCCGCAGCAAGCTGAGTCCCCAGCTACGCTACTGCGGTGGGGTCCTGAAGGAGCTGCTGTCAAAGAAGCATGCAGCGTACGCTTGGCCCTTCTATGAGCCCGTTGATGCCTCATCACTTGGTCTTCATGATTATCATGACATCATAAAGCAGCCTATGGACCTCAGCACCATTAAGGTACTCCTCTTAAGAATACACACAAAACAGATGAGCGGGGTGTTTTGCTGTTGTTACCATACGGTCCATTTGCAGCACTTTAAAAGCCACAGACTCCTTTGTATAAAATATGTGAAAAATGTCAGGTTGAAATATAGGCAGTTACTCTTAAAACATTATGAATATCTTATGTAGACCGATTGCTTGGTCTGCTTTGACATTTCTAATTAGTTGGCATTGGTCGATGTCTGCTCTCACGATGGCTAAATAATTAAAAATTTGCACTGCAAGCATTTCACACATACATTTGACTTAAAATACCAGTGCATAAGGTGTCCTAAGTGCCTACCATGCTCAGGAGTACAGTGCATAGGGCGTTTATGGATAATACAAAAAAATTAAAATTAAATTGTATTTTATCTGATGCAAAAAGCTAAAAAATAATCAACATATTAGTACTAAACTGTATATTGGCCATCTGCCATTAAAAAATCTATATTAGTCAGCCACTGCTTTGTAGCGTCTCTCCACATTCTTTCCATTTTGTTTAATGTAGACGGTCTTCTGTAAGGTGTGACGTACATTTACTGAGTAAAGTACTATAGCAGTTTTAGATTCCAGTTACACCAGACAGTTGATCTGATGCCTTTGCTTAGTTTTTTTTTCCTGAAATAAAGTATTTAGTTAAAATCTCTTATTGTCTTTAGCGGAAGGTGGACAGCAGAGAGTATCGTGATGCCCAGCAGTTCTCTGCTGATGTCAGACTGATGTTCTCCAACTGCTACAAGTACAACCCCCCCGATCATGATGTGGTGGCCATGGCCAGAAAACTCCAGGTACTGTGGCTTATTTTAGCGACACCATTTGTAATTGTCTGTTTTGCAGCTGCACAATCTGCTAGTTTCTCCTCTTGTTTTCAAACCAGTTCACTCACATACTGTTTTCTCCTTTTTAGGATGTCTTTGAGTTCTGCTTTGCTAAGATGCCAGATGAGCCTCCAGCAGCACCTAGCTCCTCCTCATCTTCCTCCTCCTCTTCATCCTCATCAGAGAGTGAGCTCAGCAGTGAAAGTGAGGAGAGCGAGAGCAGCCCAAGCTCTGACTCTGAGGAGGAGAGGGCAAACCGGCTGGCAGAGCTGCAGGAACAGGTTTGTACTTCGTTGTGTGCACAAACACACATCAGCTTGAACCAAAATTTTATTTTGTAGCAAAGATTCGTTGCACTAATTTTGCTGCATCCTTTTACAGTAATTTTTCATGACCTGTGTCATTATGTCTCCCTTCAGCTAAAAGCTGTACACGAACAGCTCACTGCACTGTCTCAGGGCCCCATCGTCAAACCCAAGAAAAAGAAAGAGAAGAAGGACAAGAAAAAGAAGAAAAAGGTAGAAAAAGAGAAGCATCGGAAGATAGAGGAAGAGCTACCGCCTATAAAGCCAGCTAAGCCCCCCAAAATCACCAAGACTCCAAAAGCTAAGAGCAACAAACCAGTGAGCTGTCCTGTAATACCCATAAAGAAAGCTCCAAGCAAGAAAAACAACAAGAGCAAGTGAGTACTGGTCCCTACTGGACACTGTTAGAACTGATAGTATACAAGGTGCTTGTTAGAAAGTCAGTGCTTCATCTTAACAATAATTAATATGCATTTGACGATCTCAGTCATATCCTAACTCCCTCTATCACCTTCTCTCCTGTCAGATCCAAAAAAGGCACTATGATGTTCAGCATGCCTCAACCAGTCCATGATCCCATAGTGAGTCATTTCGACTCCGATGAAGAGGAGGACACTGCACCAATGTCGTACGATGAAAAGCGCCAACTCAGCCTGGACATCAACAAGCTGCCTGGTGAGAAGCTGGGTCGCGTCGTCTACATCATACAGTCCCGCGAGCCGTCGCTCCGAGACACCAACCCCGAGGAGATCGAGATCGACTTTGAGACGCTGAAGCCATCAACGCTGCGAGAGCTGGAGAGATACGTCATGACGTGTCTGAGGAAGAAACCCCGAAAGCCATATGGTCAGTAGAATAAGGAGAGAAGATCCTGAAATAATCTAGAATGTTTTTTGGTTAGAATGTGTCAATACTCATGAGTCTTAAGGTATTTGTACCTGCTCCTGCCCACATATTGGTTCTAAGAAAAATGTGAGGACTTGAGTATGAAATGGTCTTTTATTAATTCTTAGACACGGACATAAGTACTCAAACTTTAAGTCTTAATGATGTATTCAGTGACAACCATCAGCTGTAGAGCTTTGATAAGTCGCCTGACGTTGTTACTTGTTTGTCTGTATTCAGCAAGTAAGAAGAACAGTGCTGGAAAGTCCCGGGAAGAGCTCGCTCTGGAGAAACAGATGGAGCTGGAGAGAAGGCTGATGGACGTCAGTGGTCAGCTCAACTCTGGAAAGAAGCCTCCTAAAACCAAACGTAAGTCCTCCTTACAGCTGTCTTTACAAGTTCTTTATTATGAGTGAACAAGAATTAGTAATACTAGTTCTTAAAATGTCTAGTAGACGGGTCAAACACTATCTTGTATCTTTAAAGAAGAACTATTTTCAGCAGTTAAAGTCTTTAGAGCGTCACATGGTCTTGACGATGTCTTGTTTGTTTCCTCCAGCAGAGAAACCTGCCACAGAGACGCACACCCAGCCGTCACGTCTCAGCGCCAGCAGCTCCTCCTCGGACTCTTCTTCATCATCCTCTTCCTCCTCATCCTCAGACACAAGCGATTCAGACTCTGGCTGAGCAGCAGAGAGTTTCTATGTTAAAGGGTCTATGTGAGGGATCCTGGGTGTTTACCCCACTGAGTGGACTGAACTGAAGTAGAGCTACTGATGATGATGAGCTGCAGGACAGATCAGATGACACCAGGGCAGGTTGGACTCCACAAGTGTCAAACCACCAGGAGGAGAGAGATGGAGCTTTCCCTGTGCTCAGCTTATTCATCCAGTCCTGGACACAGAAAACCCGAGGATGGATGAACAGAAAGGAGGAGACTCAGTCCTGCCGCTGTCTGGAGAACTGGTCTCATGGGGCCGAGCGAGGGAAGCTTCATCTCCTGTGAATAAGGAGAAGAGGAACGCGTGTGTTGGAGGGATAAGGGTGCTAGAGCCAGAATCTGTGTTGTTTCTGGAGATTATTTCCCTTCTTACCATGTTCCCTGTCTTTATGCTGTATAGATAAGGTGTACAGTTATATAAATATCTATTTTTCTTTTATAAAGAAGCATTTTATGGAGCTAATTTATTCCCTCATTCTGGGAAAGACAAACTGGCGTTGGTGGAGTTGTTTTACTTTTTGTTTAGTTTTTTTGAGCGACACAGAGGGGAAATGGTTGTGTGTGTATGTGTGTGTCTGTATGAATGTGTCGTGTGTGTGTCTGTATGAATGTGTCGTGTGTGTGTGTGTTTGCATGCGCGAGTGCGAGATCGAGCACCATAAGTGCAACCTTGTGAAGTTCCTCATAGTTTTGACGCAGGCGTTGAAAATCAGTCTGCACTCAGAAGCACCTTGGTTCAGTAGAATACAGAATGCATGCAATACAGAGGAGCTGACAAAAAAAACCCTGCATACTCATGTACTACTTTACTGCATCCTTGTGTACTCATGTACTTGTTTGAAAGAGTTGGCCACTGTACAGAAATGTGACATAGTTATACATAAGTTTATACGTCAATATTTCTGTTCCCATGTCGGCTGTGTCTCTTTTCTATTTTCATCCATGTCAATTTCTCTGTAAGCGTGTTGCTTTTTTCTTCTTGTGACCAATCTGCAAATAAATTGTGAGGACGCGTCTTGTCCACTCACCCGTGCCCACGTAACATCTCGGTTCGTTTCATTTATTTTACTGTTCTTTTCAAATCATCTGATTATACTTCAGTGTTTGAAGGTGTAAGTAAAAGGATTTACTGGTTTTTATATCTGAGTTTTCATTGAAGTAGGTGGAACTGTTTTTGGTTTATTTCCCATGAGCCATCACTTCTTAACACTGGTGTCACATAAGAAAACCTGCTTTGTCTTTAAAGCAGTTCGGCCTTGGAGATCTATGGCAGCTGAAAGTTTTCTGTATTAACTGAGTTTTGTGCAGGAGTAAGTTTAGTAGATATAGATTTTGGATGGTGAGTTTCTCGTCGTCTTCTTTCTGTAGAAGTAAGTAAAATAAAATTTATTAGAAAATCAATGAGGCTGGTGAAATGATTGAAGCTGCAGAAGACAGAAAAGTTGGTTTAATGTGAGTAATGATGCACTGCTTGTGTTGGTGGTAATACTAAACAATTTTGTGATTTTAGGTGAGGTGTGTACCAGTTTTTCTTCTGTTTTAAAAACGCCTGGTTTGAGGTTGGAGTATTTTATGTTTGATTATTTATTAAGGAGGAATTTGAAAGGAGATACTTTTTTCATAATACTGAAAGTAATCAAAAGCTTTTATGTCTGAGGAATATGAGCAGATTAACAGGATTGTAGAAGTGTACATATTTAACAGTCTCAGTCTTGGAGCATGTTTTTGTTTTTCCTTCAGTAACTTAAAGACTTTTCTTAGATTTGTGTTCTAAGACAAACCACTCCTCTGTTGTCAGTCTTACTTTTCTGATGTTTGTCAGAAATCTAAATGCTTCTGTACTTGACTCCCATCATTTCATCTGAACATCTGTACATAAATAAACTGGGACATGTTCAACTTTTCACTCACTGTGGGGAGAATTCATTTGAAAGATCATGTAATTTTAGAAACACGCTGAGCTCACACATGCAAATAAACTATAATATAATGGGAATAGTAATTATATAATACATTTTAGGCTTCAGATGAACCTTTGAAGACAGTGATGTCTACTGTTAGAAAAGTGAATAAAACACAAACATGGACAGTATTTTCTAGTTCCACTTTTTGTTAAAATTCAGTGAGATATAGTTTTCTTAGTAAGTTTTGTGCTTAAAGTAAATCACAGAGCACATACTGAGCACAATTTAAAAATTGTTGCTTCTACTTGTGGTGAAGTAGGAGTTTTGAACAAAGGTGTTTAAAGTACACAAACTCAATAGTCAAGTAAAAGTGCAAGTATTACCCTAGAAAAAATACTCCACTACACGTAGAAGTATACCTTATTAGTAAAAGTACATGTTCTAAATGTTACTTAAAGTACAAAAGTAAAAGCACTTCACTAAGAAAACAGTATATTTTAAACAATGTAGAGTTTGATGCTGTTGATAACATAAATGGTGAAAATTATGAGTAAAATGTGTTGATACCTACAGACTGTGGAACAAAAACAGCAGTCTGTAAATGTGAAGCTGATTTTAAACCACCTCATATAGTGACAGGAGGTTAATTCATAAATAATACGTCTGCATTATGTTAATACATATTGATTTTTATAAGAATCTAATCCTGCAAAAAGTACCTAGTAACTGATTATGTTAAAATGATTGTAGTGGAGTAAAAGCACAATATTTTCCTCTGATTTGTAGTAGAAAAAAGTAAAAGTAGAGAGAATTTCTTTTTTTCTTTCAGTATAATTTGAGTAAAATTTAGTGTTATTTGACATAGAAGAAGAAAGAAGGCGGAAGTAGTTTTATTTTCAGTCCGTCTAGCGGAAAAACCGGAAACTACAACAACATACAATCCAACATGGCGGCTGCCACAAGGCTGATATCAAGGTTAGCAGTGGTCACAGGTAAGTTTATAGTTTATTATGCATCATTAAGTTTGTATAGATACATTAATAAACACAGAACAAGTGTCGGGATTATTTATTGTTTAAATAGTGTCTTTAATGTTGTGTTTTCGTTCTCCGTTTCTCTGCATTTTAACAATTTAGCTAAACCAACGGACCCAGTAACGTTAAGGTTAAAACCAACGTTTAGCTGAATAAACTAAACTTACCAGAGGTGGTAGAAGTACACAAACTCAGTATTCAATGTAAAGGTGCAAGTAGAAGTACCTCTTCAGATTCTCTTTCGACAGTACAACAAACACAATCTCTTCTGCCTCCCACAGGTGATTAAAGTCTCTCACTTATTTTCATTTGATGTTATTAAATTAAATCTTCTTTGATTCTTGTCGTAAGTTATCACTTTATTTGACAGTCATGGTTCAGGACTAAGATTTAACATGTTGAAGCCAAATCTAAAATGTTGCTGGTCTTAAAATCTGTGCCAAACTTTACCAAACGTGTACAACAAAGCTTTGTGTGTGAGGCAGGTTTGGTACAGAGGTTTTCTCTTTTAATCTGAATCTGATCCACTTAGAGTCAACATAACATTGAACATAACATGAACATTAAAATTTTACATGTGGTGTAAAACTGTGCAGTATTTTGGTCTAAGACTGCAACTAACTATGATTTTTTATTATCAGTTAATCTGCAAATTATTTTCTCAGTTGATCAGTTATTTGTTTCTCTGTCTCTCTGACTTTGTTGCTCTTCTCACCCAGGGGGAGGCAGTGGGATTGGGCGGGCAGTGTGTCAGCGTTTCGCCTCTGAGGGCGCCTCTGTCGTGGTCGCTGACATCAGCGAGGAGTCGGCCAATGAGACGCTGGGGAGCATGCAGAGTGACCTCAGAGGACAGGGTCACATGGCTGCTGTGGTGGACGTGTCGTCTAAAGAGAGTATAACAAAGCTGGTCACATGTATACAGGTGTGTTACAGACACAAACACACACTGTGTTTCCATTAAAGTCACAACATTTCCAGAGATAAACAAACTTTTTACTCTGTAAACAGTATTTGCATGTTTTCTTTTTTCCCTTCTTTCTTTTCTGGTAATAAGTAACATTCTCCTCTCCCTCTGCAGACTCGTTACTTCCAGCCTCCCTCAGTGTGTGTGAACGCAGCAGGCATCACGCAGGACGACTTCCTGCTCAACATGGAGGAGGAACACTTCGACAGAGTCGTCCAGGTCAACCTGAAGGTAGCAGCTGTGACACCCGGTCTGAATCCACTCACCCACTGAACAGCACACAGCCTTTTTCCCCCAGGTCTCTTACAAATAATTAAAATTCTGGAAAGGTGATAGGTGATATTTCTGCAGAGAAGTAGATACAAGAAAGTAGCTGTTTATCTTTTCTGTTCAGTTTTTTAATCTTTAGGAAACTAAAACTCACATCAGTTTAAAGGTAAAATATTTCTTTTTAGCGTGAGATTTGTTGTCATTTTTGTCCTTCCGTTAGGCGACGTAGGAGAAATTATCACTTATACTGTTTAGCTAAGTAAAGACCAAAGATCAGAGCACAGTAAAGTGACAGTAAAGTGATTTATTCAGTCATATTTCTTCCTCTGTGTCGCTCAGGGCTCGTTCCTGGTCACTCAGGCTGTCGCTCGGGCTCTGGTGGCCTGTGGAGCTCCCAAAGGATCCATCATCACTGTGGGCAGCATCGTGGGAAAGGTGAGATATCAGGAGGCCTGCTCTCTATTTTATTTCTGTTGTAATATTAATATTTGGCTGAAGTTAACACATATTTCTGTTTGCCAAGTTATAAGAATAAGTGTTACAGTGGTTAAAGTTTCCTGTCTTTTTGGCCTGGACCGGGTTTTGTTTTTTTTGTTTCTCCTCAGTGAGATTCGTCAACAAAATAACTAAAATAACTCCAAATCTGAAAGAGATGGAAGCACAGTGAATTATTCTGGTCATTTTTTAAAACATCTGTCTGAATCATAATACAGAAATCATATGTATTTCAGGTGATGTCATGTGTTTTATTTAATCGTTCTAGTGAATATTTTTCAAACATAAGACACCAGAACAATCATTTTTTAATTCTAAAACCTAAATTAATGGTATAGCTATTTCATAACCCGGTAAAGCAGTTGTTGAGTCCTCTGTGAAAAGATCTGATGGATTTGAACTGAACTACATGAAGAACCTGTCGTGACACTTGGTTCACTGGGTTCTTGTGTCTGTGTTGTTAATATTTGTAGGTAGGAAACATCGGGCAGGCGAATTACTCCGCATCTAAAGCTGGAGTGGAGGGTTTAACCAGAACTGCTGCCAAAGAGCTCAGCAGGTGAGAAGAGGAACACGTGGAGACACATGGAGCTGATCGTGAATCAATCTGCAGTGTTTTGATTTCTTCCTCTTCTCTTTCAGGTTTGGGATTCGGTGTAACTGTGTGCTGCCTGGTTTCATATCGACTCCAATGACGGACAAAGTTCCAGAGAAAGTTATTAGCAAGGTACAGCGCATGCCTATATATGGACAGATTTAATAACACTTGTGTGAAATCATCAAACTCGTTTCCAGTTAATAATTAATAATTAAAATAAATCACGTGCCAGTTATAAACTGCTGCAAACAGGAATTATGAAGTTTGATATTGTTACAGGCCTGAAGTGATATTCTAACTATTTTATAACATGTAGTTTATTAAATTATAAACACTTATGTTGTACATGACATGTTTAACTTTTTCTATATGTTAAATAAACACAGATGCATCAAACACAAATAACTGTTTAAGCCAAGGAGGAAACTTATGGACTCTGTTCATGGAATCAGAAACATAAGTCAAAATAAAGTGCAAACGTATTTGTTTTTTCTCATGTACAATCATCTGTCAATCGTTTGTATTTTGAATTAAATTACAGATACGTTACTTCCTACAAATATTTATAAAAACATTTCAATGGTAGTGTCAGAATGTCCATATTAAACATATTAAAAAGAGTCTGTGCAGTGGTTTGTTACCACTAGAGGTCAGTGGGACAAAGTTTTGGGGTATGTTTTTCCCTGATTTGGTTCAAGTGTCAAATCTATTGTCCTGGTGAAACTACAGTGATTTCCTCCTTAAATATATTTGATGTTATGCTTCACGTGTTTCAGATTACGTCCTTGGTGCCTATGGGAAGAATGGGTGAACCTGCAGGTTAGTTACGTACATATACAAATAACTTTTTTGTTTTTCCTGCATGAACTAAACAAGATTTTCCTGGTGGCCACAAACACTTTGAAATGTTATTTGAAAGTTATAAAAACAGTCTTCTCTGCATAACCTCTCCACCACTTTGATTCTCTGCTTCTCCTTTCAGTTTTATTCTCTACAGTGAAATAAGAAGAGACAGGGTTTGTATCTGGTCTGTTTATCTGCACGTGCATCACTCTGTTCGTGTCCTTCTTTTTGTCCTGCAGAGGTCGCTGATGTCTGTGCCTTTCTAGCCTCAGATGACTCTCGATACATCACAGGAGCGAGCATTGAGGTCACAGGTACAGTGTGATTCTGTGGTCTAATAGTGTTTCTGTAAATACACTTATATTTAGATACATTGCTTTTAAAGGTTACCTGTTCTCCCTCAGATAAAATTTTATTAAAACAAGTAGAAATGTCACATTTTAGAGCTAAAACTAAATTTGTGTGTCTGTCTTTTTCAGGTGGACTTTTCATTGGCTAAACTGAATGTCAGTCACACTGAAGATCATCAATGAGAGGCCACGTTCTGCATAATTAATTTAATTGTTGAAGAGATTCTACTTGTAATGTTCTATAAATGTAATTTTGTGTGAACATGTACTGTACAGTGATTTTTTATTATAAAATATGAATTACAAAATAAAATCACCTTTTTCTTCACATCTGCTGAGTTTCTTCCTCTCACATTCCCACCAACTTTGTTTCAATGGGGGATTGAACCAGCAATCCCAGATCTACATTATTCATCTTTCAGAGGATTTTGTTGACAGCACTGATGGAATTTATGTGAAAACTGGCTTTTAAAACTGTTAAAAGTTAAACCAACAGGCAGGATTTGAACCATTGAACCACAGACACCATCATCTGCACATTTTGCAGACAGTTAAGTCCCTGAGCCACTGAACTCACCTGCACTCAACCTCTGTTCATCAAACATTTCAACATTTAACTAATGTCACTTCATGGAAATGTTAAAGATTAGTAAATCTCTCTCTGTCGTTTCTTTACTCTCAGTGTTCTTGTTAAAATTAAAGTTGTAACCACAGGTGCTGCTGTTATTGTCTGTGAGACAACACAGCTAAACATAGTCAGGTTTTACAAGAGCCACAATCCCAAAGATTATGCAACAATCTTCTTCCCCCTGAACCACAAAGTGAGACAACAGCTTAGTTTGTCAAGTGTTTTTTTTTAGCCACAACTATTCAGATCTGAAAAAAAATTCTACACATGAAAAATGCCAAAACAAAAGTGGAAAAACTGAACAATCTGCTACAAAAAACAAGGTTTCTGTTCCAGCTGTGGCTGACACTTGTGCAACTGTTGAAAAAAAGAAAACTAGAACATCTTCAACAGATTTTTTTGTTTTTTGCAACACCACACTTTTCAATACTCATAAACTTACAAAGTGTAAAGTACTGTTTAGATATTTTAAGTAAATAAATTGCACTTATGACGTAGACCTACAGACCAGACCTGTTTCCTAAAAGCGACAATTTACATCTTGACATGTTGTTTTAAAATGTCTGATTTGTTTCTAATGTTTCACATTATTTTGACAAATTAACTAAATAAGCTCCAAGAAAATATGAACAGGTCGCACTTTGTGCCAATATAAACACACAAATCACAACCAAATCTCTTTTAATTAATAAGTATTGACACAAAATATGTAAAGATTATAGTTAGAGACCAGAAAGTTGAAGATGCTTCTTGAGATTTAGCGTTAAATGACTTTTAAGTTGCCACTACAATGTGCTACATGCTAATGTTAGCTTTAAACCAACAAAACACAAATAATCGATCCCGACAAACAAGTTTCGCTAAAAGACACCGAAAATAATTATTTATAGCGGCCAAAACCAGAACTACAAGCACATATCACGGTACAATATCAAACCACGATAACATTAAAATCAATTCCTAAGCATCTCTACAGTGACAGCTGGCAGCTATTATGCTAGCAGGATAACAACACTGCTGGTGCTCCTGTTTAACTGACCGGAGTAGCTACAACAGCCTCTAACTTCAGTTCCTACTGAAATAGTCACAATAACCTGAATCTGACGAGAGATTTATGATTAAATAATTAATAAAATGTTCAAAATATCTATTAAAGCTCATATAGAAGACTTAAAGTAGCTTTAAAGCTTGTAAGTATTTATTTTTAAAATGTGAAGATAATACGATAATAAGAAGCATGATTCATATGGGAAACAAGTTTGTCTTTATTTTGCCACTCACCTTCTCACCTTTAAAGAAAGTGGGATTTTTAAATTACTTGGCCTCTTTGCTGGTTTTCCTGAAATGTAAACCTATTTATTGTAGCTTTTGATTCTAATCTGATCTATACGTAGGCCTACAGGTGTAATGATACTATAATGGTAGTAATTTATTTTTATTATTAGTTTAATGCTGATGGTTGCTTGAAAATGAAGCATCTCAAGGGTGTTATCCTCTAATTAAATTTGAAATAAATCAATATATTTTACATTTACTCTAAGAAAAAACAATGTATGAATTGCCTGTATTTTCCCAAGTAACAAACTAATGAAAACAAGAAACTGCATTTTCTCCCTCAAATCATCCATACAACCGAAAAACTATGAACTACTGGTGATGACGGGCGTTTGGAAGAAAAACAAGAGTCAAGCAGCTCTTTTTAAAAAGATTATATATTACAGAAACAAGAATTTTTAAAAAATTACTTACACACTTTATAAAATAATACTTTTTTCTCTTTTCAGCACCATATTTTTTATGTTGAATTGTTCGTCTTAAACACAATAAAAACAAACAAATAGTTGAGGTCATTCTCTCTGGAGAATGTGTAGCACAGATATTTTTATTTTTAGGTTTTGGCCATCCCACCCTGGTTCCCTGCTATATTAAACAAAAAAAAGACAAGCAAAAAAACAAACAAATGAATCCAGACCCACTGTATAATATCACTCCACAGCCATGTTATACTTACAAACAATAACCTTATTAATCTCATGGTGGCTGATGGAGTCGTCCCCTCCCTCTCACACCCTTTCCCCTACCCGCTGTGGTCTCAGATGGAAATTTAACAGATCAGAAGATTTTTTTTCACCTACATCAATGCAGGAGCAGACTCAGTAAACTGTAATTATGTGGTGTGTTCAAAGCCCAGTGAAGCAACAACCTGAAAACCAACATACGCCGAGTCAAACAGCAAACGACGTGACAGAACTGGAGAGTCACCATTTAATCATTACAGTGGAAGCAAAATTAAACAGCACAGTACAGTTGATGAAAACACTATAAAAGGGATATTACAATAAAAAATATGGCCACAGATTCTTTGGTTGTACAAAAGGAGTTTGGACAGGGCGTGAACAGAAGCACCGCAACTCATACTGGCAGTGAGTCACTCGCTTCACGTGACCTTCAATTGTCACCTACAGGAAATAAATACAAGTGAAATATACCACATTTGACTGGAATATTTGGTGGTCTTTGAGTTTTTTTTTATCTTAAAGCACCCTGTTTGTTTTAAATAAATACAATAGAATATCACTATTTCTGTACAAATGGAATGTAATGCACATTTTCCCCAGTAAAAAGCTTCATGAAATTGTAGAAAACAGACTAAAGAAAATGCAGGAGTCAGAGGAAATTCTAGACCTTTTATACTTTGGTATAATTAGCACCTTGCCACACAGTTTCTTTCAGTAAAGCGCGTGTTTTACTCACGGCTGCAGGAAAAATGAAGAGAGGAGGCACTTTAATGAAACTCATATTTAAACTCTGATAATGTTGTGTGCTTGGATGCAAAAATTAGAAACTGTGCTGTGGATAAAAAACGGTACCCAGAACGTGAATCAGCAAATGTTGGACTGGTGTGTGGTTCTAACCCTGGTAGATTACTGATGTAAAAAGCATTAAAAGGCACCAGTAACATGCAAGTACAATATCATCACGTTTAGCACAGTTTACAGAAACAATGGCTTTTAAATTCACGGATCCACTGATCCTGCATCAGTGCAGCAGGTTTGGTCCAACGTTAAATCAACGATTGTGAGGAAAGATTTTCCAGTTAGAAACCGTTAACCTCTCTGCAAAACACTGCAAAGTAATCATCAGTTTGAGCTGTGAATCACAGTTTAAAATACTTTTAATAAAAATGCAACAAGACATTATTACAAAGAATGAAAAATGAATTTGGTGCAAAAACTCTGGCTGGAAACTGGTGGCACTAAATCTTTGGTTCCTTTAGATGATTAGAGCTTATTATTATTGGAAGATAAGAGCTGAGATCTATTCTGTGTTTTCACTGTGAGCAACATGATTGACAAGTCACTGGACTCTCATTCATTACTTCAAAACCAGATAATTCAGCTCTTACAGACGTGGTCTGAGTAGAAGTTCCAGCTGGATCAAATGTTGATTCAGAACATTCTTCACCTTTTTATGTGAACGACTAAATGATGATATGATAAACACCAAACAACTGAATCACTTTCAAAACACCACACTGTAGGAGCTTCTTGTAACTTCTGTTAAACAAGCTGCTCGCAGTGGGAACGTGAGACTGAAGAAATGGAAATGATGTCTGAGGGTGACACTTTTTTGGGAGGTGGAGGTTGAGAGAGGTAGAGCAGGTGAGATAAGTGGAAAAACAGAGACAGCGGGGAGGAGAGAGGAGCGAGAGGGGGATCGGACACGGGGGGCTTCAGACTTCAAGTTGCCGGCTTGCTCTCTTTCTTAGGCCGGCTCCTTTTCGCTGCTGGTAAAAAAAAAAACACTGTTTTATCCCAAGTTTCTTCTTTCTTTCTCGCGGTCCAAGTGATGGTCTCCTCTACGCGAGTTTCCTTATTTCTCTCCTCTTTACTTTTTTTTTTTTGACGTCCATAAATCGTTGGGAGGATGTTACTTTCCCCAGGCTCGTACTTGAGCGTGTTTGTCTCACAACAGCATCTGCATGTGTGTAAGTGTGTGTGTGTGGGTTTGTGTGTGTGTGTATGTGTGTGTTTCATATCATTTACAAGTTAATTTACAAATGACTGGGCATGTATTACATAAAAGTGTGTCTCTAAGTGCATGTGTGTGTGTGTGTGTGCATGAGTATTTGCATGTGTTGTTCTCTGCATGGTGTGTGTGTGTTTTTAGCCTTGGAAACAAACAGGTCCCACTTCAAAGCCAAACTGCTGGTTGCTCTCCCCAAAGTCTGACACCTTGATATCCAGCAGAGGAAGATGCTCCACCTGTGGTGTGTTGATCTCAAGGACTGTCCTGTCAAAGCCCTTACGATACTGCACAGAGAGACAGAGAGAGACATGTCACAAATGAGGTTGTCATGATTATCATTTATCATTTCCTTTGATATAATACAGTATATTTATCAAGACAACATCTATGCATCAAAATAGACAATAAAACTAATTGAACTAAAAATGAATCAGTCAGTTATGCAGATACACTCACAGAGCAGCCGTCGACCAAGGCTTTGATGTACGGGTTGGTCTCGTAGCTCAGCTCGTCATCGTTGGCACCCTGGAAGTGCAGCGCCCTGTTGTAGTTGTTCTTGGCACTTTGGTCGGCCCAGGCCACCGAGCGGTGGCAGTGGTAAGTGAGGTTCTGGCGAGCCTGGACGCTCAGGAGACGCAGGAAGCCCAGCTGGACTACGCCCACAGGCTCCCCGTCAGAGTCCACGTAGTGGAACTGAGGAGGAAGAGGAAGTGAAATAGAAATAGAGTTTGGAGGAAGGACAATAAAACAGATAGTGAGAACAAAATAGAGGGTAAATACATTAGAACAGAGATTCACAGAGATTTACCAACCTTACTGCCAGCGGCGAACTGACTGTACCAGGATCCTGGAGTCTCTTTGTCCCATGTGCTCATCTTCACCTGTGACCACACATATCATATTATAATCAGACACTTTTAGTTTATTGACATGTTCACTTTTGCATGAATAAATAAACTGAAACTGTGTGAGAAAATAAAACCAATCTTCACCGACCTGGACCAAATTTTTTTCTAAAACATTTCAGTTCTTATATCTAATAGTATTTGTGTTAGCAGCAACTGAGAAATTCATTTTTAGCAAGTGAGCAATCATTTCTAACCCTCACACGTTTAGTTTTAGACACGAGACCTGAGAGATCAGAGATTTAATGTCATAGGAGTTTAAGGAGATTTTACTGTGCTGCTGACACATGGACTGACCGTGCTGATGCTCTTTTTGGGATACAGGCAGGTCTCAGCTCCATTTGTAAAGTTACAGAAGACCTTGAAGGAGTCTCTGGAGCAGCCCTGGTTGGGGTCAATCCAGTACTCTCCTGCAGAGGGCGACAGAGAGACAAAGTGGGGACAACATTTAAAAAGTGTTGTTCAGCTTCATGCACATGTTGAAAAGAAGTGATGATCAGATCAAAAACAGGAAAATCAGACGGAGGGATCGTTACACACCGTCTGTGAGATCCGGCTGACTGAGGTGCAGGTCCTGGCAGGTGCGGGCAGGGCTGTCCTGGGTGCCCACAGGGAAACGCATGGTCTCGATCTCCTGCCGTAGTGAGTTTAGAGAGCCCAAGATCTCCTCCATGCCTTCGCTGCCCATCGGGAACTCAGTGCCTGCGGCGTCAGAAGCAGGCATCTCAGGGTCGGATTCAGGGAGCAGCTGGCTGGCGTCGATGGAGCGCTTGGACTTGGGACTCCTCATAATAGGCAGGGGCTGAATGACCTCGCCTGGTGGGCCCTGGGGAGCATATTTACAGTTTAATTAATGATGATAAACAAATTAAAATGATAAATCCTACTTTAAAAAAAGAAAGCGGAAGTACTTACAGGAGGTCCAGGGGGTCCTTGTACACCCTTTTCTCCCTTTGGACCAGTTCCTCCCTAAACAGCAGGAATGATATAGATAGCATTATAGCATTAGAGCTAAGTCTGTTCATTTTTGGAGGATTTCATCCATATTGTGGTATAAATACTCTTAGAGTATACTCACAGAAGCTCCCTTAGCTCCTTTGAGACCTTGGGGACCCTGCAAAAGAGACAAAGCTTTAGTTCCCTGGTCATTCTTCAGAGTTTCATTCCTGTGACTATTTATTACAAACTCAAAACATTATTAAAATGAAGCCAAGATGAAGTGACACAGCATTTATAGCAGTTATAATGATCTAATAAAAAACAGTATGTTGATGGGATAAAACAGTAAAGGGACTCACAGGCAGACCAGGAGGACCAGCAGGGCCAATGGGTCCAGTGCCTCCAGACATTCCCTGTAATACAACACGAGACATGTCGAACATGAGAACAGAATATTTATGTGAATAATAGCGGATGAGACAGAGGAGACACGTGACAGGTTGGACTTACAGACTCTCCTTTGGGTCCAGATGATCCCTGAGGCCCAGGCAAACCTCGGTCTCCCTTCTCTCCCTGCTCTCCAGGGGGTCCAATGAGACCAATAAGACCTGGGTGTCCCTTCTCTCCCTTGGCACCGGGGTCTCCACGTAGACCAGGCAAACCAGGAGGTCCCTGCAGAAAGACAAGAAAAGGAAAGTAGTGAGAAGGTGCTGGAGTGAGAAACACTGAATTTTGAAAAAACTTTTTATTTTATTTGTACACTCTATCAAAGTGTAGATTGGGTATATAAATGAAAAATAAAAGGTTGTTGTCGTACAAGAGGTCCAGGTGGTCCTTTCTGTCCAGCTGGGCCTGGAGCTCCTTGTTCACCCTGAAATACAGAAAGAAATTCAGCAGGTGGAAGTGGAGATTCAAGACATCATACAACAAACACGTAATTAACAAGAAGAAAATTGCACAGTCCCATTGTTTCATACAACAAAATACAAAAATCATCCAAAAGATTTACTGACCACTGATCCTGGGAGTCCTCTGAGACCTTCTGTTCCTGGTTTTCCTGGTTGTCCCTGAGGGCCGACAGGTCCAGTCCTTCCAGGGGGGCCAACAGCACCTGGGTCTCCCTGTAAACAATGATAAATAAATAAATATTGATTAATATTGTTCCATGCACTTTGTAGCAGTTGGGTATGATAACTGTCTAACACACTAACAACTAAGACTAGTGATTTATCCTGGAATCACTTGAGGAAATGATCGTCCAAATGTAGCACACTAAGCTGATGTCAACCTTGGTATCATCACTCCATGTTTGTATTATTTACCCTGATTTTGATGGATCAGTGTAGAACCACACAGAGTTGAAAAGGTTACTAGAAGGTTCTGGACTCACCTTAGTTCCCTTCTCTCCCTGACGTCCCTCTGGTCCTCTTGTTCCAGCAGGACCCTGGAAAATAAAACATGTACAATGAATACATTAATGATGGATGGATGCCTTCATGACTGCCACTGTGCTGTTCCTTACTAGCACCAGGTGTCTGTCAAACAAGGACGTGACCTTACCCTCTTTCCTGGGGGGCCGGGAGGTCCGTTCTCACCAGGAGGTCCAGGGGAGCCCTGCAACATGAGGCAGAGAGAGAAGATCAACGAAACGGAGGCTTTTTAAAAACATTTCTTCATTCACGTATCTGTATTGTTGCATATTTTGACTCACAGATTCTCCTTGTTCACCATCTTCTCCTCTCTCTCCCTTGGCGCCATCTTGACCCTGAAGGCAAAGCAGAACAAAGTTACTGGTTTTAGTTCTTGTTGTTAAGGAAAAAGCTCAAGACAACAAGCTGAACTGAACTGTTGCCAGACCTGCAGCAACAGGTAATATGATTTAAAATCTACCAGAAAATATTAAGGATGTGGTGTTTGAATATGATGCTGCTATGTATTCATGATAAAATGATACTCACTCTGGGTCCAACCTCACCAGGGGGACCAGGATCACCAGGGAAACCAACAGGACCCTAAGGTTGGAGACAAAAACGAGATCGAAATGTCAATTTCTTTGCAAAAAATTTGGAGAGTAAATCACGTATTCTCTCTGTGTGGTACTGCCACTGTGTGTGTGTGTGTGTGTGTGTGTTTGTCTTTGTGTGTCATACAGGGTTTCCTTTGGGTCCGTCATCTCCAGGTCGTCCTCGTCCTCCAGCAGGTCCAGCAGTTCCAGGTTGTCCAGCCTCTCCCTTCTCTCCACGCTCACCACGAGGACCCTGCCGACAGAAGCACACAACTCTTTGTTAACTCGTGTGTGTTATTAGTGAATGTACCATCTCTTCGCGTCTCAACCGACAACGTGCTAACATCAGACACTCACCTTCTTTCCAGGTTCTCCTACAATTCCAGGTGGTCCAGCCTCACCAGGCTCTCCCTGTGCAGCAAACAGTGTTTTATTGTTGAAATGAATCAAAGTTTTATTTCTTTGGACAGAATCAAACTGAAATATTGCTTTAATATCTGCACCTTCTCTCCAATAGGCCCAGGATTACCCAAACCTCCAGGAGGACCTTGAGGACCCTAAAACACACATAAACAGTTCAGACCATGGCATTGTGGTGATGTGTGTTTTACCCAAAGCTAATTCATTCTTATTAAACATCAAAATCTCCACAGCCAATGTAGATTGTTGAAAATTTAAAAACAAGAATTGTAAACACGTACATCAGCACCGTTGGGTCCAGCTGGGCCACGGGGTCCGGGAGGGCCTGGAGGACCCTGTGAAAACACGAAGAGGCTTGTGCTTTAATAAACATCTGTGATTGTGTTGTGAAAAAATAAGTCACTGAATCAGTTGTTATGGTAACCATGTATATGTGAAACTCACCAGGGGTCCGACATCTCCCGTCTCTCCCTTCTCACCGGCTGGTCCTGGCAATCCCTGCAGGGCAAAGCGAAAGATACACAAAGAAGTAGTTTAGCTTAACAAGTTAGAGCAAAACTGTAGCTAAAAACCTTATAATAAAGGTTTATGTAAATGTTCTGAGTGAAGCATCAATTCACTGTGACTATGAAGTGTTTTTACCTGCAGTCCAATGGGTCCTGGAGCTCCTGGGAATCCTCTGTTTCCTTCATCACCTTTAGCTCCAAAAGGCCCCTGCTGACCCCTTGGTCCAAGCTCTCCATCAGCACCCTGCACCACAGAAGAAGAAAAACAAATAAGTTTGCTGAAAACATTGTGTTTGTGCACTTGTGATAGTCACTGAATATTCAGTGTTGTAACTTTACAGCACGACAGTAATGGCTGATTGTAGACTGTAGTATAATAAATTGTCTGTTTATCGTACTTCTGCACGATACAACACAAGATTCTCAGCTGCGGAGGAAGTTTCATGTTTTATACGTTGTCTTCTTTGGAACAAATCTGACAGAACTGACAGCATGAGCAGTGATGCCCATCATAACTATACAAAAACAGAACACCACTTAGGAAATCTTTAAAATTATTTTCTGGTTTTGTGTTTAAAAGGTTAAAGTTTGTACTTACAGCAGGACCAGGCTGACCGACAGGACCCATTGGCCCGGGTGGACCAGGAGGACCCTACCGACAAATGATAAACATGCAAACGATGAGCAAAACAGCATCATTACACAGTTATTTCAACTTTTTCAGTTCAGATCAGAAATAAATGCAAAGTTAGGTTCACTCACGTGCTCTCCTTTCCCTCCTTTAGCTCCTTTCTGACCAGGCTCTCCAACCTCACCCTGCAACGACAAAGAAACATCAGGTTACAGCAAAGACGAGTTTCAAACAGAGCTCTGATGACAACTTGATAACCACATTATTCCAGATGATTAAAAATTAAAAGGTGTTTTTAAAAGTGTGTTGCTATTAAGACTGTTACTGGCCTTGTCTCCATCCTCTCCGGGTATTCCAGGGGTTCCAGCAGGGCCGGGCAGACCCACGGGACCCTGCACTCCATCACGACCAGCTGGGCCAATTGGGCCTTTCTCACCCTAAATGAATGAACAGGAGCAAACGCGAGGATTAACGATTGATATATTTTTGGAACCTCATTAAAAATATTACTGCTGATTAGACATTTTCAGAGTACTCACAGGTACTCCTTTCTCTCCAGCAGGTCCAGGAGGCCCCTGTGGGCCTGGTCTACCAGGAGGACCAACGGGTCCAGCAGTACCAGCTGGTCCCCTCTCACCAGGAGACCCCTAGAAATGTACAATGTCATAAACACAATACAAATAATGGTACTGATCAAACTTTAGGTAAATTAAATTCTTTGTTAGCACGTTAACAGGAAGAACAAGGAAGATATCAGATATAACATTTCTTTGTTCTATAAACTGAGGGTACGGGTTTATGAAGATGAACGTTTCGTGTAGTTTAAAACGTACAGCAGGTCCAGGAGGTCCAGCAGGTCCTTCACTTCCCTTCAGACCACCACCTCCCTGGAAGGAAATACAAGAGGAGATTAATCAGTATTAATCACCTCAGTTTTGTGTTTCAACAAAGGTCAATTTATTCGTAGGAAATTATCAATATAAGCTACAGATCTCTCTGTGTGACACTCACAGGGGTTCCAGGCAGACCTCTCTCTCCAGGGAAGCCTCTCAGTCCTGGGGGTCCATCTTTACCGGGGCCTCCTGGGGGTCCAGGGTCTCCCTTGGTGCCCTCCTTCCCTGATAGACCAGGAAGTCCCTGCTCTCCAGGTGGACCTGGGGGTCCGGGGTGGCCGCGCTCACCCATGGGGCCGGTCTCTCCTGATGGACCCTGGGAAGAGGAAGATGAAGATGAAGAGGGGGGAAAAGAATGAAAGAAGGTGAACAGATATGTTAAAAAAAACGGATGTGATTCACTGACTCAGTGACGATAACTTCTGCACCATGATTCAGAAACTCACCTGAGGTCCAACAACTCCAGGAGGCCCAGGTGGACCCACCTTACCTTGGAAACCCTGGTGGGGATAAGTTAAGAGAAAAGTTATTCCAAAGAAGGACAGATGGTTGGTGGCAGCTTTGCTTCAATCTTTTAGTTCTACAGAGAAACAGAAGCTAATAAAGACCAGGTGTATCAATTATTATTAATTAAAAAAGTCACAGTTGGACACCGTATGTAAGACAACACAAATTTACAAACATCATCCAAACTACTTCAGCTCTTTTATTCCACTGTTCAAGAAAGGTTCATATCTGCTGATAGCAAAAGCGTATTTTAATTATAGTATTATCAATAGTAGATTATTAGTTAACAGATTATCTACAGAATATTAAAAATCTTTTCTTTATTTAACGTACATGCATGTAATCCACACCTGAATCAACAGAACTGAGTTTTTTCTTTATTTGAAAGGAAGTGATTTGCCCCTAATGATGCCTGTAATGTGTGTGAACATAGTGTAGCTCACAAATTACTTCACTATTACTCAATTTACTTAGTTAAAGAAATTTTGAAATATTTGAGTGATGTACATTATGGCTCCTTCATATTCACTTATTACATTATTAGCAACATAAGAACACTTTTAAGCCTCACTGTAAAAGTCTGTGCCTGGATAAAATATCTAAAGAAAATGTGTTGGGTGCAAAACTAATTACAACAATTGTCTCTTAATATAAATAGAATATATAAACATCTGTAACAAACTGACTGAATTTCTGAGTGACGACATTTGTGAATAAAACGCACAATACATTATAATAGTTTGGTCTGTTAGACCATTCCTAAAATAAAAGCCATGACAGATAAATAATTAAATAATAATAATAATAATAAATTAAAATCATCATTTTAAAAAGTGCAACATCTTTAAATCAAACTTACAACTTCTCCTCTCTGTCCAGGGTGCCCAGGCAGCCCGTCCTTTCCTGGTGGTCCCTATAGGAAAACATTAAGTATGAAATATTAATTCCACCTTAAGAGAGCTTTTCTTTCAACCAAGAGGAGACACCAAGCTCAAACTACAGCTCTCTAATAAACAACTAAATGATCCTGAGTTTGCCATTAGTATCAGAAAGTGGTATCAAAACATTTCCTTACAG
Source organism: Sandelia bainsii (assembly GCA_032362345.1). NCBI lineage: Eukaryota > Metazoa > Chordata > Actinopteri > Anabantiformes > Anabantidae > Sandelia > Sandelia bainsii. The sequence goes on along the minus strand of JAUMHL010000003.1, from coordinate 3,234,565 downwards.
GAGGTCCCTTTGGTCCGGGGAAACCGTTGGCTCCCTGAGGTCCGGGCAATCCCTGGTGACAGGACAACATTTGATATAATAAGAACATAAAATAACTTACAAACAGCTCTGATAAAGTGTTACCTGGACAGACTTTCATGTAATGAAAATGAAGCACCTACCCTCTCTCCAGGAGGTCCGGGTGGGCCATCACTTCCTGAAGTTCCCTAAAGGCAACAATATAGGTTTGTTTCATTCTTTTTAATTTCTCTTTTCTCCTATTTTGAGCCAGGTTATTTTAAGGCAACCATAAAGAAACATGTCAATAAATCAGAATAAAACGACAAATAACAAAACACGATCACCAATAACTAATTATCATCATAAAAATCATCCTAACAGAAAAGTGTCTCAGTATAAAACGGATAAAATCACTCTGTAGACAAACCTTTGCTCCTGGTTTCCCGGTCGCCCCCCTCGGTCCTCTCTGCCCTCTCGGGCCCTGAAGGTCACAAACGTGGAGAGTAATGATTAAAAATTGTTCATCTGTCAAACCACTTTTGTTTGATGAGAGTTAAATGAACCAATTATGTTCTTAAAGACAAACTTTAAACCCCATGAAAATCCTGCTTTTGCTGACCTCCAGTGGTTTAACGTCTCACACCACTGCAGTGATTTACAGGTGCAACAAAGCTCATTTTCTGACCCCACCAGTCATGAAGACATTTATAATTACTCTGCTACATATAAAAAACAGTGTTATTTAAGCATATTGAAAAATGTTTCCTACTTCACTGTGCTGGAAGTTACTGTATAAACCTGCATATTACACTGTGTTAAGCTGCTAATCAGACTGGGATTGCTCGTGCTTCTCTGTGCACATCTTAAGGTCTGGACTCAGACTTTAAAGTAACTCCTTAAGACAGTACGTATTTTGTTTTTGTCTGTGTTTAACAGCTTGAGTCAATAAAAGATAAGACACCATCATCCTCTGAGCAGCAAAGTCTTTACAAAGGGACTGAAAGATTAAATGAGTGTGAGACTGTACCGTTGGTCCTCTTTGTCCTCTTGGTCCTGCTTTGCCTGAAAGACCCTGGAAAAATAATTCACAAGTCACACAGATGTAATCTGTACATTAGAGCTGACAGTAAAACTTAATCTGCAGCATCCAACAGTCTAGAGATAATTAACTGTCACAGTTATCACTGATTCGATCGACTTACCCTTGTTCCCTTCTCGCCGTTTGACCCTGGGAATCCTGGGAATCCAAAAGATCCCTAAAAAAACAATCAATATCTCAACATCTGTATTGTTTCTCACCACACAGAGACCTGGTGACCACGAGTGTGAAAGCAGAAGCATTAAGAAATGAGTCAGTGTGAGAGACAGAAAGTTGTTTATCCCTTACCTTAGGTCCTTGTCTTCCAGGATATCCAGGAAGTCCAGGTACACCAAGTTTACCCTGGAATCACATGATCACAGCATTAATCATTATCCTTTAACATTAATGAATTACAACCTGACAAACTGATTCTGTTCACAGTTTTTTGGCTTTAGAAAAGTCAATCAGAGGAAGCTGATATTGTGCTGCAGTCACATTAACAAGCAATAAAATAAATGATAAAACTTCCTGCAGAAATGTTTCATATAGAGCAGAAACTAACATAAAAATAAAGTGCCTACATTCAAATATACTTTTAATATTATTATAAATGACTGTAAATAAGCTGCTGTAGAATCATTCATTTATCTTATGTTACCAAGAGCCCATCCTTTAATCTTGTGCCTTCACTGAACTGTTTGTACCTTCTCTCCAACTGCTCCAATTGGTCCGATCTCACCAGGGGGTCCGACGCGACCCTTTGGTCCCTCTGGACCGTCCTCTCCTCTGGGCCCTGAAACTCCAAGCTCACCCTGTCAGCGAAAAACCATCAGAATACATGAATGAAATATATTGCAGATAGTACAGCAAATAATAAAATAATGATTAACAAGATGAATAAACATTAATAAACCAATTAATTACTCCATCAATCCGTCTTACCCTCTCTCCCTTGGAACCAAAATCTCCCTTAATTCCAGGGAAACCATCTTCTCCCTAGAAACACACAATATAGATAAATGAATATGTAGCAAAACAATATTAAACTTGTTCAGATTTTAAGATGAAATCCTTTAAACAAAAACCTGAACATGTCCTATTTTTTATTTAAAATAAAAATCAAAGTAATACATCAAAAATGTGATAAATCACTCACCTTCTCTCCCTTGTGGCCCTTCAGTCCACGGATTCCTTGTTCTCCCTGCAATTAAAGCGTTAAATGATCAATACACTGATGTGTTGTTTCAGTTTATTTGCACATGTAAAACAAACTCTACTCCTGAAATGTGAAACTGTGCAACCTGACGATTTCTAGAGAGGAACTGTACTGACCTTGATGCCACGAGGGCCAGGATAGCCGATAGGCCCCTGAGGACCGTTGGGACCCTGGATAAGTGCAGAGAAAGACACATTAAATCCACAGTAAATATGTTGTCATTTTTATATGAACAAGCACAAAGACATAATAACTAGACCAGTAAACTGAATGTGTATTTTAATTAAACACATGTATCTAATATGTTTCTCTTTTTATAAGTAATATTTCTTTAGTAAATATTTTTTTACATAGAAGAGATGTAAAACCCACCTGGTTTCCTTTGGTGCCAGACGGCCCCTCTTTTCCTGGGTGACCCTGAGAAAAGAAGCCACAGAGCTCGAGCCTCAGAAACCACGTCATGTGTAAATGGAGTCGACTTAATTCAGTTATAACACTATTAACTAAGAAAAGAGGAAAGAAGCAACAAACGTACAGGAGGCCCGTCAGCTCCAGGCATTCCTGGTAGACCTGGTTTTCCTGTGGGACCCTGAAGGAGAAGACAATAAGCTGATATAAGACCCATGATCACTCCTTTTTTGTCATGCAGATCCTCCATCTACCTCACACACCTCGCTGGATGTTCACAGGGTGGTGGTAGTGCACCTGTTTGGTAACTGTCACAAAACACTGATAGAAAAGTACCTAATTTAAGTGTAACATCCGCTTCCACTGTCACAGACCCAGATTAACCAGTGAGCTCTACAGGAACTGTGCACGTCTACTGGTTTCCAGTCTTTATGCTACGCTGTGCTAATCAGCTGCTGCCCATAACCTCATATTCCAACAGACAGATACAAGAGTGGTATCAGTCAAATGAGCATAAAGTTAATGCATATTTAAATATTACTTTCAGGTTCTACAAGAGAAACAGACACTAATAGAGAGTAATTATCACATCGAATCTACATCGAATGTAATATTTGTGTCACCTAATACAAATATTTGTCAAATCTCACTATTTGTCATTATGAGTAATACCTGTGTGACTTCTCTTGCACCAGGAAGTTCAAATACAGTTCATCTAACAATAAACAAAACCATCACATTAAAGAATCTGATCACTCTTCGTCTGCAGTTACACAAACAATTTTATCCAAAAGTGAGATTTGATTGACAGATTTTCACATTTACAACATAAAAATACAAGTAAACCTAACTGGTGATGCACACTTCTCTCCAAACACTGTTTCACTGAGATACTGAGTCTCCAAAAACACAATGAGAAAAATCTGCCTGACAAACTGCCTGACTTCTTCATCTAAAGCTCTCCTCCGTTAGTTTAAAGGGTTTAATGAGTACAACCAGTACGTTCATCCTGGTCATCCTGTCGTATAAATGCATTTTAAATACATTTCTCTGAGCAGAGTAACTTTCTGTATGTTGATGTACTTCTTAAGATTCCTTACTTTCTCTCCTGGGGGTCCAATAGCTCCCTGAGGTCCTGGTGTTCCCTGTTAAAACAGACACATGCTCAATGCATGGACTGAACACACACTCAACATTAATGACTTTTACTGTGCTTTTCAGCTCAGAGTCACTTATTGAACGAGGTTAGTATCACATCTATGTGATACTCTTCAGTTGTCCTCTATCTCACCTGAGTTCCTGGGGTTCCCTGCTGACCTGGAGGTCCTGGTTCTCCTTGGGGACCCTGAGAGACAGAAACAGAGGCGATGAGTGATGACAAATGCAAATGCAGGACATTATTACTTTTGCATTTCTTTAAAAGCTGCTGATCCTAATGATTGAGGAGAACATAGTTGTAGATGACTTATAGAGACACTGACCAAGTTTCCTTTGGGACCTTGGGGCCCGTCATTTCCTCGTACACCCTGAGAAAAGAGAACAAAGAGAGAGAAAAATCATAACAACTCACACAAACACAAACACTAATAATTCACTTTGGTGTAAACTCACAGCCAATTACAGATTTTGGTGATGATGCAAGTGTGTGTGTCTTTAGTTTTGTGGAGCAGGAACTTAAGCCCGGCTGCTTAAAGGGAAGCTCCGCTCATTTTACACAGAAATATCTGTTTGTAGGACTTTTATAAAGTTAGTGACAGTAGAGGGAGCTGTGCTGTGGTTTGAGTCGAGGCTGAAAAGTTAGAAAAGTAAAAGAATCTGGGAGTTAGAAACAAGTGATCTTATCTGTGCTTGATGCTTGTGGCTCAATGCTGTAATGCGCTGTGGCTTCTTGTAGGCAGCGGGTTTTGACAAGTAAGAAGCTCTCTGGTTCTGCTGCATCAGTACTGGGGTGCAGAGCCTTCGCCATCGCCTCTGTAACTCTGCACCCAGTGCGTTAAAATAGCTCAAATGTACCTTTTTAAAGCTTCTTTTAACTACTGGTTTATGAGTACATCTTTTTCTTTTTTTTTTACCATATTTATTCTTCTGCAACTACACTTTTTAATCAGGGGCAGATTGGCTCACTCAAAGAAGAAGAAAATGTAAAAACATGTTAAACTCAAACGTAGAACTCCGCTTTTAAGAGATAATAAAGCGTATATTATTAATAATGAAAGTGTTTAAGATGTATCAAATTGTAGTGTAACATAAAATACACATTGAAATAAGAAATAATTTTGTAATTCTAAATGATTTTCTAATAACTTTGATTATAAATAATCAATACATTTAGTTTGTCCTCATGTTGTTGGTTTGTGGTTGATGTCTTACTGCCCTCAGTATGGGCTGGCAAACAATAACATTCAGTGAATTTAGAAGCTGTAGCTGTGTCAAATACTGATAGAAAAATCAGGCCAATCAGATCTTTCAGCGGGGACTGTGCCATTCCTCGTCGTCTCTCTGGCACCATCACTGCTTGTGTGTTTAAAAATGCTGTATAAGTAAAATAAATTCTGTTTGGTATATTATTTATTACTGATCCTTTAAAAAAAAAAAACTCTCCACTTCTTACATGTGTAATTAGCAACACTGGCATAAATACTAAATGTGTGGAGCACTATTTTAGGACAGAGCTCTGCCACACAACCAAACAGCTTCAGTGCATATAAATATAACGTATGAGTGTCAGATTGATACTTGAGGTTTGGCTGCATAAATCCTGGATGATATTTGGTGTCTGTGTATTGTTTTGAGGTGATTGTGGGAACTTTACATTTTTAGATCACTGGATATCCCCGGTTTTATATCGAGACACCAGCTGTTGTTTCAGGAGTTGAATTGAGAAAAAAACAACAACAATGCTGCTAAAATAACAGCAGCACAATGTGGTTTGAAATAGTTTTTTACTCACAGGAGGTCCAGCGATCCCAGGAGGACCTTTGGGCCCGAGCAAACCACGAGGTCCCTAAAGATACACACAAACACACATAAGAAAAGACACACGAGCGCCAAACAGACCGACATGAGAACACACACATACATACAAGATCAGTCAGTAAACAGCATCTAATCAGTTGTCAAAGGTCAACATCAGCTTCAGCATCTGGATAAACTGACAAATGAATACTGTGATGTAGTGATGCAGAACATTGTATTATAATGACATTTTATTAAGAATTTAAATGAAATTCAAATTACCATCAATATACAGTTTACTACATTTACTATGTATACTGTACTGGGAGTCGAACCACTGACTCTGTGACCGCTCTACTACTCTAACTGAACCACAGTTCCCCCTAAAAATTCCTCTCAGAAGTGTGATTCAAACCTAAACCTCCAGAAAAGACTGTGACCTGAACATAGTGTCGACTTAATACTCTTTTACAGAAAACGATCTAAGTGAAATTGTGTAGACTGGGAGGAAATGTTTGACTTATAATTTTATTACAGGCAGGTGTAAAATGTGATTTTGATTTGTGTGTTTCATATTAGAACTATTTACATTTTATAAAATGGTTTGTTTGTTAATGGTTAAACTGAGAACATGGTGCATTTTGTTTGGTTTGTCCTCATGCTGTTGCCTCGCAGGTGGAAATCACGAGAAGTCTTCTCAGTGTTTTGGTGTCTTGATCACTTTTGATGTGATCGGAAAACGGATGTTTTCTGGTTTTGCTTTATTTGCCAGGTATTGTTTTTTTTTTTCTTAGAGGGGGCAAATAGACAAAGAACGTGGTGTAAATAATAGCCTGGGTCACGGATAGTTATTCTAGATTCTGTTATTTAGTATGTTTTTAATGGGTGTGCAGAATATATGAGTTATAACTATATGGTATATGTTATTGTCTTTTACATTATAAAAATACCTAAACCTGATGCTCCTCATTCTTGCGGTTACTGTGTCACTTTTTATTTAATACCTGTTTCATGATCTGTCTGCCTGAAGTATGATGTGACCTTAATTTACTGCAATGTGTTAAAATTTATTCAAGTTTATACAACATTTTTGTCATTTATTAATGACAAAAGTAATTCCTGATATTATAATTAATTAACAATAAAATGTGACCTGAATAAACAGCAAGATGAACAGATTTACCGATTGAAGAATAATAATTATTATTTAACATCCACATACTACGAACATTAAATAAAGAAAAAGACGATTTTTAAACTAGTTATAGATTAAACTGACATTTAAAGACCTGCAGAAACACTGTAAATGTTTGTGACATGGGAGCAAAGATGACAAATAAACACAAATAAACAGATGAAGACATTTATAATCAACTGGGTTGTCATGGAAACACTCACTGGTTCACCTGGGAGACCCCTGGGGCCAACGTCTCCGTCATCTCCCTAGAAACACAAAGATACAACGCGTCAAGGATGGAAACATGATCGTTAACAGAATGAAAGATGTTTGGAATAATATCAGATATTTATTTCTCGTGTGTTCGTACCCGCTCTCCGTCCTCTCCTGTTGGTCCTTGGGGTCCCGTTGCTCCTGGATCACCCTGCAGAGATAAAAGAGTGGAGCAGTGAGGGGCCAGAAAATTTACAGTAGCTCTGCTTACAAATTAATATTCAACTAATAGTTCAAGTTTTCGTACATATTGAACAACAATCCATATTTTGTTCTGTTGACTGTATGTGGTGCTGTGATTGTTTCGCTGTTCACTCACCCTGTGTCCTTTGTCACCAGGCAAACCAGGAAGACCGTCAAAACCACGATCACCCTGAGAGAGACACACAGACATGTAAGATACCTATATGTGTATATTTATTTATTTAATATGAATTATTACAGCCTGACAGGATAAATGTTTATAAATTAACCATTAAAATACTGAACTACAACCATCAAAACACTGCGTATTTAATCCTAAAGCAGCATATGGATCCCAGGCCATATGAACTGGTGCCTAAATGACATCAGTATTTCTATATGTCTACATATTCAGAGATGTTTTACAGCCATAGGGTGACGTTATCTACAAAGACAGAAAATCAGTGGAGTGAATTTTGATATTGACCATTAAAAAATAACCTTAGAGAGTTAGATTACCTTAATTCCAAGCTCTCCTGGCATTCCCCTGGCACCATCGGCTCCAGCACGACCCTGTTAGCAGCAGAAGAAGAGCACGTTACTGTATATAAGAAACTGTAATCAGAGAGAATTTAAACAGGACTACAACATAGCTGCAGGTGTGGAGATTAAAACTTGTAGCAGCTGCTGAGCGTCTTTGAGGAACCGTTACATCCTGACCTCTTGTGAACACTGGATTGTCTTACACAACGTGGAAAAGAAATGTGAAGGCATGCTTGTTGTTTTTATACTCACTCTTCTTCCTGATTTGCCTGGAGGTCCCATCAAACCCTGGGGTCCCCTGGGGCCCTGAAAAATGAATTGTATATCTGTGATATATTTTCGTTATAAATCTGTAAAATAAAAGGATATTTTACTAAATTTGACACTAATTATTTAAACCATGTGATTCTGATGTGAGATCAGGTTTTGTTTTTTTATTACCTGAGGACCAGGGTCTCCACCCTCTCCCTTCAGACCAGAACTTCCAGGACTTCCCTGAAACACACACAGTGATTGTCACCATCATGACCAAAACTATTCATCTAAATCATGTACATGTCAAAGAATCAGCTGGACTGTGAAATTTACAGTTTGACAACAACGAGTACTTCCAGGTTCCAGGTAACATACCAGAGGTCCGGGGCGTCCAGTGTAACCCATCGGTCCAGGAGGTCCTTTCAGAGCCATCTACAGACAACAACAATGATGCAGGCACATGGCTGATTATAAGGTAATTTATGTTGTGATACAAGAAGAAAAAAATATTCAAAATGTACTCATCATAAATCTCCCAGGATGAGAACATGAAATTAGAAATTTGCTGTGACTACATTAGTTTGTGCAGCATGTTGTGTGTAGTATAATATATTTGGATCTGTGTACTTGTACTCACATCTGTAAATGGATGATGTATTAGCTTATAATCACTTAATCTATCTTCATGCAATTTATTATGTACACTTTTGTGAAAATTGTTTTTGACATATGGTTAGGTTAAAATATATAATATTTATCTACTGTTGTGAAGTTAAATCACTTAAGGACAATTGTGAAGCATCTTTTGTCCAAATGTCCCGCATCACATGAGCATTATACATCTACAAAAATGTAAATCTGACAGTTTTAAATTGTGTTTACTCTTAAAGATGTCAACATGTCAACATGATGTCTCATCATCAGTCATTTTATGTTATTCTACTTCTGGTTGCAAACATCACATGAAAACTTTAAACAGCATTAATAACGACAGAATGATGGAGTCTAATGCGATGATTGGACAGAATACTTATAGTATACTAAGTATACTTACCAGAATACTACTGGCTGTTCTCTACAATATATTTAAAATTGTGAATCATGATTGTGACATAAAAGATCCTGATACAGTGTTTTAGCCAGACTGCCCACAGCGACATCTACATGTGAAATATTCTTTGAACAATAATCCTCAAAGAAAATAAACTGCACAATAACAATATGAAGAAAAAGTGATCACTGACTCTGGCTTGAGACAAGATGGCGGCTGCCTGAGCTTCCTGTGCAGAAACAACAGGACCCTTATCTCCTCCACTCTGACCAAAACGGAACTGCAGAAAGAAAAGGGAAAGGTGAAAGGATAAGTTGAATATAATTTATCAACAATAAACATTATAGACTGTGAGGAACCTACATACAAAACTACCGTATACTGAATATTTTAAAGGTATTTACACATTTATGGCCATTCAAACACATTTCTGATAAAGGATCAAGAGTTAAAGTGACTCACAGGCAGCATGACAGACGTTCCAGGAGGTCCAGGGACTCCATCAGCTCCAGGCAGACCAGGGCGACCAGAAGGACCCTGCAAGGATGGAGAGAGAGGGAGCGGTGAGCTGGCTGTTTCCAGAAACAGAGCGGAAGTGAAACGTGCTTCTACAATGACTGATAATGCCCTTTGAATTTTCTGTGAATTGAAGTTTCTAAAAACCAGCAGTTGTTCAGACAAAGTGAAACACTCACCCTCTCGCCAGGATCTCCAACAGAGCCAGGAGGTCCAGAAGAGCCGGGAGGGCCAGTAGGACCCTAGAAGAGATAAATAAAGAGTGTTTAAATATTACAAACTCAATGAATGATCATTTTCTTTGTAATAATAATAATAATAATAATGGTAATAGTCAAAACCCAAAAAATTAAAACACGTTGCTCAACTCTTCTCCAACACACTCTGCATTATTCTGGCTGTCTTGAAGTGTACTTGCTTGCGCACAAGGAAAAACTAGCAACCAAGCAACTTAACCTAGTTCACAGTCTTGAGTTCCTAACCTAGAAGAGAAAGGAGAGACCAGCTAATATTTAAAGGTAAGTAAGAGATCATTTACTTACAGCAGGTCCCTCTGGTCCTGGAGGTCCTTCAATCAGCATACCCTGCAAGAAATTAAAATACAGTGAGAAAAGCAACACTGGAAGAAAAAAGCAACACACAGTAGAAGTCCTACATTGTAGAAGTACAAGTCAGTACTCCATCAATCAATCAAGCTTATCTCACTTTGTGAAAGGATTTTTTGTGTTTGTAATGAACTGGTATAATTTCTTTATCAAACATATTCTTTATCGGACTGAATACCCGTCATTTCAACAAATACATTAAAGATTAAATATGTTATTTCAGCATTTTGGGACTTAAACATGCATCGAAGAAAACACCGGTTTATATGACAAATGGAAAGATGTGCAGCTGGCAGCAAGTAAGGAACAGTAACAGAGCATCATTCTTCTGACAAAACAGCACTATAAAATATAAAAACTATACAAAGTGACTGGAGAAGCTTCTTCCTTTGTGTCACAGAGCAAACGACACCTGCTCAGGTAAAACTGCTTAAAGTCAATTAGCATCTCACCGGCTCCAACACAGCAGGTTCTCCTTTCTCTCCTTTCTGGCCTCTGACGGCGGCCTGAGGAAAACACACATGTAGCCAACAACACGGCGCAGTCAGTACAGAGGCCCTCACACAAAAAGACAAACACACTAAAACAATGCAAGTGACAGACAGGAGGATGCACACATTCGTTTGTCACATTATATCAAACATTATTGTCTTTTCCCAGTGAGGAAAATACATTAATGACAAAATAAAAACCTGATTTAATGGTTCTCCACACAGTTGGTCCATTACTTATAGAGTTTCTCACACAGATACAGAGAAACTGTCCTTGTCAGCTCTTAATGAAGCTGTGCACTGACATAAATGGCATTAAAAACAAAAGATACAGCAACTGCTGCTTCTTCAAATGCCTCTTTATGCAGTGAACAGTATGTGATGGTTGAAGTTATTGTTTATGTCCATTAGGATCCCAAGTAGCTTCAAATACTGGACTAGCTTTTATTACTGAGATGTTCACTATACACATGGACAGATTACTGGATGGACCTATTGTGCTCAGGCCCGGGTCCTGAGACGTCAGGGGGCCCTTGGACCAGACCCCCTAGTGATATTTTTTAATTTGAAAGTCACAATCAAAAGATGCAAAGTAAGCACAAAAAGATAATAAGAAAATAAGCAAGCAAAGACACAAAAGTCTATTTATAGTCATATTGTGTCTCCTACATTGATGAGTGTGGCCCATTTTCCCATAATCTGTCCATGACTATACACTGTGTAGAATAAAACCCATTTCAACCATGATGTTGGAACTTGGTCTTGGTCCGTGAAGTATTTGAAATACATTCAAATACATGTTTCTCTGTGACTGATTGAGCTGCACAGTATGAAACCCGTTTGCACGGTGACAATTCTGAAATCACACTTTGAGCAGGAAACTAACTACATAACTATATATAACTAGAACTATAATAACTAATAATAACAATATACAACAACAGCTATATCTATATATAAATATATGCAACAATAGTTAAACTGACATTTCTAAACAAATTGTATAACTTAGTTAAGGCAATATCATAGAAGAAAATACAAACAAATATGAAGAACTAATTTGTAATAAAACCTTTGATACCTTCAAAAAGCATTGATTATTAATCACTCAAATTCTTTATCCTAGTAATCATGAAAAAATAGGGTAAAAAAGGTGTCTACGTTTTCGTCTTCCTTCTCATAAATTTGATTTTTAGATTTTTAACTCAAAACTTATGTGTTAAAGTGAAGGTAATTCTGTTTTTCAGGTAGTTTTTTTCCCCTCTCTGTGTTCAGATTAGTCACCACGGGTTTGAATATCAGTGAATGTATTATAAGAGTGTATTTAATAAAAAAATTAAATACACAGATACAAAATAATTGTCTGTTTCTATAATGGCTTTTGAGAGACAGCAAACTCAAACAAGTCACCTGAGAGGACGTTGACTAAGTTTCAGCATTAGTTGAAACTGATTTTGCTTTTTTGCTCTTGAAGCAAAAACGACTTACGCCTCCCTCGTCCGTCACAGCGGACAGGGCGGGGCCCATGTTGCCATCGATCTCTCCCATCTCCACTTGTGGCTCATTGTAGTCCCTGTAGGAATAGTCGTATTCCTTCAGGCCCACGTCCCCTGTCACATACTCCTCAGTGAAGGCCTCCTCGCCCACACCGCCCGTCTTGGTGGCCTCTACTTCCTCTCCCACCAGCACTGTCTCCACCTCGGGCTGGGTTGGGTTCATCAGACCCATGATGGCACAGGTGGAGGAGCGCGAGAGGAAGAATCAAGAGAAGGAAGATAAAGAGGAAGAGGGAACGGTAGTTGGAAGTAGAGTTGGAAGAGGTTTGTATGAAGGAGAAAAATTAGTGAGAGGAGCAGAAATATAATGAAAGAGAATGAAATAGGGAGGCATATATAAGAAGTGAGTCTTACCTTTAGCAAATAAACAGTGACAGGGACAAAACAAAAATACATCTGACATGTTGTAACTTTAGGCTGATGTTTACAGGTGAATTAAGGATAAGCAGGTTCATCCTGTCCCCTTAAATCTTCTGTTAATCATCTGTTGTTGAACTTATGTGTTTCACCAAAGAATATCATCATCAGCTTGTGTGAGAAGACATGAAACCAAATGATTTATTCAAATGTGCTTAAATATAATATTAACTAACAGTGTAAAAGTAATAAATATTGTAATAACACACAGAACTGACATGACATAGTTTGTGAAAAACACGCTACTGCTACGTGCTATGCAAAGCAAAAACTACTTTATATTTGATTTTACTTACCATGAGTATTTGAACAAATATGAATCCAGTGGGATTAACCTGTACTGTTCCTAAAATATACCACATAGAACTATTTATCTACATCAAATAAAAAAAAAAACCCTAATCACAATCAGCTAATGTAACTAAAATATTCACAATATGGATAATTTCTGCCAAAATAAGTGAACTATGAGAAACAGAACTGTGAGAAGTCAGACTACAGCAGCTGCTGTTTTCTCCAGCTCAGTCTGACTTTCTCTCAAACAACAAATGCATTATATTCATCTCCCTTTTACTGCCGTGGTTAAAACACCAGATCAGACATCCCTACGTGAATCCCACCTTTTCACAAGATTTTTTGTTCTTATGTCAAGATCAGAAGCTGATCAGTCAGCGATCGTGAGATGAGAACAAAGCAGGAATCTTGTTGTTAGGGAAAAGGAGAACCACATAAAAATGTTTGATGGTATAAGCAGATGAATGTGGTGCATTGTCTTTTGAAAGAGATTTCCTGTTGCGTCTTGTCGCGCGGCATCAATGCCAACAGAACAGTGATGTGTGGTTAGAAAAGAGAAAAACTACATGGTTAAACTACAAAGACTGGGCTCACCACCACACAGTTAATACACCGTCTTCTCCTTTTCTTGATGGAAGTCTCTTTTATTCAGTTGATGATTTATTTTTGTGTGTTAACGTCTGTGTTTTTATATTTACTGGGCAAATTAAGCAGGTCTGTGAAGATTCATGATTTAATTTACATCGTTTTATCTACTCTGTCAACTTGTGGTGGAGAAAGTGTTCAGATTCTTTACTAAAGTAAAAGTATTAATACCACACTGTAAAATACTCCACTGTAAGTAAAAGCTGCATTGAAAATGTTACTTAAGTGCAGTTCAACTGAGAAAATGATGATGTGTAAGCAGCATTTTCCTGCTCTAGTTGCTAATCTGATCTGATTGAAAAAAAATGTTTAAAATAATGTTAAAAGTTGCAAAAGACAATAAACCTAAACCTCAAAATAATTCAACACAAATGTAATTGCTTAATTAAATTATTAATTATTAAAATAATTCAAAGCAAAAGCAATAAATTGTCACATTTCAAGCATTTTTATGCCTATGTATAAAAATAATTTCCATTAATTCATTAATCAACTAATCAGTTAACTGACTTAATCATTCAGTTCTAATTATATTGACAGTTTAATTTATAACAAATTATCATATTTTACTAACTCTTATGTTTTGTATGTACAAAGCTTTATTTGTCACTAGTAACTAAAGCTGTCAGATAAATATAATGGATTAAAAAGTACAATATTTCCCTGAAATGTATTGAAGTAGATAAAAAGATTAAACTCAAGTAAAGTAAAAATCAACCTAAAATTTGTACTTTAAAGACAGGTCCACAGTTTTTACACTTAATAAAAACAATAATATGAAATCTCACTGAAAAAAGTTTTTAGCTGTTGTAATAATTCCTCCTGTTAACAATGGCTATAAAAGTATTTTCAATGGACGTGAGTGGGGGCAGTATCCAGTCCTTGTTATGTGCAAAAGTGTTCAAATGTCTATCTAAAACGAATATGAGGCTTCAGCAGTCTCAGTTTATTAAATCGAGTGGACATCTCCCATTTTTTTTTATTATCTTAATCTGATAGAAGGTTGAAGGTTTTAACTGTATTATCAAATAAACATTTTAATACATTTTTGCTGTGAGTGACTGTGGACTTATGTATTTACATACGTAGAAAGCATATTTTGGCAGGATCTCCTAAAGACATTTACCAACAGGAGGACTGGTTACAGCAGCCAAAACCTGTTTTAGTTTTCACATGTTGAAAACTTGTTTTGAGAAACACTTGAAAAACTGTGAACCCGTGTTTAAATCTAACACTAAATGTACTTAGATCCTCTCCACCACTGCTGTCGATCTTTGACTCTTCTGTGTCATTATTCTGTGTCACTGTGTTTAATCTTCTCATTACCTGTTCTGGGATCACTTCTTCTCCAGTCACCTCACCCTCTGGCACTGGGAGCGTCTCCTCATAGAAATAATCAGTCTCTGTAGGGGTGTGGCCAGCCTCGGAAAATTCAGTGTCTACATCCTGAATTGTCAAGTCGACAGGAATCGGGGAGCAGGGAAGGAAGTAAGCAGATTTGATTGGAAGAGCGCGGTTAGTTCAAAGTCTGCTCGTAGGTAACGATGGAAATGAAAATGAAGCACATCATAAAACTGTGGTTGCCAAATGAGGGCAACTCACATTTTTAAAGCTGTAAAGATCCATTTTAGAAAAGAAATTTCAGGTGGTTTCAGAGTCTCAACTATAAATTTTGCCACGTGCAAGATTTAGGGAGTCGCTGAGACTTCACCGCTGAGATTTCTTTTCATTGTATTGTTGAACCATTTCTGCTTTTTAAAGCTCACAAAGCCAAGATTCATGAAAGGGTGAAGTCGGCTCTGATTGGAAGTAAAACCCAGAGCCTCTATCCATCCCTTAAGATGAAAACATCATCACTTGATGCTTTGGGATGTCTAGTTTCACCCAAGTCCAGAAAACAGGGAGACAATCCCAATCAACAGCCTCACAAAACATAATTCTGTTCATTCAGTGTAGCAGAAAACTCATGCTATGAATTTTCCAGCTATGTACGAGCACGATCCTGTTGATGTTGCACAGTTTCGCAGACTTCACAATGACTGAAACTGAACTTCTGATGTTTCTGTGAGGTTGCCGTATTCATATTTGATACAAAATATGACCAGAGACAGGGAGACAGGAGTCAGAGAGAAAACACAGATACAAAGAGAGAGTGAGAGAGTGACAGGAGGAGATTTGTTGTGTTGCATGTGTGCAGAATGTGATAGCACTTGGGTTTTCCCAGGCTTGGTTTCTGTGCCATAGCAATCCATGCTTACTCATTTGACTTGTACATTAATGGTCTCCTGGAAAAGAAAGTGTTGGCGTGTATTCAGGCTCTGAGATCCAGTTTGAGCAGCTTGAAGATAGGAGTATGAAGTGAAGAATGAAACTGAACATTTAGCCATGCTTCAGTGCGCACCGCTGTATCATATCATATAGAGAAGTAAAGGTGATCATGAAGATCATATGATATATGAACAGAGGAGAAGACGTCCAGCTTGGTATGAACCAGCTTCCATTCTGAAGACCAGGTTGTGCACCATCAAGGAATTACATCAAAATAAAACTAAAATAAAAACATTAAGTTTCAGATCTATTTTGCTGCAGACCCTGGATGGTGGAAAGAGCTGGCTACCAGATGGGACAGATGGGACATACGAGTCTGGACACACCGACCCAAACACGAGCCCTCCTGTTGTACCTGTTGATAACCGTTGCTAACTCTCTTCGGTGGGACTGAAGTTCCACTCAGCGCAGTCTTGCCAAAGGGTGGGAAAGGTTTGTGCAGGGATTTGATATTAATGTCCACGTCCAGCTTGGATTTCGTGGGTCTGGGAGGAGTGGGACGGACAATGGCAGGTGTTGGAGCTACTTTCTTTGGGGCTGTTGACTGGATAGAAACTTTGGCGTCTGCCTTCACTTGAGCTTTTGATGTTGGAGCTTTTGTGGCCTTTGCTGTTTTGGCAGGTTCAGGTTTTGATGCTTTTGTGGGTTTCGGTGATTTAGTTGCTTCTACTTTGGCAGCTGATCTAGCTGCACTGACCACAGTCTTTTCTTTAACAACCTTTTCAGTCTTTGCTTTTGTAGTGGTTTCAATTTTTGCCTGATTTGCAGGAGCTTTCTTTTCTGTCACAGTGATCACTTTGCCGTTGCCATTAGCCTCACCATTGACTTTATTCTCAGCTTTGCCATTTACTTTGCTGTTTCCATTGGTTTTCTTCTCTGCTGTAGCTTTGCCTTTGCCGTTTCCATTAGCCTTAGGTGCAGCAGTGGCTTTGGGCTTTCCATTGGCTTTCTTCTCAGCTGAGGATTTTCCATTTCCATTCACTTTGGCCTGAGGTGTAGGCTTAGCTACAGATACTTTCCCATTACCATTAGTTTTAGCTGCACCATTTGCTTTCTTCTCAGCAGCTGGTTTACTATTGCCGTTCTTGGCTGGGGCAGGTGTGGGCTTAGATTTAGCTGCTGCTGTTGGTTTAATCTTAGACAACAGAATCTCTGCTGCAGTGGGCTTTGCTTTGGAAGACTTGGGAGCTTTGGTGGGCATAGATGCCTTGACTACTTTGTATTTTCCAGACTTGGCTGGCTTAGGTGGAGTGGGTTTGGGTTTGAGAAGGTTGGATTTTCCATTGAGTTCCTTCTTCTAATGTCCATGAATATTGTGTGGTTGAGATGTTGTTTAGAATGTAAAAGTGCATATTGATAAAGACAGAGAGAGTGAAGAAGTACAGAGATATATGGAAGGGTTGGGAGGGGGATGAAAAGCACAAACAAGGGATGGACAGAAGGAGAGAGAAAGACAAGAGTGGATGTTTTGAGAAACAATGACATAAAGATGGCTAAGGCTTGGATGATTTACTGAGACTGTACAGGCATTACTGGATACAGCACAGGATTAATACTGGTTTTAAAAACATAAATGCAACTGAAAAAAGTACCATTTGTAAAACTTCACAAAGCATTTGAGAAATTTCATGTCCCAAGTGATTGGCTGATCTCTCCAGTAATGCCATTCCCAATATTAAACGACAAAGCAGCATCTTTGTGCTAATAAGAATTGGAGCCTGTGGTTTTGCAGAGACACTGAGGGTTTGGCTAATCAGGTAAAGCTGGTGCTCAACACACACACACACACACACACACTGTACAAACACACACATACATACTACCTAAGCACTGTCCTGATGTGCTCACACACACCGTTTATAATGCACAGAACAGTCAAACAACTGCAAGACAGAAAATGTTGCTGCTGTTTAATCATGCAAAAAGGGAGGATGGCAGGTTGGCATGCAAGTACATGTTAGTAATATAATACTACAAAGTGAAAACTACTGTACATGATGAATTCTTAAGAGTCATGCATGATGCAAATGAAAATTGTAAACAAATTGTAAATAAAAATAAAATGTAAATAAAATGTGAATGTGAGGAGAAAATATGAATATCAACTCTTCAAATATGCACTAAAGAAGACAACCAGACCAAAAAGAGACAGACTGTGACATACATATTTGTCATGTATGCTATACAAAGATCAGATGTACAACCATGAATGCATTTACCAACACAAAAACATGTGCACCGACATTCCCAAGTTGACAGGAAAACGATAACACAGAAATACAAGACACAGATGCATGCGGTGACGTCTTCCGAGACGATAAGAAATCATGCAAGTAACAAGACAACATGGACGAGCTCTGGGAAAATCTGTCTGAAGGTTTTTGAAATCACCTGTAAAAACAAAAGTGTGGAGCTCGACATCGATGAGCATGCAGTAAGTGTCAGAGAAATGAGACGGTCACAGGAAATAACGATCCTGTTTTGTGATTGTCACCTTTTGTGTGACAAACCCCACATCTTTTGCAGAGGTCAGATCAGATGAAGAGATAAGGCTACGCTGGTATTTTCTTATGAGTTTCTGTACTAACATGTATTTGCATTATTTGCATGTGTTTGTCATAAAAGCCCAATCAAAAGTAATTCAGTGGTTTGATCTGTTAATTAAAAAGCTAAAATTATATAAAAAAAAACGCTTCTCATCAGGTCCAAAAAATTCAAATTATGTGATTTTCTTCATTTAAAATCTTAAAAAAATATTCAGTGAAAGTCCAGGTGCGGGTGTCAGACCTTCATCTCTTTCCTTCTATAGTTCATTATGTGCTGGGGAAGTTGTTTCTAAATTTAAACTTGATTTGTAAAATTCTCAAAATGTTTTTGACAAAGTGTGTGTGTGTATGACAACACAGCTGCACCTGTACCACCCCAGTGCCCCCACTCGGCCACATCTGAACACACACATATATATGACAACATATAAATGACACGAGGACAAAATATCACAAGGAGCGAAGGTCATTCCTGTCTGACGAAGATGGTGGAAACAAGGTGGATGTGTGAGAGGTGAATGTGGATTAAAAACAGGGGAGATGTGAATAAAATAAGGGAGGTATGGAGTGATGAGGGATGAGAGAGACACACAGAGTGCTAAAAGTGTAAGTGAAGACTTATGTTAAATGTTCATTTAATTAACAATGAAATAATTAGAAAGCTAAACCTGTACTGAATCATGTGATTGCTGTTGCTCTAATGCCTCTCTCTCTCTCATTCTCCTTCCCTACCACAAACCCCACTCGTGTTTTCCCTCTCTCTCGCTCCCTCTTTACCTGTTGACTGGGGCGTCCAGATTGGGGCTAGGGGGGAACACCTGTTGTTACCTCATAATAATAGGGGTATTCATGGTCATCCTGCTCCTCATCAAAGTACTGACAGAGATGGAGGAATGGAAAGGCTTGAAAGATGGGAAGGATGAGTTGGCAGTGGAAAGCAGGATGAATGGAAGGTGAGGAATGCATGCAGGGAGTGGATTTCCATGAGGAGGTGAAGAGAGGCCAAATAAAGAAAAGAAGAAGAAGAAGAAGAAGAAAAGTGGAGAATGTGGGATGGAGCAGCAACAGAGAAAAAATAAAGACAGCAAAGGAGACAATGAGAAAATGCAAAGCTTTTATTTTCCCGTTCATCAGAAGTCGTCTGTGCTGCAGGTTAAAAGCTGCTGATATTAAATAATTCACACACAGACACCACTGTTGAACGAGGACAGAGCAACAAATAAAGGCAATGAATAAAACCACAGTGATTTCTATTCATTCACAGAGCAGTCATCTCAACAGCATCAACGTGACAGCGTTTGGGACAAAGTGACTGCGTGACGTAAGATCATGCAGGCTTAAAGACAAAGATTGTGTACTTTGGATGGATGAATGCAGATGGAAATCACTTGTTATATTAACTCTGTGATGCAGCTGGTGTCTGGAAACTATCAGCTCCCGAATATCAGAGTCAAAGAATGAGGGAGAGTGTGCAAAGCTTCTGATGCATAAAATGATAACCAGTCTCAGTAAGCAAAGAGGCTCCACCTTAAGCCATCTTCATGCCAAATTCTTATTCTACATGTCTCAATTTAACCAGAGAACCAATCAGAATTTAACTTCTTTTGTATGTTTTATATAGTGATGAAGTTCACTTTCTTTCAGCCCATGGGAAATAATTACTGTAAGACATTAATGTTGGCTTGTATCATCCTCTTTCCCCGACCTTTCTGTGTAGCGTTGCACAAAAACTGACACCTAATCCAGTGCTATGACGATTCAAGCTTCAAATTCTCCAATGAAATGTGTGTGAAATGAAGGGTGCAGTGTAGCATTTTCTTTTGCTGAGTTACCTCAGGGACACACAGACAGAGGAGGTGAAGAGGAAAGTGGATGGATACAAACTGCTGCTGATGACAGGGATGCGTGAAGAAGGTGGAAAGGGAGAGCAGCACTTTGATGACATTATCAGATGAACCAAACTAAACCATAGGACTTTTTGTTCATTTTCTGTGTAGCTGTAGTGTAACTTTGATAACTGAATTTCTTAAACAAAGCCACATACATCGCAAGAAACATGAAGCAAATACAGTTTAGAGTCAGTGAATTGTTTTTTAGTTTTCTTTCTACAAGTAAATGATCTTTCACAAACTGTCACAGAAAACTTAAACAAAGTCCACAGATTCAGTTGGAATCAGAGCTACGGATGATCCTATAATTTTATGAATGAACTGTGTGAGCATAGTGCTGACAGGTCTGAGGTCATTCAGCTTCTCAGCAGTCTTTTAACTGCTGTGTGGGATTTGTGTGTAGCTGTGTGTGTCAACGAGTGTGACGTGAACCTGCAGTAGCCTCCATAGGAGATGAAAGAGTAAGTGAAATACATATATAATATCATATATATAAAGTCTAGTTGTTGTCATCTGTGGGAAGGTTTAACTATTTGATTATTGTTTCATACAAGTGGAGAAGCAATATTCGTTTTGTCCTGTGTATGAACTGGTGTTGTGTTACTCACGTATGTGTTGGGGTCCTGAGCCTGGGTCTTGGGCAGAGGGGAGTCACAGTCTGGGCTGTAGTGTTCACAGAAGTCATAGGCGGCCTGGGGGTTGGAGGCGATCAGCAGTTGCTGGATGTCTCCCTGTGGAGAAAAAAAAACAACAAAAAACTGACTAACAAAACCTGTGCAGCTGTATCTTCTATTATGGGGCTAAGTGGAAAGTTCTAACCTATATTTATACAAACAATAACAAGAGATTTCACTTGCTCTTATCATTCCTCCTGTTCATACCAGCCTTGAAGAGATCACTTCCCAAAGCTATGTCAGTGGAAGTGAAGGGGGGCAGTAATCACGTTCTTATTCTGTGCAGTAAAATGTGTTCAAATGTGTATCTAAACCTATTATGAGGTATAAGCCAAACTCTTTTTAGTGTGAAATTGCCTCTTTGTGTTTCCCTAATGAGCTGCAGTGGAAGGAAATTAACAAAAAAGAGGAATTTTGTACTAAAACAGAAGAAACTCTGGAAGTTATCCACCTATAGTGACTTAATTTGAAAGGTCGAAGCCATATATTGGTTTCAGATCAAATTAAATTAAATTAAACACATTTGTTTCTCACTACCTTGCATAGGAAGCATTATTTGGAGGCCTGTGTTTGCAGAAGGAATTATTACAGTATGATTAGCAAAATGCATCAGTGTTCATGTGGTGCTTTAAGAACTAATACTTTTATTACTATAAAACTGTGTTAAATGAGCATAAAATATAACCTCACGAAAAGCCACATCAAGGCATCGACAAACATACTGTATAATTTGCCAGTTAAAGTTTTGATAGAGCACAGTCACTTAACCAGCAATTAGCCCGACAAACAGTATCTGCCCTGCAGCCTCTGGCCCCTGCAGGTCGTCCATCAAGGTTCTCACCTGGAAAACCTCCTCATCAAGCAGACGAGCTCCGAACACTGTGATGCCGTTGGTGTCGATCTCAGCGTTGTTGCCGCGGGGCAGGGGCCGGGTCATCTTCTTCTTGCAGTCCAGCAGCAGGGTCACGCTTTTCTTGGAAACTGAGAAAGCGATGCGATGCCACCTAGAGACGAAGAGCAGGAACCGAAGGCGAGTAAATGTGTAATGTGACGACAGGACTGATTAAGACAATAGAAAACCATCTCAACCACTCACACACCCACACAACCATCAATCGAGTCATCTCAACCAGTCACAAACTGGTTGGTGCTGGTTACTGACTTGCCATCAGCCAGGTTGACGCCTCGGAACAGTGGGTAGTCCTCTGGGGCTGGTTTGCCGTTCTGGTCCTCGTACAGGAAAACAGGTGAGCGTCCCAGTTCGACGCCCAGCTGCTGGATGCCCTGCTCGCTGTAGATGGAGAGGAGGAAGGCCTGTTGACCAGCCTGCGCCTTAACCAGAGCCATGAGGGAGAAGTTCTCTGGGAACCGACCTGTGGTTGAGGGAAGGGAGGGAGGAGATAGTTGGATCATAAACATGGGGAATTTCCAGATGAGCTTTTGGGTACTTCAGGAAAAGAAAACAATGAGAAGGAGATGGAGAAAAACAAAGAAGATCAGTGAATAAACTGATCTAGACATCGCACCAGAGCATCATTTATTATGGAGAAGAAGGGAGGTAGAGAATGGATGTCAACACGACACTAGTGATGAGCTTAAAGTGAGAAACCTGTGTCAGGATCACTGGATATCAGAATATAGTCCCATGTGCAGCTGGCACAGAGGATGAGGACAGGTAATAACAGCTGGACACAGCTGGAGAATTAAGGCTAAAGCTCAGAAAATAAATCAGCTTTGACTTTTTAAAGACTTATTCTCAGCCACATAAGTGCTACTTTCTCTTCCCCTTCCTTGCTCCAGGGTGTCAGACAGTTTTCCCACACAGTTCCACTCAGCTCCTTCACTGAAACACATAATTATACTTTATATCCATGAGCAGGGAGCAGCAGCCTCACTTAACACCAGAGTTAAGAGTTGACAGTTAAGTTTGAAATACATCCAGACACAAACAGCAACCTGCAGAGATAGTTACAGGTTTCTGCAGTGTGGATTTCATGCTAAATATTAAATATATGTTGTGTAGTAAAGTATGTACATGCACAAATCTTTTCTTATTTTAGAGTTTCTGATATCGTTGGTTATTTACCAGAATAAAACTAGAACATAAATACTCTCGTCTCATTAGAACAAAAATTATATTCTATGCCACATACTACATTAAAGCTACAGTATGCAACTTTATTTGAACAACTTTTAGTAGAAATATGCTCTAAAACTTATCTCAATGTGTAGAGATGCTGCTGACACCTCCAGTGATCCAGACTCACTGAACAGTTACATTGATCATTGGACTATTCTTGGGTTATTGTTATTTCATAAACACAACCTAGAATATTACCTGAAGCAGTGGGCAGAGCAGAGCAGATTGTAGCAGAGTGCAGCAGAGCAGGGAGAGGGAGGTGTGATTTTGAGTCTTATGCTAGCACTAGTTTAAGCTGCATGCTGTAGCTTTAATTTTGGAGAAAAAAAAACATCACATCATGATGTGAGAAAAGCTGCAGGAAAAAGAGGAATCAAAAATAACAAACAATTAAATAAAAGCCCCGGCTAATCAATTAATTGTTTTACTATAATACCAAAGTTATTACAACACTGGCTAAATCTTATATTAGAAGGATAATAGAGTTTATTGATCATGAGGAGTACTAGTCTGAGAAAATAACTCTGCTTGTGTTCAAGTCTTCTCTTTGAATCTCTCTCCTCCATCAATATGAAAAAGCAATAATCAATCACTAAAGTGGCTTTTCAGTTAAGATTTAAACTTCAGACATAACCTTCTAGCAGTGCACAGAGAAATCTCTCAAAAGGTTCAGACGACCGGATGATGTCCAGTCTGGCTGAAGCCTACCTGAGAAGAGCTGCTTGGTGGGGGCAGAGATCTGGGCCTTCTTGGTGATGCGGTAAGCATGATCGGGGCTGCTGGAGCGACGAGATGTGCAGAAACCAGGGACTTTCTTCACACCCTCAGGGAGAGAGGGAACCTGCAGAGCCCGCAACACGTCCACTGGGTCTGATGGAGAGAGAAAGACAAGCAAGGGAGGAAACTGTTATTAAATGCAATAATTTACATTAGTTAATAATTTCATTAGAATAATCTATATTCTATAATTACTGTAAATGTGTTAAGTCAAGATACATGTCTACAGGACAAAGAAATCCTGTAATTTTACATCTGTAAACATAAAACACAATAAAAAGACAATTGATTCATTTAACTAAATTAGGCCCCAGCAGCTTTTCAGACCAAACATCCTACAGGCTGTGTAGAAATCGCTGTAGAGGAAGTGAATAGTTCACTGCAGCCATTATTTGCACCTGCAGGGACCAAACTTTGCCCAGAAGATAGAAAAAGTTCATCTTCAACATAATCTTAAACGCTGTTGCAGCACTAATGCAACACAGGAGCAGGTATAGGCGACGTCCACACTGAAAGGAGCGTAAGAAAGGAAGCATTGTGCCAGAGAAACTGGGCAACAGTCCAAGGAACATATATGAACCACTGTAAGGCAGGTACAGTAAAGCTCGGAGTAGAAACAGTGGCTTCTATTCTGCTCACATTTATCAAGTGGCTGAAACAAGTGGCTGCTGACGTGAAAGAGCTGAGTCAGATGAATGTTTGTTTGAGGACACAATCATTTCACAGTTTCACCTGACGTGAAAAAAACACACAAGAATGCAGGAATAAAAACCCCACAGACTCCAAATATGTGCGTCCTCACACGAACACACACACACACACACACAGACATCAGTCTCACATCCACTCTTCAGTTTCACACCATCAGGTCAACCACTCTGTTCCTCAGACTGCACGTGTGTTTCAATGAGAAGTGCACAGGTCTTAGAGGAGTTAGAGGCCTTTAGGAGTCATGAGTGTGTCAATATATTTGGCTAAAAACAACCACACACATTTTGTTATGTTATAAACAACTCATTATAGTGTTTGGAAATCAGAAAAAGCAGTACAACAGAGGAAAACTGTATTTATTTAGTTCAGTTTTAAAAGTCACAGTTTGCCTCGAAAATCTTTCTGTTTTGGAAACAAATCTCTTGATTGAACAAATCATTTTAAACATACAGTAATTCACAGTGAGTCGACCATTCAAGTCACCACAGACGATGGTAAACCTTAAAAAGGGAGGATGTCTAATTACTAACATAAGCTGTCTTGTACTGTCTTGTTACAGAAGAGTATTTTGGTGAATGCAGTGGTTACATATGGGACGTCTGCTAAAATAGCAACACTGACTCCTATAGAGACAGTAAGTAACATTTGTACCAGAAATCAAAGGTTTGTCTGTCTCAGTCTGGCTGCACAGTACGTTGTTGTCTCCAGTAAAATACTATTTTCTGATAGATCTCCAACAAATGCCTCTACATGCAGTCTGTGCTCCCTGCTGTCTAATTCCGTTTGAAATGACAAGTATGCACGGCACACATTCTCCCAACGTTTCAAAACAGCAGACTTACATAGGGTTTTGCAGCCTGAGAACTCAGATTAAATGTAATTATAACATCTACCTCAGACAGTTTCAACATCTTCATGGGTCCCTTTGGTTTTGACGTGAGTCAGCTATAAAGTTAAAGTTGTCAACGACACCCAGTATTCACGTCTCACTAATCTCAGTAATCCTCGGTCTTGGCTAGTCTCCCTGTGTTTGAGGTGCACCAGAGAGCTAACTTTCCTGTTAGCAGCCAATTAACTTCATTTACAGCCAGCCCTGCTGTGGCACCTCTTATAATAAACCTATGATGCCAGTGATGCATGACTACAGCCCTGATGGAAAGATTACAACCAAACCCTTCTGGGATGCAGCTTTTGAAGTTTGAAGTTATGCAACCATGCCCACATCAGCATGAAACAGCATGGCACTAAGGATATGAAGGGTCCAATTATCATGTATGGATGACCTAAACTGGAAGGTAAAGGGCTGTAGATTATGCATCACTCATAGCAACAGATTGACCAAATCAGCTCCTCATTACAAACTGCTGCATGTATATTAACTTTATTTTAAGCTCCTCACACGTACAGATTCACAGTCAAAGACTCATTTACCTTTATGAAAACACATACGCTGACATGAATGTTCTATAAACCTCAAAAAGCTGCAGCGCTGCGTTACAAAGCCATCTTAATTGGTTTTTAAATTCCTCTTATGTGAAGCTTCGCTGCCCTAAAATCGCTCTGATCTCATCAGTGGTGCTCGTGTTTAAGTGACACCCAGTGTCTCAGAGTTAACAGTTAGTCCAACAGCCCCACAGATGATAATATTTACTCAGACAGAGCAAATGGTGCGTTAATATTGCCTCAGTGTGTCTAGACCACAGCCCATTAACGTCACTCTACACCAGAGAGAGGAAGAGGAAGAGGAGGGAGGGGAGAAAGAGCAATATCTTTTGAAAGGAGGAGGGAAAGTGAGAGTTGGAGTGAGCAGCATTTTGATGCTACGTTAAACATCCAAAAGGGAAACATCATGAACAGCAGCTGCTTGATGGAGGAAATGAACAGCCTTTCAACCTTTCAAAGATCTTCTGGGGATGTGCTCAGGAATGCTGGGAATGAGGCAGGGAAAGAGGGAGAGGGATGAAAAGAGGGAGCGCAGCGATGAGAGGGAGACTGAGGGGTGTATGAGTGTTTTGGGGGGTCAGGCAGTGACAGTAGACAGTGTGGTTCTGTGATGGCAGGATATTGGATCAGATTGCAGCCAGTGCGTCCAGTACAATGCGCCGCTCTGTTCCCCGCTGCCTGCCCAGCTCACATCTGCAGCTGAGGCCCTTCCTGCCCGCAGGACCACAATCACGACAAAAGCACACCCACAAAAAAAACACACACACAGGGGTGCACACTCACACAGCCCAGGCAGGCAAACGTGCACCGATACACCTCGCGAGAATATGTAAGTAGACAAGGTAGGAAAACAGACTGGCGAGGAGCACAGGCTTCTCCTTCTTTACTCTCTTTCTTCTCCTTCTCCTCGCTCCATGAGCCTTTCTTACCATAACTGCTCACAGATGGCTGCAGCTCTGTCGTGTAAACGTGGGTCAATTGCAGCATTGTCATTAAGACAGGAAACAGGGGCGGCTACAAACACTGCTATAGGTGAAGATTACAGTAGCCTGTACAGTTACTTCTACTGACGGCTGCAACTGGTTCAAGTCCAGCAGTTAAGAACAACAGTTTTCCTCAGTTCATATGTCTCTAACACCACAACATTAATACACAGCAAAAAGTCATCTACCGTATGATGCTGATTATACTTGAACCTGAAACTGTTCTAATGTTTTAGAGAGAGTTATATTCTTTGTTTGTTTTTGAATCATTTACATGTTTTTATTTTATGCATTTACTGAATTTTAACAACATGAAGAAGTTAATTAAACTTTTTACACAGTTTTGATATAAAGTGATATGAGGTGTGCAGTAATATCTATAGTCAGTGAACTTTAAAGAAGTGTCTGCTGTGTTTAAATGCTGAAACTGACATTTTTATGCTCAATGAAAACCTAATTTCCTTCAGAAAACCTTCAGAAATGCATCCAAAAACCATAAAATTAGATTTTTATTCTACTCAGCGTTGAATCATTTAACAGATCTGAGATGTATAAGTGCTAGAAACTTATGTTAAAGTCACACAAAATAATATGCTTGGTGCATAATGGAGCACTATTAAAGGATGGATCATTCTTTTCAACAGGTGCCCCAGGAGGATCAAAACAATCCTGTCACTGTTATCGTCTAATGCTCCCAGTTCCACAAAACCAAAACATGCAGAGCACCAGCTTATTGCAACCTGAGAGAAAACAAATGAGATACGAACACTGGCCTCAGGGTCACACTGTAAACTGAGGTGTCCTGCTAAAACTGAATTAGAGTACTGCAGTTCCTCACATCCGCCACTAGATGGAGCTGAAACTGATTTAATTGACAGTCAAAGAGTTGAAACCACTGTCTGCAACACAAACAGGTGTTTACATGTACACAAACTGTGCAAACAGACACACGCTCACACGAGTGAGAGATAAACAACGCTGATGTTTACTGAACAAGAAATGATTAAGCAGAGTCTGTACATTGTGTCAAGTAACAGGGTGAACACAAAGGGGGCTAACAGAACACACACACACACACACACACACACTGCATTTGTGTGTTCAGCAGGACACACAGATTAAAGGCAGTATGTGCACAAGAACAAGAAGAAAGCTTGCACAGAACAGGAATTTAGCTTGTTGTGTTAGTCATAAACTAAAATAATATGAATGTGTGAGTCCTGTGAGGAGCCGTATGTGATGCAAAGCGGCATTTAATTACTTTACTACATTCACCAAAGCATGTTTGATATTTTGATACCGAGCATGCACTCAGAGTCAGAGGCAGAAGACACCACGGAGAGCTCTAGCATAAAGATATATTAAATATAAAAGACAATTCTTATATTCGGGTTATGTTTATATATTGTGTGTCCGTGTTGAACCCTGAGTGTACTGCATGCACAGACACACACACACACACACACACACAGTCAGGCCTCTGAACTCTGGGTCACACCAGTACAGACTTGCGTGAGGTGACAACTGTTCACTTCACAGGGGAAAACTTTATTTCCTCTGCTGTGCGTTTCTGACTTAGATGCATGTGTGTGTGTGTGTGTGTGTGCCCTTTCCTCTTCTGGTACAGCTGTGCCAAATACCAGACACACACTCCAGCTGACATGCTGACCCCTCACCTCTCACCTTTACGCAACCACCGCATTGTTACACACACACAGAGCAGAGGGACCACAGATCAACAAACAGACAAATTCATTTTTACACCAAACCCTCATTTCCATGAATAAATCAAGATGGCAGCATCATAAAAAAACAAAAAGTCAAATCTAAAACTAATTCCAACACTGGAAAACATAAACTAAACTCCACTTCTTCCTCAATCACCAGCTGTGTCTCCATCCACCCCGCTCACCACGACGGCTAGGCGTGTGAGCTGCTGCAGGTTATAATTTCCAGCATGGTGCTCTATAGTTATAACTTATTTATAATGCCTCGTGTACACAGACAGAATATCCATTATGAGGATCTGTGCTGTAGAAAAGGGGGTTTACATTATTTATATGGTTTAAAATGAGGATTTTTGGTTAGCGTGGGTCTAATTATCATGTAGACGTTAAACCACGTGACCATGTCTGGTCGGCAGCTCCAAAAGGGAAACGACAAACACAGAACCGTGTTTTGTGCTGTATGAATAACTTTTACTGACTCTGAGATGATCCTGGACTCAACAGTAAGACAGAAGTGAGATTTACATAAAACCAGAAGGAGTTAAAACACAGAAAACACAGTTTGTCAGACATGCTCATCTATGTAACCCTGGAAACAAATAACTAATGGCCATGTGCACTCTCTGTGTACACAATTTAAAAAACTAGAGTTAGAAGATGCTGAGCCTCCCTGCTGTCTTTTGTCATGATAGCTGGACAAACAAGGAGGTTAGCACCCTTGACCTGTGTTGTATTTCTCTCAGTGAACCATTATTCGCTGCAGACACAACATCTCTGTCATCTCCACATCAAACATCAATCTGAAAACCAGGTTAAAGTTGTGCTTTTAAGAAGAATTGAACAAAATTAGTTGATTTAACTGAATTAAATAAAAACGTCCAGAGAGGACTGTGAACTCAAGGAAAAGTAAAATGTTAATTATACAAGAGTGAAACTAAACATTTTTAGTGACACTGATCATTATTTTAATAACTTTATTAACAACCCATACTGCTGCATTGTGAGCACCAGCCTCTACTAAGTAACTCATTTCATCCTTGGATCGATTATCTCTATGACAAACAAGCACCTGCTACAAACATGTTTAAGCTTTTTGCACCTGCCTCTATCGTCTCTAATTTTAGAGTAAACCATGCGTTTTATTCCCTCACTGCAGAACAGTGCCAACATTTACTGTACTGCAGCCATATACAGTCTGTGAGTACTGTTCCCTTCCATTAAGGAGCTGCTGCCAGCATGTGTCCCAGTCCTCTACCCCTCTCTCTCCTGTGCACCATTATGTGGTCTGTGCCAGTCTGTGTGCGCTGCACTGATGCTGCCAACGTGTATCGTGCTGCAGTCTCGTGCGGTTGCGGGGCTGGATGCCACAGCCTTAGTTTGGATCTGAGGGTGGATGCTGACACCACAGGGCCTGCATGGGACCACAGGGCCCCTGACCAGGAGACAGTGAGTAGTTCCCTGTAATATACTATCACAGGGGACAGACAGTCTGCAAGGGCTCGAATGGTACAGTTTGAACTTCACAGCTCAGCTCTGACAGCACTTAATACAGCAAAGTGTCCATATATTACTTTTAAAAAGAAGAAAGACACAAAAGCAAGAGTTATTGTCAATTTACTTTGGCAACTGGTGGCAATATAAATGATTTAAAGACACCAAACATCTCTAAATAACCTAAAAAAGAGTGTGCCAGCTTAAATTGACCAGTGGTAATGCAGATTACTCATAATTTGTAGATAATGTCCTACAATTTGCAAAATACAAACTCTGACGAAGTTGATCTTCAATCTCCTTTTCACCAAATTATTGCTTTGACTAAGCACCACGCAGCCGATCTGAATATGTACAGAGTCTAGCCAAAGAGGTGACAGGTCTTATAATAAAGAATATATTGCATAATAACCATCATCACTGTTTATGGTGATGACTTTTCAGAGTGGAAATCCCCATGTGAGAAATCTGCCCTGCACTCTGAGGAGGAACATTTATAGTTGTAATTTAGCTGTAAAAACAGGAGTGAGGAGATGGTGGGTACCACAGAGGGAGGACTGACTGGTTGTCATGTGTCTGGATCTTACTAACACACCGATACGGGACTGAAATTACATTCAGATAATTAGAAATACTTAAATATTTACAGATAATAGGAGATGCAACACAAAGTCATTTCCATTACATTTGGTAATTCAATTATAAATACTATCTGCAGGTTGTGTTTTCTTTCCAGGTTGTTTCCCTGTCATATCCCCAGCACATACTGCAATGTTGCATGTTCCTTAAATTATTAGTAATTGAGGGATAATCTATCAGGCCACTATCAGAATTGCAGGGAGATGCACATCAAGTGTTTTGTAGCATACATTTACACATTTAAATCCCAGTCAATAGACCAAAGAGACTCTCATCTCACAACCAGCTTATACTCACGTTTACTGATGTCTGGAAAAAAGATGTACATTAATCTTAGATGTAAAAGCACACAGCTGGTCCCCACACCCTCCTGCAGTGACTTCCTAGAAGCAGCAAAATAGCAGTGACTGGGAATAGCATCCTACACAGACAGTCTGTTATTATGGAGCTGGCACGCTCTCCTGTCGTCTTTGTACATCTTCTGCTCGAACAGAATTCCCTCCAAGGAACGACGCCTAACCATCCACACACACACACACACACACACACAAACCACTAAATCATCACCTATCAAACCACACAAAGAGGAAGAACCATCTCCTGCTTTATCTGTTCCCTTATGTCTGCAGAGCTGGTGTGGTTTTGTCTGAGAACGGATTTTACGAGTTCACATTCCAAGAGTATGTCACGGGTCAGAAATGTTTGTTTATCTTAGCTTTGACTTCTGTGTGTTTTCATTTTACAACCACAGTCTGAGCTTTATCTGTCCATGCAAACGATTTGATTTTACATCTGTGATGATGGAGATGGTGAGAGTGTCTAAATAAGTCTAAGGCTCTTAACATTACATTGTCGATTAGCGGCTCTGAAACGGCTTGAAACAAGCTACTATATAAGAGACACACAGATACGTGTTAAGCATGAAAAGAAAACACTTCATAAATCTAAGTAAGTTCCCACTGACACTAACCTACTTAAAAATGCTCCATAAACTAGTGGTTGCATTGCCAGCTGTGCCAGTGTTCACACATTCAGCTGTAAACTTTGTTAACAGTCCGTAAACTGGTGCATAATAAAGAAATAGTAACAGGCACTTAGACAAAAACAGCTTTGAGAAAAGTGAGTGGAGTTAAAGATTTTAAGGTCAGCCTGGGAGGCACAGCTCAGGGCACAGAAGTCTCAGAGACCTGCTGAAAGCACCTGCAACATCTGTGTGACTGACCTGTGCTTCAGTATACAAGTTTTTTTCTGCTAGACTGCCAAGTCCTACTGCATTATATGCAGTAAAGTGAAAGATTATTTTATGGTGGCTCATAGCTCTTTATCTTTGAGCTGCTGAGAAATATGTGCAGCACTGACATCTTACGCGAATAAGGCAACTGACTTGCTAAAAACGGACACATTAACGTGGAACAGTGGTAAAAATAAAAATAAAGGTGGAAATAAGATGGATGTGAATCACAAGAGCCACAAGGGCTCCTGGGAGAATCATGACAAAGCAGAGGAAAACTGAGTGGACAAGGTTAAAGCTGCCAGACAGAGTCCCGTGTGACCAACAGAGTCCTGAAATACCGCACACTTCCATACAGTCACAGGAATGAGCTGTCAAAACCCTGCTGCTACCGCATATAGTGGCTCTATTCACCAGGAGAGAGAGAGCAGGGTTATGTTTAGCTAAACTGAGACAGACTGTCCTTTGAGGAGCGCTCTGCTTTGAAATGAGGTTGAGGAACATCCATGTCAAGAAAATGTTGCCCTCTGATTTTCTCCTGCTTTGAACAAAACTCGTCTTTCATCCGTTTCTCGACCCGCTGCTCTCATCCATCCCTCCTCCCTTTCTTCTACTCTTCATTCTCACAGGGAAGAGAGAATAAACACGAAGCATTCTGACCACTTTCTTCTCTAAATCGGTCTTTCACTGCCTGGGTGGGGCGCTCTTATAATTTACACTAACATCTGCTGCTGCGCCACCGCACTGCGCGCACAATAACGCGCGTACGGCCGAGTATGATGCGCACACACAGGGGGGCTGTGCACACGCTTACAGGTAAAGTCGGTGCTTTATTTACGTCACTCTGACATTATCACAGGGTCAGATGATTATTTCTATAAGCAAATAAACCTCGGGGCTCACACCACCTCTGTAATCATCCTTTAAGATGAGAACCACAACCTGCCAGATGTGCTGCACACAGAGGCGCATTCACACTGATGTGGTATACATTTCCACACCCTGATGAAAAAACATCCATAGCTTACAGACGCATATACACAAACAGAAGTGTACAAAGCGCACATAGACACGGAGACACTAAACGCTTTCACTCCCAAACCCCTGCGACCGAGCTGCTCCGCCGCATAATAACCTATTCATAAACAGGAAAAATGTCTCAGGCTTCCGCCTCCAAAATACACACGGGAGACGACGGGAAGGTTGCAATCGCCTCTTGCAATCTGAAAATGGAAACGGGGGCAAAGAATACAGCGAAGCGACTTGTTACAAAAGCCCCATTTGGTCCATAAGTTGCAGGATCTGTCGCCGACATCTATGAAAAGACGAATAAAGAGTCACTGACTCATCTGTTCACTGAAACTTCTCAAAAGATGTTTGTGTCATCAAAACCTGCCTTGAAGTTCATGTTGCAGCCGAATTTCTACTGAAATGACAATAAATATAAAACAGTAAGAACATGACTTCAGATCGCGATGCTGCACGATCAATACTTTAACTTCATTTATTTCAGTGGTTTGCCACGTGCTATTCCGCATCAAGATCTTCAGTCAGATCTGATCTGGACTCAGGTGAATCAATGGTTTCTCTGTGTTAAAACTAATTGAAGGCAACTAGCGGTTCACCATGGAACTGCAGCGCATTCAGATCATTCCTACGAGGAAAAAATCCTCGATAACTGTGGAGGATGAGGGGAGAATAAAACTTTACCAG
The DNA here is from genome assembly GCA_032362345.1 of Sandelia bainsii. Lineage (NCBI taxonomy): Eukaryota > Metazoa > Chordata > Actinopteri > Anabantiformes > Anabantidae > Sandelia > Sandelia bainsii. The sequence goes on along the minus strand of JAUMHL010000003.1, from coordinate 3,200,607 downwards.
AAGATAAATCATAAAAGTAAAATTAAACTGGCAGATAATTGGACGAAATCCTCTAAACCCTCTTGTGCAAATCACTCTTCGTATGATGCCATCTCTTAGTTTGTTAATCAATATTAATACAGACAACTTGACATACTCATGGAAAAATGCTAAATTAACTCTCTCTAGACTCAGACTCTACTGCCCCGATGCAGAAATCCCTCCTCCCTGGGCAAACAGAGGCAGTGATGGATGGACTGGTGCACAGGTTGAACTGGTAAACACGCAGCCAACCTCACACTCACACAGTCCCTGCTGGCAGCCTGCATCCACAGCTCAGCTTACTCACAGGTCTACACGTAGACAGAAAAATACCTGTGCTAATCTTCTAAGCTAAATGCTTATTCAACAAACCCCCTAAAAACACGCAGCTCTCTGCGCCGTTTAACTATATGTTCACCTGCAGATAGGGGGAACAGAAATGCTTAAAATAAGCTGAACCGAGACGAATTCATCATAACAAACTGAGGGTTATTGGAGAGAAATGGAAAAGTAGACATCAGGTAACGGGTTCGAAAATAAATACGAAGGACGCTGGATGCCTGAAATGTTTGAGCTCAACGCAACATTTGGTGAAGTGACACCTGTCAGGAGGCTGCATGCGCACTACGAGAGGAATAAAACCATGTTTCTTGTTCAACGAAGAGACAAAACTGTTACAGAAAACACAACAATGTGTTTGTGTGAGTATTCTAGGAGTTAAAACGCAAACAACAGCCGCCTGTAACACCTCTTCGCTGTCGTCCCTGACTGACAAGGATCGTGCGTAACATCCATTACGCACGAGAGTTTGGTTAAGGGTTTGAGTCATACATAACTAAAAGAAAACCGCAGTGGTGGCATTTTAGTTTTTGCTTGTTGTTTAGGTCCGTTTACAGGTGTGATCAGCAAAATCACTGAAAGAACCAGACAATAGGTAACATGTCAGATAAGACCTGGAGAAACCGAGGGAAAAACAAGACCCAAGTCGTCCTGTGATGATTTAGGGATTTGAGTTGAAGTGCAGGAAGCAGAGATAAAATTCAAAATATGTGGGTATTGGCGCAACAAGTATAAAACAAATTTACATATTTTGATAATGTGTCCACTGCTGCTGACATTTCAAGGGAAAACATAAAGAAGCTCGTCAGGTGCGCAACTGTCCGATGATGGTTGATATGTGCACTTCTTACCCATCAAGGTAGACAGCAAATAATGAAAAGAATGAAAACATTTGAGGAGGAAAACACCCTGGGTCACTCAGTCATCCGTGAAAAATCTAATTTAAAAAGCACAATAATCATCACCGGTGTTAACAAGTGGAATCGTCTTACCTGCCCGAACCACAGTCGTTTGGCACACAACGAGGGCCACGGTTACCAAGGCGAAGGATGAGAAGTCCATGCGCCGAGGTCTCCGTTTCTTCCGAAAGGGACCATCTCCAATATCCATAGTGTTGCAGCAGTTAGCCGGCCTGGTTGAGCTGTAAGTGTAGGATAAGGTGGAAGGTATCCTCTCACAGAAAGTCAGCCGAAGAGAGGGACCCGACTGAACCTTCTGCGAGGCAACGGACAAAAAGGCACGCCTCTAGAGACGTCTCTACTTCTGTCCCGGAGACTTTCCTTAAGAAGTTACCTATGTCTGTCTATGTTAATGCACAAAACCTAAAAACTAAAAGGGGTTTGGGGCGAACAAATATCTTTTATTTTAACGTTTAACCCCTTAGTGCTAAAGCCCCATTGAGTCAGACTGGGTACTAGTACCCAGAGTGGAGAGAGCAGCAGAGAGAGACCTGGAATCACACTCTCTCTCTCCCTTCTCTCTCTTTCCCTCTCCCCGTCTTTACTTTCTCCCACGAAGAGTGAGAGCGTGTGTGTGACTGTGTGTGTGCGGAGGGAGAGAGAGTGAACGGCAAAGAGGGAGAGAGAGGGCGTGCGTAATTGCGCACACAGATCGACGGATCACGGAGGAGTGAGAGTGCGAACTAAGGGTTGTAATGAGAGGACGATACAAATATTTCAGCTCATACACACAACAATGGGGTCTTTTTAGCGGCGGGTTAGTGGCTGTGAAAAAAATATCTGTCTCTTCTCTCAAAATCCCTAAATTTACTGAGAGGAGGCAGGAAGAGTCTTTGTTATTTCCTTTACTTCCAACTCTTGTCTTTGTGTCGGTATCGTGTAAAGGTTGGTTCTATAAACCGTGAAGAACTGTACAGGTCAAGGTTAGATAAGAGAGAAGCACCAGGCAAGTGACGGCTCCGCCAGCCAATCAGGCTTCTGTCCGCTCTGCTGGCCACGCCTCTTTCACCCAATCCGCGGAACTGTCCTCTTCTCTGATTGGTCAGTCCCACACAGACTTGTTTGCAGCATTAGCTCAGGTGCATAGAGAGAAAGAGAAAGGGCAGTAAAATAATATGAGTCAACTCTCTTTCACTCTCCATATCCATGAAATATAGGTACATGGATATCATGGTAAAATAAATACAATGGACCAAAACAATTAGCAGAGTTAGGTGGATGTCTGGGACAAAAATGTTATGCTTTTTCTGTTTCAACAACATTTTAGTTCCCAAAATACTCATCAACAGAACCAAGTGAAACAGTATCTGCTGGAAAATTGTAAATTTATCAAATAAATTAATTCTATATCTGTTTCAGAATATTACCATATCAACTGATAATTTGTTATTTTCTCACGCTGTCTGTAGCACTGCGAGACTGCTCGGTGATATGCTTTAGAGGAACAGGATGTATCAGGCTTTGGCTGCAAAAACAATACTTATTAGATCAGTGGGGTTTGTTGAACATAAGAAATACAGAAAATACAACTAGACTTATTCAGACAGACAAAAGCTTCTGGCTATTACACTGGATTGTATAACCTAGTATTTGAGGATATTTTTGTGAAGTAAAAGTTTAGATGCATACGATTGTATTTTGTACTGAGAAGAAATCAAACCACTGACACACAAACTTTAAACTACAGTGATGTTTTGGACAAATTCCTTTTGCATTTTCAAAGTCACTTTCATATCTCTGTGTGTCATAAACATGTCTATGTATATTTCAAAGCCGTCTGCAACATCCAGAAAGCGGTGATTAACCTTAATTATCCCTTGATGCTCTATACCACTCACTCCCCTTCATTTATGTCTGATTCTCTGAGGGGATGTGTTTGAATTCTGTGGTATTTCAATGATCACTGTTCTTACTGTCTTTCTTTTTTTTTTTCGTTTTATGTTTTTACCTTATTTTATATAACAATATATTTTGATGACACACAGTGGATTTTTGACACCGTGTTCTTTCTAGGCAAAAGCAGCAACTCAAAAGATCTGTTTCAGCAGTTTTACAGTTTTGTTTTAGTGTGGCAACACTATTGCATGTGAATGGAGCAGTGAATGTGTGGTAGGACAGACATTCATCATCAATAATCCCCTGCTTTACCATTATGACCAATTATTGTAAAATAAAGTGATAAGAATATATGACAGCAGTGAAAATATGTATAAATGTGACATATCAAAATAAATAAATTTTGTCAAAGCTTTGTAAAATAACTTAAAAAGGCATTTTATTGTAATTAGGCTCATTTAATTGTTTAATCAATTAAAAGTTTGGGATAAGTTTGCATAAGTTTTCCCTGATGTACATTTCAAAATAGCTGATGGCTGAAGAGTTTTATCAGTTGGACTTTCAAAGGGGAGTTTTAGTGCGTATGTGATATTGCTACGAATTGTCAGAACCCTGACAAGATGGAAATTTTGAGAGACACATTCAGCAACTCTAATTTGTTGCTGTAAATATGTCAGATTTAAGAATATTCATATATCTTGTCACTGGCAGCTTCATGTTTTACAGTTATTTAATAACTCATTAAAATCACTGAACTATTGCACTGTAGACACCATTAGTGTTGATACTCTCCAGGTTTCTGAAGCGTCTGTGTTGTGTCAGAGTCTGTTTCCCCATTGATACGTGTTTCCACTTTACCCTCACCTGAACCTAACCGTACTCTAACCCCGACAGTGCAGAGAGGTGCTCAGGGAAATCTTACAGAGGAGAAACAGACTTTTACACAGGACACATGCACTTATGAGATGTCTGACTCCACCACCTCTTTTCCCAGAACTCAAGTCTTCTGGATGCTAATTCCAGACCAAGAGAAAAGGGACACGCTTGAAGTACGGTGGCCATGTTTTAGGTTTTGTTCAGCGGTAACATACTGTGAGTTTTCCTATGAATCTGCCAAAAGATGGAAAGTGCGCTGCCCTCTCATAAGAAACTACAGGGCTGAGTTTTGATGTATGTGATCATTCTCTGTAACCATGATCCAGGCTGCTGCATGCACCAATTATACATCAGGAATCATAAAGAAAAGATGGCTAGGGTGGTTTGTGCCTATATATTACTATATGAAAGAGTAACATGTTGAATTTCATGTTCTTGGATGGAGAAGAAACGTTTTTTTGCAGAAGTTAAAAAAATACAACTGCAGCTGGAAAGCAGCGAGTAGCAACCCAAACATTGGTGCATTTAGTGCAATAAAATAAACAGAATAAACCCAGAATTTATCATTTACCTGAGTTTGAGAGATATTTCTCTCTGTTTGCTCCACTGAGCTGTGTGTATTCATACCAAATCAGAAAGTCCAGGAAACGCTCCCTCAGTGCGGCAGCTCTGGGTTTTATTTTGGCTTCCTGGACACAGTGGATCGAGTGTTTTTTGAGGATCGGCTGTTTTGGTTCTGGCCTCCCTGTGCTCTGAAAGTAGATGCCACAGGCGGTAAAAAGAGACAACCCAGGAGACATCTGTGGTATGTGTTTATGCAAGACTTCATTCACTTAAATACAAAGATTCATATTCCAGGATCATAATCAGCACTTTAGTTGTATTTTAATAGACTGTTGTGGTCTGGATGGAGAGTTCAGTATCTGAATGCTTTTCTTGATTAATCTGTGTGTTCAGGTTACATTTATGGACCCTCGTCACATATGAGATCCAGTTTTTCAACTGTCTTTGGTAAATAAATATTTAATTTAAAGAGTCATTTAAATCTGTCCACACGTTTAATCCTGTTCACTATATTTTACTTATATTGAATTATTTTATCTTGCTGGAGTTGGTAATGAATGAACTGTATCCTGTTTTATTATGTTTATCCTTGTTGTATCTTACATTTCATGAACATTTACTTTTATGTAACCACATTCTGCATTTTGTGCACAGATTCTGCTCTAAAGCTTCTCACAGTTTACACTATATACCAGACAACAGAGCACAGGTGCTGATCTCTCTGCTGTTAAACCACCCATGTGACAGATACAAAATGTGTTTAACCTTAAAGTGTAATTATAGATGTGTACTAGTTTTGTCAGAGAGATCGAACCAACAATGATGCAGTGAAACGGTCAGATATGAAAACAATGCTTTTAAAATTCAAGAACTTCACGTCAAAATAAATAAAAGCCTACAATTATTCATGTATGTGCAGGTTTTGTGTCACTCTGAGCATTGATGACAGAGGTGCACTGCAGGTGCTTCAGCAGCTGACTACCTGTTTGCAGACTGATCATGAGACTTGTTTTCCTTCTGCGTTGCCCTGTTTGACCTTCATCCCTCTAGGTGACATGACCCGATGACAGTCAGCAACTCAGCGTGTGGATGTGTAGAGCAACCTGGAGGAAACCAAGGCAACAGCAGCAACCAAGAAGACAGACAGTGATGTTTCTCATTTCTGATTTGCAGAAACCATTGTAATAAGACTGTGATTGTTCTGAACCTTTGTTTCATTTGACTTTTAGACAAAAAAAAAAAAAAAGCACTTTTGTTTCAGGACGGCTTGTAGCTCAGTTGGTAGAGTAGTAGGGGTGGGAGTGTGAACCCTGGGGTCAGCGATTGACTCCTTTTTCCTTCTGGCTACATGTTGAGCTGTCCTTAGACAAGACACCGAAACCCCACAGTATCGACATCATCTACTGCAGCTGTCCAAACAACGATTTCTCCAAATGGATGAATAAAGTAATCATAAAGTCATTATCATCTTTGCACTACATTTTGAAGAAGCTTTGCTTGGCGTCATATGGATCCTAGTATTGGTCCTGAGAGGTTGTTGCTTCAGATCCTGTGTATTGCTGTTAACTTCTACTAAAACAAAACAAAATGCATTTATTTAGTAATATTTGCATATTATATATTGAACTTTTAATAAGTTGCTTCCTGTGATGAAAACTACACTAACTGCCATGAGGTTCCTTTGTTTAGTTATTTGGTTTAATATGACATCTCATTAGTTTTCTGCTGAAACAACATGTAACATGGATAAATTTGGCTTAAAAATCTTGTCTTGTGCAGTTTTAGTATCTGAAGTGTTTCATCCTCAGTGCCCACACCCTTAAACCAAACCCTGCCTTAGCAACAGTATGATCTACACATCTGCGGAGCATCCACATTGTAGAGGTACCACAAATTCCAAAGAATTGCATGTACCAGCAGCATGACTTCATCGCCCTGAATTGGCCAAATGCGACACCCCCAGTGACCACTTTACCAAGGCGTGAGGCTGCTGAAATGCTACAACAGGGTAAAATATCCTCACATCTAAAGGCAGGTGCTTCTACTTTTTTCTGAGTTAACAGGTCAATGCGAACCCTTCAATTACACAATTAAACCTCAATGTTAGCCATATTTGAATTAATAAAGCCTTATAATTTCCTGGGCAGTAATTTAAGGGTTATAAGAAGTCAGAGACCACAAGGTTTCCCTGAGGGGAAGCTCCGTCCGACGTGGCCACCAACTGACACTTTATCCAGACAGACGGAGCTGGAAACTGGCTGTAATGCCAAAGGGTGACTGGCACCCAGCTGATAGAGCCGCCTGGTGTGGCAACATCTGGGTCAATCCAAGCAAGGGAAACCAAGGACGAGGATGTCTGCAGAGGGAAGGCAAGAGGTGGCATCAGCTTTTGGAGAAAAGTCAGCAAGTGCCTGTGGGCAGCTCTCTCTCTCTCTGTGCCATTTCCAAAAGAAGAACCTTGTAATTACAATAAAGTGGCCATATTATACTGCTGACTTCCTTGAAAAGTCTGTATTTTACTGGGCAGGGCTGCAAATGCACACACACACACACCCTGCTAGCCACAATACACTGAAATAGATCAGAGCAGGGGGGAAAGGAGAAAAGGGAGTGGACTGTGTGGAGTGTGTATCTTATAGTGTGTGTGTCATGAATGCACACCCTGCTTGGCCTGGCAAAGCTGCTGGAGGTGAACAGAGCCCGGTAGAAAAGAGAATTTAGACAGAGAATGGGTCAGTGATTATGAATCTGGCCATGGAACACACCCAGCTAACCACATACCTCGAAATAGGCAGAAGAGGAGGAGGAGGAGGGAAGATGAGGCGTGACGAAGGGGCAGAGGGAGGGAGGTGCAGCAAAGGTGCACACAAGTGTGTTTCTGTGTTCACAAACTGAAGTTTGTGTGACAACTGATGTATAACAGCATGTGTGTGCAAGAGCGAGATCGAGTTTATACACAAGCACAGTTTATTTTGCCAAAGTCTACTCGTCCTTTGATATTTGATCAGCTGAAATTAGTAGAAAATGCAACGTGTGTGTTCCCTTCTCTCTCATTCTCAGCATTTCTCTCGTGTTCGAGTTTCATTACAGACTTTCAACGTCTTGCAATTCTTTGTTGGGAATTTGAAGGCAGCTTCTTTACCCTTTGACGTTAAATGTAGTAATAGGTGAGCTCGAAGATTTGCTCAATTTAGCACAATTACTCACTGTTAGACAGTAATTTGCCTCAATGGTGCATAAAGGCTGCACTAATAAAAGAACATAAGGAGAACTGGTGATATAGCATGAGCCAGAAAGAGGAAAATATGAGTCCCAGAGTTAATTATTTCACCATGTACAGCATTTCATATGCAATATATTCATATTTCATATTTTTCAAAAATAAAAGCCTTTGCAGAGGCATTAACAGAAAAGATAATATCGGAAACTGTACAAAATGGTCACAATTAACATCAATTCATTTATTTCTCACAAACGCTGGTGAATATTGCCTGTGCCTGACATAACCACACCTAGATACGCATCCAAATACCAAATTCCCTCTTCCAAAAGATGGAGAGAGGGATAGGATTTGCAAACTACAGCCTGGGATGGGACGTTAGGGCCGTGGAAAGGTACAGGCAGAAAACAGTCAGAGGAATGAATAGAGAGTGGAGGGGGGAGGGCAGCTGGGAGGAGAGGAGCTGGTGGCATGGGGCACACAGGCATGCAGAGGGTGAGAGGGAATGAATGAGGGCCATTGATAAAGAGGGAGAGCGGACGGAGAAGGAGAGAGAAAGGGGGACGAAGAAGGGATCAAAAGGTATTTACATATGGAGGTTTTAGAGAAAAAATGGAGGCGGGGAGGTAAAAGGTGGACGTGTGCATGGATGGAAGGACGGACAGATGCATCTCTAACTGACCTACTGACTGAAACTCAGGGTGGGACCTCGGTGACTAACACTGCGACATATTTGTGTCCAGAGAGTTGCAGGTTTTTCCACAAATTAAGACACCTCAGCAGCTGTCAGTGCAGAACACAGTGAAGTTTAGAGCAGAGTTTCCCTAAAAACATGAAAAACAAGGTTGCTCCAGTTGGCAGTGAAGATGTTGTTAAACGAAACATGCATTTTCTGAGTTTTGTTAGCTTTTGTGTACACCTGTACAATCTAACGCAATTCTACCATAATCTCTACCTTTGTTAATAGGTTTAATAAGTTAATAACGTTCAGCTTTTGTTGACGATGTCAGAAAAATGTAAATGTAAATACATGTTCATCACAGAGGCCACATTTAAAAGGTGTATTTTGTATGTGTTTGCATATTTGAAGGCAGAATATTAGAAACATGTTTATAGGCATAAAAAAAAGACTTTATGGCAAAATACTTGTATTGCACTTGCACTGGACTGTACAGGTGGAGCCAGTGAGTGTATATGAAACTTTCTCTAATGGCAAATCAAATGACAGAGATCCTCCAGAGGTCAGCTATGAAACCTGCAGACAGACTACGCATAGGGACAAAAAGGACGATGAGGAATCCTCGACGCCTGAGATCTTTTTCTATGTTCTAGTCCTTGTCGAAATTGCTGTTAACCAATCCCCCTCAGTGTTAACACCTGCAATATAAAACTAAAAAACAGTTAGTTAACTTATAACAATAAGTTATTTGGGTTTGGGTTAAGAGGAAGCTTCTCTCTGACTCTGCTAAGACGAGAGACAAGATAAAAAAAACTCTGTGTATTCTTCATTGTGAGGGATGAAAGAGAAGCAGCAGCAAGTACGTGAAGCATTAAAAGTATTCAGGTGGTTGAATGATGAAGGGACAGGGGGCAGTGAACCCCGGCTGTAACTCAGACTGCTCTGCTGCACACAGTGAGGTGGAGGTGGAGGTCACGCAGGTCATTTTAGAGCCGGAGTGACACCTTGCTTTACCTGGCCCAGCAGACCATTACAAACAGCTGTGGAGGAACGTGAGGAGCTTGGAGGCTCAACTCAGCTTTTCCAGGCTGAGACATGCATCCTGCAAAAACAACGCAGAGGAGGGAAAAAAAGACATTCATATGGAGACATGATGCTTATTTAAAATCATCTAGTCATGATATATGCAGGAGAAAGTGTTCTGATGAGAAAATAAAAAGACTTATTTATCCCACCTCATCCACCCCAGCAAATGTTGCACCAATCGTTTCTCTGGGGATAACAGAAAAAAGAAATCATCATCAACCACTTGACACACAGGGGATTTAAAGCTTTGTTCCATTTGATCAGAGAATATTTCAGCCCCTAATCTTTGTTTTGAGGGGCAGTTCAAAAATGAACACAAACACAATTGAAATAAAAATATAAAATACTTACAAAGCAGGTTTAAATGTCTGTGCGATGCTGCACATGAACAACTAATGATTATATTGTAGAAAGAGAAGCATCATCTGGTTGGAGGTGGATTAACTTACTGTACGTGTCTCATATTCTTCAAGCCTAGTTTATACACATTAAGCTCTGATTTCAGTCACACCAGTGTAAATTAGCTTGAGAAAAACATAGAATTACTATGTGTTTCTACAAGTATCTTGATATGTTATGTATATGTAATATGTTTATTATAAGAAACATTGCTAAATGTCATCCTGTCTGTCCTGTTGCACTGTGAGCTCAATTAATCAAATTGATTAACAACACGTTGTGTTGTAATTGAAAAAAACTAAACTAAAAAGACTTTTGATCAACTCATCCTGTACAGAGAAACTAAAACCTGCTTCCACTCTCATGGAGCCGGCTGACAGAGGGACTTCTCAGCCGGCCTAGGTCAGTAAGGAATGCACCACGGGAGCGCGAGGGAATGTACCACAGGGGTGTTGAGGAAGGGGGTGGGGTGGCAGCGGAGGAAACACCGATGGGGGAAACAGAGGGGTCTTTTGTGAGACAGGAAACTGCTGAGACGAGAGCCCTCTCTCTCTCTCTCTCTGAGTACAGTAGTGGAGCAGAGAGAAAAAAAAAAGATGTGACTGAAGAGATGAGGTGGAGACGAAGAGCAGCGAGGAGGAAGAGAGCTCAGTGAGGGAAGGAGACGAAGGGAGGTGGTAGAAACAGAGCAGAGTGATGGAACAAGGAAACGAAGAAACACCATGTAGGCGTGGGATGGGTTTCACTGAGTGGCCAGATGTTAACATGCTATTTATTTTTCCCATAGTTAGATAATTATGCGTTTGAGTCTTTCCAACGATTGGACGGATTTAAAATGATCCCAGCGGAATGATTAATATAGCAACTAAGTTCCAAGTTGTGGCTCACTAAATCTGTATGTATGTTTCAAACAGCACTGCACTAAAAAAATCCAATAATTACTCTTCTTAATTTGCTGCCTACAACATTAATTTAACTTAGTAAAATTAAGAAGTTGGACTTTTTAGAGCTTGTCAGATAAATCTTGGAAAGTTGAACCAATTCAGTTGGAGATTTTACATCAGATTTCATCCAATGCACCTGTGGTCTGCATGAAATCATGAAAATGTGGGAGTTTTACTTGGGTTCTTGACAAAAACACACATAAACATGTTTATCATAAATGCACTGGATGTAATAATGAGCCTGGATCTGCATCTTTATCGAGGCAGGTCGTCTGAAACCTTCAGTTAATTTGATTTGAGACATACAGTAGTGGCCTGCAGGGTCTAAAAGTGGTAACATGGGTTGAATTTAACCAGCTCTGAGCATGGTGGGGCAGGGTGACTCTGGGTGGAGAGAGAGCAAGATCAGCATTTGCCATTGCCGCCGCCACCACTCAGATGATCTTAAGTAAGGTTCTTAACCCCAGCTGCTCCGGTTTAGATGCTCAGTGACCAACAAATCTACTGTATCTCTGGTTATATATAACACAGATATACAATTGCAGACAGAAAATGACTGTAGAAGCTAGAGTGGAAACACTGAAGAGGAGAGAAGGACATGAGAAGAAGATGATTCAAAAAAGATGAAAGTGGAAGGAGTGAGAAAAAGATTCAAGGACAGAGTCAAGATTCTGGACTGGGTGCTGGTGAGACTCGTCTGTCCCTGGGACAAAAGCAGCAGGTTAATGAGGTCAGGGAAAAACCAGCAATGAAAACAATCTGAGCTGTTCCGGCCATGAGCTCATCCCAGTCTGTCCTGTGAAGAACCATCAAAGAGCTTTTTCATCTCAGCCGTCAGCCTCAGTCCCATCCGGGGGCCACCGCTGTACGAACAAAACTGTGATGCTGCAGAATGAAAATACCCCCCTCCCTCTTCCCTTTTCTGCTTTCCCATCCACACTACGCTCTTCCTCTCTGTCTGCCGGTTTACCCTCGCTGACACATTTCGTCCCTCTCACGTTCGCTCCTGGCACGAAGACAAGAGCCCGTTAATCCTCCGACACACAGACGGCCCATTCTCTTGTCATGACACTGAAACTGAGAGGTGGTGCTTTGCAATCTTTCCAGGACAAATATTTCACTCCTTCTATGTACACATACAATGTTCTTAAACGGCGTTGCTGCTTGTTTTACATAATTAAACTGATTCTCCACAGATTTCTTTAGCTAAATTTAAATATCTGAAAAGTGTTGGTTGCTTTCCTGCAGAATTCACCACAAAACACAAGTAAATTTGATGTGTTTTGCACTTCTGCATGAAGTTTTGGAACACATTCCTGATTATATTACCAGCTGCAAGTGGCACCACGATCACGTCTTTCTGCACATCTATCAGTCTGACATATTTTTATCTGCTGCATGTTCCCTTGATTAGAAAGCGACAGCAACCGCCCTCAATGAAGAATTATGTACTTTATGTGGGAGCCGTCCTATGTTTCACCCAGATTTAGCTCTGCACAGGAGGCGCGCTCAGTCATCTAAGTGCACCCTGGCTCCCATATGGTCTGTGTATACCCAAAACCTAGTGTATCATTACAGCTGAAAGAACATAGGGACAGTGGCTGACCAGTAATTTGGCTTTGCTAAATGTTGTCACTTGTGATTCCAACGTTTCTCCCCATCCCCACAGCCTGGGCCTTACAGAGGCAACGAGCTGTAAAAGGGAGCCAGTAGTTTTACACTATAAAAAAGGAGAAACAATACAGATGGTACAAAATGTTTTCCTACAGTTCCACACTTTTGACTGTTTTCATCATTTCCTGCCACATAACAGACGTGATGCTGGAATGCAAGTAAACATGCAAATGTTGTCTTTGGTTTATCGGAATAAACAAAGCTGCTGAAAAGTGGAGGGTTTTAATTGCAAAGCTCACTTTTTTTTTTTTTTTTTTTAACTTAAATTGTCTAAATTTTTTAAATATCTGCCATATTTACTCAGATTTTGGCCAAATAAAGCAGTTTATGCTCATAATTCATACAGCAACTAGTAATCTAGTAATCAGTCAAGCACCAGGATTATAGCATTTACTTTACTGTGCAGGTTGACCTGGGAGAACAAATTAACAGTAAGAAGCGAACACACCTGACATCCTGGCCTGCTGCTTGGTATTTGCCCCCTGACCTCTGTCTAGAGAACACATGCTCAATACAGGCCCGTCTTCTTTCTCAGGTGTATGGGGTTTTTCTACCACACAGGATCCATCAAACCTCTGCTGGTAAGTGCATTCAAACACAGCTTATTTGTTGCAGGCACAGCAATAACATTCACCTGGTGAAAATTTGTGCAGCAGAAATTAAGAGGAATTCAATCCCTGGTATAAAGATGTCTCCCCATCACACACTAGAGGGGGAGAGAAAGGGGTGAGAAACAGGAGTGAGTGAGGGAGGGAAAAATTAGAGCCAGAATGAGAGAGAAGTGGATAGAAAGTGAAGGTGAAGAGAGTGCAAGGACAAGAAGGTGAGACAAGAGTGTGATGAGCAAAAAGTGAGGCAGGAAAAGATGCAAGCTGCAGATGCTAAAGGGCTTGAGAAGGAAGAAGCCTCAGAGAATATAGTTCAACGTGGGTATTCAAGCAGAAATTTAAGAGTTAAATTAAGAAAGGTGTCAACTATAATTACTGCATTTAAATCACTAAATGCTACAGAATCATATTCAAATATTATTGAATCCAACATGTTCTGATCTTCAACTTTTTACTTTGCATGTTGACAATTATTTTTTTAATCAAAATTGGCAGCTTACTATCTACTGCCTGAAGTTGTGAGGTTATAGGTTCTTCTCTAAACATGCTGCTGCTGCTGACACAGTCCTGAACAGAGGCCTCATTGTGCCTGCTCCCTCTGCTGGCAGCTGCCGGTGCTACAGGAGCACCTTCCACAGTGGCACACTTGGCTAAGACATCTGAAACATGGAAAGTGACGCTCAGCCTCCATTGCGTTTGTCTTCATCTCCTTATCCAAGTCAGGGTAACCAAACCCCTGTTTTACAGCATATAAAACGGCTCTAATGTGGAGTAATGGAGAGAATGAACAAATCGAACCTCAGTAGAAGGCAGGAATAAGAGGTCAAATGACTCTTTGGGGAATGTGAAACAAAACCAACCACCAACCAGAGGAAAAACATAATAACATTCCAACTATAACTACTGTTATTGCTACGTGAACTTTAGTTTTCCAAACCTGGTTTAGACCAAAACTGGATTTAGGAAAATCATAGAGGAGCACGCTAAGAGGTGAAAAACTAAGGTATGAAAATGCAAATTAGCTCCAGATGAATCACTCTTTAACCTTTCTGAAAACATTTTCGTGGCCTATAACCACAGTTTAGCAAATAAATTCTACTACAGAATAAACACTCAAGACCTACGAGTGTGTATTTATCATTTCTGTCAGTAACAACATGCATGTCTAATTTTAAACTGAATTAAATGTAATAACTGTAAACGTAATCCAACGGGCTGGAAGTGTGAGCAGAAATAAATTTAGGAAACTTAAAAAAAGAGTGAAGTTTCAGGATGTTCGTCATTTAAGGCGTTAAACAGGGAGTAAAAAAGTGCAAGGACTTCACAATCAGCGTCTGTAAGCCAGGAGGGCTCAATCAGGATCTGGACAAACTGTCACAGTGGAGGGAGGTGACAGACTGATGGAGGTGGGAGGAGAGATGAAGGAGAGAGGGGGAGAGAGGGCAGCACCTGACTACATCGCCACACAAACGGCACATACCTATTTTAACATTTAAATATGAGGTGGGGGGAACAGAGCCATCAGTGAAGGGTGAAATTTACCTATAAAAATGTTCTGCTGCTTTCTTATTGGCCAAGGTTTGTAAAGTAAGTGTAGGGGCAGTACGGGTCCCCCCCACCAGGGTGAAGATGGACTGCAGACCACAGCTAGATGAGGATAAGAGGTCAGTGCTCCCTCTAGAGGTTGAAAGGTGGGAGTGCATCGCCAGCGGTCACCCAGGGCCCTGGGGTCCTGCTGGACTGAGGAGTGTACCATGACTTCTGCAGGACACAGCGGGAGCCGAGTTGGGACGTTACATTTCACTGAAGGAGCGTAGTACTGTGGTAATGTTCAACCTAAAGTAGATTTAAACTGTGTAATTAAACCTCATTTTCATTTGCATCTTACAATATTTGCAACAACTTTACAACTTTGTTTAGCAATAACATGCTTTGTTGAGTTTTAAACGCGAGTTTTTCCGCAAACAATAAATGAAAAACACGTCACATACAGTATTAAAACCTTTACTCAGACATGATACAACAAACAGAAACAAGATTCAGAATTAATGACTGAAAGAATTATTCATGTTTTTTTTTTCTTCTTTCAATCCCCAAAGCACACAATAGTCATATTCAGCTCCACGTGTACGATGGAGTAAGATACAAACAGGACAAAGAACAGACACAAGAGAAGGAGAACATTTTAAAATGAAAAGGTGACAGATTCCATTCTGATTTTACAATTCTCGTATTTGTTTAATACTTTGTAATAAACAAAAGAATGAGTAGCATAGTTCGAGAAGAGGGAGACAGGAAACAAGACAAAGAGACAGTGAGTGAAGATTTTAAAGTGAAGAGCAAACGATTTAGGAAGATTCTAGATCTACTGGAAAATATTTTCTGTTTTTCTTCTCGATCGACAATTAACACCTGGACCGAGTTCTTCAAGTCCCTGCTCTTATTTTCACCCCTCTTTCTCTCTCTGACCTACACGTCACAATTCCTCCAACCAATCCAATTCAGTTGATTCTCTCCCACCAAACTGTCGACAAACCAGGCCACCGGCAGTTTCTCCTGCATAATCCTCTCGATGTTTTTACTGCAGTTAGCATCAGCTACAACACAGTAAACATACGTTGGAGTGGACCTGGTTGCAGAAAACACCCAATGCAGAGCAGGTCTAAGGCTAGGCTAAGCTAACCCTGGTAAATCCTTCCTTATTTGTATTTTATTCATATATGCATTTGCCTCCATCTCTGAAACTAAAGCCGATGTTTTCAGGCTGGGGGACCCCTGAAAAAGCACCAATGCACAGCTTGAGCACCCAGAGGGGGCCATAAACTGGTCTACTTCTCCCTCCAGTGACCAATCCTCCCCTCTCCACACAAGCTGTCATTCCATTCCCATAAGGGCCCTCTTTAGTATGCACTACACAGGCTAAGGATAGTGCACCCAACATACATGACAGAAAAGCACTAGGGGCTGAGTGGCCCTGCTTTTAAAACAGCCACACACAGTTTGGCAGTGATAAATAAACCAGTGAGGGTGGCGGTTTCAAGGCTGCATAGCTCACACTGCACCTCAATGACCATAAAGGCATGGGCCTTGGTACCAGGGGCCTGTGTCAATAAGTAAAAATGCCGCCTGATGTCTAATCTATAAACAATGATCAATTCTTCAGTCACAGCCTGCGATCCATTTCAAAAAACCATATTTATTCAATGTCTATTTTCAAAAAGTGAGTCATTTCAAAATGTAACAAAGATAGCAACAACAATACTGCTACACAGTCAAAAGGTCACAGCATGCGTCTGCCTTGAGTGCACGCAGTTGCAACGACAAACATTTGTGGGCGTCGCAGCGCAATCCCGCAGCCTCCCGTGGCAACCGCAGATCGGCGCTGCTCTGCCGTCAAGTAAAGTAAGCAAAGAGGGACACACGACACTGAATCCTTTCCTTATAGCTCTCCAGCGCTTGTCCCGTCCAAAGCTTCACATCCATTATCAAACAGACCAAGAATCATAGTTTTATCCTGCAAGTTGATTCCAACGCAAAGCTAGTCATTTTCAGCCCACGTGTGTGAGCGACTGAGCATTTCTTAAGTTTAAAGTAAAGCACTGGAGAGCTGGAGGAGGAGGCTGGGTTGTGTTGGTAAAGCATCAGGTCAACAGGCCAATAACAGTAATAATAATTGATACTTTATTGATCCCCTTGGGGAATTCTTGTGGACAGACTGCCCCCTTAAGGCGCCAAGAGTTCGGGGTTCAGTGTCTTGTCCAGGAACACTTCGACATGTGACCAGGAATCAAGGGTTACAGAGAGTTCGCTCCACCAACTCTGGGGTTCGCAGACGACTGACCTACAAACAAAGGTTGCCCCCTAGGCTAGTTAATCACCCCTCCACCATGGCTCCTTTTTTTCTTTGCATGCTGTCATTAGTTTGTGAAACAAATCAGTTTAACAGTGCTCCTCACATCACAGTCAAGAGTCAACAGGCAAATACACACGTGGCCTCACATATCCTATAACAAATGCTAAAAAACTGAAATATCCAACCACCAGCTCTTACTCAGTCTGGCTCATCAGCAAAGCTTAAAGAGGCTTAGCATACAGAACCTGCACTGACTGTATAGCTTTTATACAGTATGTGTATCATCCTCTAAATGACCTAAACTCATAGCAAAATGTAAAGAAATATAGAAATGTCATAGCAAAACATACACGCTATGGAGGGATGGGAACTCTTCCTGCTAATTAAAATAAACTTTTGTAACAGACCAAGCTAAAATTTAAAAACGTACATATTGCATGACACCTGTCATATCATGAAAATGAATATACGACTTGCATATTTCAATTTCGTAATGAATGATCAACAAATATTGGCATTTGTTCAGTCAGCTGTGGGCGTGACAAGAATATTAATGTCAACTAAAGGATCCTCCAGAACTTTACTGACTGTGTGATCCTTCCCATCCCCAGCTATAAACATGATGCAGTAGCAGGCTTTAACATTCACCAGAGGAAGCTTCAAAAGTAAAATCCTGCAGAGAAAGGTGCTGAGAAAACACACATCAAAAGAAGGTGAGATTATTTACAAAAGCACACATCCTACAGTCAACCTGCTCTCTGAGAGACATGGGGGGAATGGCTCATTTTCAGGTGCACTCATGAACTTCACGCCATAACCAAACTTTTTCAGGGTAGCTGATGTCTAATCCAGATCACAGATCTCAAAGCCTGGTGGCCACAAAATCATTTTCACTCAAAAGTCAAAACCCAGACTCATAGCACTACCTCACCTGAACAAACTCCAGCCACTAAAGCACTGAGAACATACGGCAGCATATGCTGGCAGGTGTTGGGAGTTTTGCCCCACCTTGTTTTTTAAAATGAGTCAGCGGTGATGCAGGAGGGGGCTGATTTTTCTCTGCATGTTTGAAATCAACAGACATGCGCAGACTACTTTGCTGAGCTGGCTGAGAAAAACTGAAACGGCACCAAACTGTAAGGTTAGACCAACGCACCGACAAAACAAAACCACCTGTCTTACAGGTCATCTAACTGCCAGCCTCCAAGTCCACATCACATGCGGGAAGCCTTGGATCCTCTCTGAGAAGAAGTATTTGGACTATCTGCAGGACAGGAAGCTCATTGCTCATTCTGGTCAAAGTAGCATCTTTCATTGCTTCCACTAGCCTACCTGCTTTTCTACAATACAAAAGGCTCTGGTTGTGTCTGCTAGACTAAAAATTCTGAGCAGCACTGAGCTGGTGTTCATTTTCTATAGTTGGGGGTCTGTAATAAAGTTGGGGGGGGGCTTAAGTAGATCTGTCCAAAGAGTGGAGAATGGTTGTCTGATTTGTCTGTGTACTTGCATATCGTGTTTGCATTGATGTAAATGTGCAAGTCTTAAACTAAAAGACCATGTTAGGTATTTAGCACCTGGCAGAGGACAGCTGTACCTCTTCCCTGTAGAATGATACTGCAAAATGTTTCTAATTTCTATTATATGTGGTGACTAATAAGAAGGCTAAATATACCTCAGAATGTCAACAGTCTTAAATACTTTAGTAACAAAAATGGTAATAAATCTTTACGTGTACCCCAGTACTGCTTGTACTTGCAGTACCCCCTTGAGCTTGTGACGACAGTTTAAGTCACGGTTTGCTTTATATCTCCTGATCATGTGGTAGCTGCATTTGACTTCACTCCTGCAATGCTCAGATTCAGTTGCCCACAAATTTTAATCACAGTAAATGTCAAGTGCCATCGTCGATGAAATGCAGCCAATCAATTATCAAGAACAACAGAAAACACTGGCAGAAGTTGGTGCAAAAAGCAGCAGTGAGGTGTAGTTTGGCCCTGGGCTCAATAACAATTTCATGGTGATGTCATCACACAGGAGGAAGATCTAATGTTGATTCAACAGCAGAAAAAAAAAGAGCTTTTACATGTTTGTTGGAGCCACATAGTCACAATCACATGAGCGTGAACAGGCCTTTGTTTTTGCATGAGTCCTGTTTTTTTTTTGTATTATATACATCTACTGTACAAAAGTCACAAGCATTGAGCCAATACACACCGAATAAAGTTTCTAAGCTGCAGGTAGTAGGTGTAGGATTTCCATTATAGACCACTAATTCATTATTGCAGGACAGAAACACAACGCACAAATGCAACACTAGTGCACTGTTCACAATTTACATGTCCAAGATCCATGTTTGAGCAGTGCACCACAAAAGTATTGCAGATAAGCCAAATTAGATACTGACAAACTAGCAGGTGAAATTAAATGATTTCGTCTAGTCTATATTTCCCCATCTCAGCTGATACTTTTGTTGTGCACAAAAATGTAGTTTTTGTGCCTCATGTTCCAGAGACGACAGAGTGCAGCATGTTTAATACAAAGCAACGCCTCTTGAACTGTTTAAGTAGGTTTTAGAAGGACACTTCAACAGCTGCTAGGTAAAGAGCTTAAGTGTCAGACTTACAGGCCACACAACTTAGATACAGGCTAATACAGAATAACCAATTACACACAGAACTGCTCAGAAAGCAGAAAAAAAATGTCGTCTTCCAGGAAGATTTTTGGAATACAGAGCAACCTTCAGCTGCACTGTTGAGTGTTTGGACAAACCAGTATATCTGCTGCCAGCCAAAAAATATCAACCATTTCAGTATCACTTCACAAAACCTGTGGTTCTTCTGTACAGGATTTGGCAAATTATTTAGCAAGTTCTATAACAAATGCTCACATCTGATTTGACAATAATGCAATAATGAGAAAACCCTACACGTAGTACCAAGGTCATTTTAGGTGTGTGAGAAGAGATGGTCATTTCTAGGAAACGAAAACATTTACAGTTAAAACTCACAAAAGTGCATAAATGACCATTAGCAAAAGGAAGATCTGGGGGAACAGGAGATAAGAGAGGATCAAATACTCTTGTCTTGCATGAGGCTGTACTTCCCGTGAGCCTCAAGCTGTTTAAAATATCAACTGCCAAGTAGACAAAAAGATAAATCAAAAAAAATAATAAATTCAAGTCATTCTTCTTGTCTTACAAAGCCTGCTGTGCGCATCAGGGTGGGAGGAACTAAGCTGGTTTGACAAAGTGCTCCCAGCCCCCTTTTCCTGGATTTCAATGCCTTGGAAAAAGCTCTCATTTCATGAGTACAGTACTTCAAAAAAGAAACTCAAACAAGTTTCAGCATGAATATTCAAAAAAGCATAAAATATTTCAATGTTTACAATGGATGAATAAGTGGGATGGTGTGTGTGCGTGTTCGTTATAGGACACCTCAATAAGATCAAGATCAATAAGAAGGGAAGTTGTTTGATGGTGGAAAGTTAATTTAAATGCTATGCACATGACTTTCATCTAAAACCATATATGAATAACTAACCGGCTAATGATGGATAGACTATACAGAGGTGCACCTAGCAGTGAAACTAAGAAACCCAAGTAAAAACAGGGGAATACCTGTTACCAGAAGCAAAAAAGCACTGTGAGATGTGAAAATGAAGGGTAATTTGAAATTAAGACATTTACTATATATGTGTGATAAAAAGGGAAATATTCCTTCAGTCATAAGCCCCGTGGTGGAAAACTGAGTATGGGAAAAGATGCTGAAAATGTGTCTGTGTGAATGTTTGTGTATAGCATACTGCTCATTCTGAGCCATATTATCTGTGTTTTAGCTGTATGTGTTGTTTGTCAGTTCATGTGTGCAAGCTAAGACTTGCATGTGAATGTGTGAAGATAATCAGCCGGTGACAGTGAATATGTGTGTATGTGTGTGTGTGTGTATATATATATATACACACACATACACACTTGGTATACAAGTGTGAGAGCTGGTACATCAAAACCAGCAGGTGCTGCACTGAAGTGTGGCCCAATGAGAAGAGCCAACGACCCAACAGGGGGTGATGTCCCACTAATCCTGGTGTGCATCAGATCCTGACCGGACTGAACCTGACTCCTCTAGGTGAGCTGGTGAGGCGCCTCCAGCATCTCCATCAGGAAGGTGTCGATGGGCGTGTCACCAATCAGTTTAAAGAAGAACAGGTGCTCCAGGCATTTTAGACCGATAGAGCGCAGTGCTGGGAGACGGAGGAGGAGTTTGGCAAACCTGGACAATGGAGGGAAGGAGGAGAATTAAGAGTAGAGTGAGAAATAATTGTATCACTCATTCAAACTAAAACTAAAGTTAAGAAGATGCATGAAGCAACAAAAATATGTGAAAATATAATTTTTTAAACTGTTGTCAGGGGTGTGCTGAGAAAAAAAAAAAGAGTCAGCTCTGTGGGTAAGAGTTTTTCCCTCCTCTGCTGCCAACAACAATCAATCATTCACTCCAATCACTCTGCAGCAGTGCTTTATGCCCATGACTTCACAAAATGCTCAACTACAGGTATGCAAAAGCAGTAGTAGTTATGCCCTCTAACAGTCTGTCAAAAATAAGCAATGGTCGGAGTTTCTTTTTTTGAAGATTACTTTTGTCATAGCTCCTGGCAGAAACAACAATATTTTATTTGAGGTCAACATCAGGCAGACTGTACTTATATACAGCCCCTTGCATAAAAAGAAATGTGGTGTGGTTGGTGGGGATTTTTTGTACTGGTTGATGACAATGAAAATCAGTCCAGGAAGTCCAGTTGGAGGGACAGAGTGTATGTTTGAAAAGTGTATTGGAAGCCAAAACACAGCAGTGGTCTGTAAGTTGTCGCTGGCACAACATTATATTAGTATGTTTGCTACATCCTACCTGCCCTGCTGATCGGGGTATTTCTGTTTGCAGTAAGCCTCAAGAGATGCGTATACCCTCTCTCTCAGGAGCTCCACCTCACTGGGGTTGGACAAACCCTTGGCATCTTCAGGTGAAAACAGAAAACATTTGAATTATCTCTAAATGGGAACGAGAGCTTGTCCTATTTTTAAATTACTTTAATTCTCCAGACGTTATTTTATCTACTTCAGTCTGATGTCACATGATTTCCAACCTTCCACCGTCCTGCGTACCTGGGTTGAAGAGGATGATGGCTCGTAGGCAGCCCAGCTCCGTCTTGTCCATCTGCATGTCTCTCATCTTGCTTACGAGTTCTGTCAAAACCCTGAGAAGAGACGAGAGGAGAGGAGAATAGAGGATTTTGTCATAGCATTAAATGACGATTCCAAAGAGGTAAAGAAATATGGATTCAGGGATTACAGCAATATTTCTGTTCTCTAAGCCCACATTCATATTCTAGACAATATTCTCTCCATTCACTCACCTTTTTAATATACTTCAAACATTATTTTTGGTTGGCAATGAGTTCTGTGAAAATCCTAAATTTTAAAATTGCTGCTGCAGCCGCACAAATCTCTAACAAGTCATTTTAAAGGTTGATGCTTAAATGAAACGAGGGCCACCAAATCTTAACCTAAGGGAGTAGGAGTGAAACGATTCTCCAAATCCATGGGTTTATAGCCTGGTTTTTGCTTCATTGTTGTTTTTTGGTGGTTGGGAGCTTTCAAAACACACATGGCCTACACATTGTGCTGTCCCTGAACACAGCACATCAGGCCTGCAGCTAACAGACAGATCATGGTATTCCTTCTGTGTAGACACAATGTTATTTTCTGTCTTACGGCACCACAACACAAGAACCTTTGGCCTCAGTTTCAGAACTGTCATCCCTCCTGTTAGGAGCTAACGCAGGAGTCCTGTTATTCAAGAACAATGCATGAAACCAGTGGAAACAAACATCCGACCTGGAAAAAACAGCAGAAACACCTTCTTACCAACAAGATGATACATTTTCAATCAAAGGAATTATCATGCTTCCTTACGTCCATAAAATGTTCGTTTAGACTTGAGAGGCTTGGGGTGGGCAGCTAAAACTACTTCTGCTCTTCCTGTCAGGAATATGACTTAGATGAAAGAGGAGAGAACTACACAGACCACAGCCGGAGGAGAAAGAAGTGAAGGCCAATAAGTGCAGTTTATTTTGCTATTCCATCATCGGAAATGTGCTTTTAATGACATGATTTTAATACACCCCACCCAAGCCCACAAAACAGTACAATGCCAAGTCAGCTTTTAATACCAACCAGGCACAATAGATAAATGTTTTATTCATAGTTAAGTGAGAATGTTGAGGAAAGTGGTGGTGATTTTTGAATTGAAGAGGGCCGACAACAACTGACCAGGGCTTTACAGTAAATAACGTCATCTTAAAACTAACTGAGATGAATGTCCTACATAGTTTTTCCTCAATTGGAGTAATATTTCATCACACAGCCACATCCCACCGTGAATACCCTAGGAAAGCAAGCTTAGCTTTGTAAAGCCAGCCCAAACATTTCGATTTGCTCATTATGGTCTGGCAAGGCTCAATAAGCATTGTTTTGTTAATAAACATCATACATCGTCAATGGGCAAAAGATGAAAAGTATTCCGCAGGCGATCGGGCGAGGCTCCTAGCAGTCAGTCACAAATCATCCACAATGCTGAATTCAAATTCAAAATGCAGGGTGTTATCAACGAACCCACACCCACGTTGTTCACTGAGAATTCTCAGTCTGTGTATTCAGACCAATATTTTTTAGGCTGGCTTCCGCAAAGCTGTGTAAATGCTTGAAAGCATCAAACGTTTTGTGTTGGTTCTGTGTTTGTTTGGATTTGGATTCAAGAGGAGGGGTTTAAGAAAAGTGTTTGTGTAGTGGCGTAATTACCTGTCCAATATGGCCCCAACCTCGGCATTGTGTGCCCTGTGTATTCAATCACAATGTGTTATTACAATGTCATTACACAGTTTGAGAGATAATCAGTGCTTACATGTGATTTCACATAGTGAAAGTCTGTGGTGTAAGAAACTATATACTGGGATCTGGAAACTGTTGCATGGGAATCGTTCCCATTTTTATGCCAGCGCCCAAAATTTGCTTTGCATTGCAACTGCACCAAAACACTGATGCTAAATGTGAAGCTCTGATAAAGATTTGGTGAGATTTAGGACAAATTTGTGAAACTGGGCTATATAAAAAAATGACTTGATTTGTATTGATAGTCTTATATGATGCAACACTATATTCACATGTATTAAAACCAGCAGAAATTAAGATAAATCTTATCAGCCAAATGAATAACTGTGAAGGTACATTGTACAGATAATTTGAAATTCTAGGTGAAAACTATTAACTAATAATGTGTGTGTCTAGTTAAACGTCAGCATTTCATGAAAATGACTTTCAACAGTAATTGATTCTGTGTGGAAAATAGGGGCTCAATGTGCAAAATATAAAATTTCAGATCAAGTACAACACACAAAACACTAGCTTGTAAATCAAAACAGAAAACACAACATTTCCGAAAATACAACAAATCATAAAAAGAGAGGGGCCTACTACCTTTGTCATTCTAGTCTCTAACTGGATATGATAGTGTCAAATAGAACCTGTTTAGAATGACAGAAATAGCAAGTACCCAGCTTTTCCACTTGTTGAGTTTTCTGAAATACTGTTTTTTCTCTTTTGTCCATTTGTGTTGTGAAATATCTGTTGTGTAACTCCGCTTTTTGGAATGTTTTTGTATTCTCTGTAAAAGGTCGAAGGTTTCACTTCAGGCCCCTCACTGTTTCAAGTGATGCATTACAAATAAAATTATATTCAGATGTTTTATTATTTTAATTATCCCTGATAAAATATGACTGAGTTAGCTTCGAACAGATGCTGATGCCAAGCTGAAACAAAAGCCTGCTACAAGAAGAGAGCAGCGCTACGAGAAGAAAAAACTATCAGAGGACAATCATTGAGCCGTTTGCTATGAGCCCAGTTAGTTTGCTTTAAACCTAAGAGGAATTTCTAGGTCAAATTAACCCTTATAACAATGTGGTTACTGTGTAATTAAGAGTGAATTGACACGTTGTGAAGTAGTTGTGGTTTTACATAAGTCACTGAAACTTGCAGCAATATTAATGAAAGCGGTTGATAAAGTCATGAATAAAAAATGTTCGCTCAAAACACTGAACTGAAAACTGAAACCTGCTGACGTAACGAGCCCTCATAATGTAATAACATCCCATTATGACATGAAGCAGCATTTATAAAGGTCTTAAAGTGTCCAATCTTAATCAGATAACATGCTGAAACAACGGCTACCAGAAAATGTAGAAGAAGGCTGGAGAAGCAATGACCACAATTGTCACTATTATGTTAAGCATTTTGAGATCTCAGACTAACGAGCTTATTTTAGATAAAAATGTACCCAACACGGCACTGACAGTAGCCACCAAACACACCGCAGCCTACAGAAATCACATTTGGCACATAATAGTTATATTACAATCCTGTTATCTGAGATTTTACATGATCAAGACAGGCAGTGATTGCCTTATGCAAACCATCTACAGATGATTAAAGAATTTTTGCATTTTGGTCATGAAACAACGATGAATATACTGTCTGGTTTATATGACAACTATAATTATTTTATGATCCCAGTGACAACAAAGGTCTTTAGAGGAGACCATAAAATTATTACACTGTGGTCAACATAAAGAAAACTGCAACTCCAAAGTATAAACTCATGGCCTCTACAGCACTATTTACAATGACAGAATGGAAACTACTTTATGAAAATAATTGTAAGTATTTTTAAGTAATTTGAAGGAAATTCCTATTATTCATGTTAGTATTAGACATTAGCCAGCCGCTATCACATAATAAAACACTGCAATAGATGTTTTGTCACCGAGTGTGTGCGCGCGCGCTGTGTGCGCATGCATGTCTATGGGTTAGCATTAGTCACCAGCTTCCCAGGCATGCGTCACTGTACAGACAGTCCTAAAGCAGCAATGTCTCTCAGCCAATGCAGAACACAGCAGCTGCAGCCAACCGAAGATGAAGACACGGTATCTTAAGATCTTACTCCAGGCACTAATCCAGCTAAACCTGAGAAACAGGTTTTTGATTACAAAACAGTGAGCGTGAAACCATCACAAATGAAGAAGTTCATGAGGATAAATAAGGACAAGTGTCCTTTCATTGTTCATATAGTGCTCAGGACTGATGTGGTTTTACCAAGTGATTTCAAGAGGGGATGTGGATTTCACCTACCATTTATTTTAGGCTTACATTAGGTGGTAGAAGAAAGGGCTGTGAAAATGCACTTAACTCACATATTGCCAAATCTCTCCAGTGAACAGAATCTTTTTATGGTAGCAGGTCTCCCATCCAAATTTTTGTTGCTGGGGAAATCACTAATATCTGAGTTCTGATTGCATCTTTGGATTCACATATTACCTGTCAAAGATGGCTCCAACACCTGCACTGTGAGCACTGTTCCTGTGGACGTGGAGGCCGGTGGCCAGTAAAATCCCGTCCCTCACC
The DNA here is from genome assembly GCA_032362345.1 of Sandelia bainsii. Lineage (NCBI taxonomy): Eukaryota > Metazoa > Chordata > Actinopteri > Anabantiformes > Anabantidae > Sandelia > Sandelia bainsii. The sequence continues at coordinate 3,174,041 of JAUMHL010000003.1, read as the reverse complement.
GAGATGGAGCGATGGGAGAACGATGCAATAAGGAGTTCGTTCCAGCCTGTGGAAGAGTTGGTGCGAGAAGAGTTATTTCTAGTCAATCCAAATATCTGAATATTCTACTATTGTGCTGCTCGTCTCTCTATTTTCATTCGTTTCTGTGTGTAACTACAAGGCACAAATATATCGATCAAACCTTCTGAAACATTTTCCATTTGCCACAGATGTGTATTCATCCAGGTGTTTTTAGATCGTAGTGAGTTACTAAAGTGCTTTCTATTTCTATTCTACAATTCACAGTTGTACTTCAACAAAGTTGTACTTGCAAAATTAATAATTTAAGTTGACTGTTTGTCTTGACGATGTCCCAGTGATGTTTATTGTTGATGTGGGTGTGTGTCTAATAGTAACTAATGCTTTGTGCACTGTAATGTACATAAACAAGACACCAAATACTGTACTGGGAACAACATGGTGCTATACTACAGTATGATGGTCTGGAAAAGTCTGACTGTGTTAGGGCTAAAAAATTCACATTCACTATTGACAGCCCATTTATAGACTATCACTACAGATTCATTAAACCATGTACAGCCAGACTGAGAGCTCACCTGCACGTAGCAGGATGACCTGGTCGTCCAGGGGCAGCTCAGAGAAGTGAGGGATCCTCTTAGCCCACTCCACCAGGGTGAAGAGCTGCTTGTCTGCTGCCTGACAGATGTTGGTGACAGGATCGTTGGGCTGAGGAAAGCAGATTTAGAGGATTAATGTTCATTATTTCATGAAATAATTTGACTAAGAGGAACTGCATTATTCATAGCAGCAGGCAAGCATCCTCGGATGTTCAATATTTGCATCTCAAAGTTGGACAATAATCTCAAACATTATTAAACATCTCAATGCAACAACACTTTTGATTAAATTCAAGCAAGAAGGCTTTTTCCATTGTTGCTCCAGACACTTTTGCAGAGGGAAATTATACTAAGTCACTAAGTCACATGATGTTGTATTTTTACTGTTTGTTTTATTGTTCATGAAGTTGTACGCTACACATGTGTGTGTTTCCTTACTGGTTATATTGTGCAATCGTGTAATGCTTATGTTTAATTTCTACCATTGAGACAACTCACAGAGCTGCCGCCTGAACTTCCATCTGCATGAAGCTCCGTCTTCTGCTCTACAGCCACCTCCGCCTCCAAAATCTTCTCCACCGGCATCTCCTCATTCACCGCACTAGTCGACTCGACCTCGCCTTCTCGATCCTTGTTCCTCTGCCTCTCCTCTTGGACAGCTGCAGGACGGGGGTTGGGGTGGAGAAAGAGAAGAACACGAGAACACAATGAAGGACAAGAAAGAGGAGAGAACAGAGAACAGGAAAGATAATACGTGGGTTGGAATGATGGGTAAAAGGCGGTCAACATGAAAAAACATAAGCAGGGAACATGTGAGAGCAAATGAATAAGCAAAGACAGAGAAGCAAAAGGTAAAATTAAACACAAGAGGGACAAAGGGAAGAAAGAAAATTAAAAGTAGTTGATCACTCTGTATTTTATGAAAATGATAGCCTGATATTTTTAGTAGTGGAAGGAGGCGGATTAGGAAAGATGTGCCAAGAGACAACAGAATGCATAAGAGATTTATGAGAAAGATTTTGTGTATAGACAATTAATTAATGTGAAAAAATAAGCAAAACAGTGGGAAAGAATAAATAGATGTGAACACTTCTCTCATACTGTCTTTCATACTTGTGTCAGAGTCACTACCAAGGCAGAAATGGACCATACAATACAAACAAAATAAAAATTATTATTATATAATTGTTTTAAAGTGACATTCACAAGGGAATTACGGTGAAATGTAACATTAGTTTTCTGGAAGTGGGATCAGGAATTTGTTCATCAGAAAGTTTCTCTTTATTCCTTAACTAGATGAGTTTAAGAATCAGGTTACTACAAGAAGACATTTAAAGCCAATTGATACAATTCTATGCAACCACACTGTATTTTTCCTTTTCCTGAGGTTCTAATAAAATTAACCATAAAACATTAAATGTAGCTACAATCACTATTACATGTTCTGTTGCAAACTCTTTGCAGTCAAAGACTGGCACCACCGACAGACATCAGCAGACACTAACTCAAGTTAAGAGTTTCCCAGTGTTACTACACAAGTGGCTCCTTCTGTTGTTATGTTCAGAATCACTGACTTACTAAAGTGTCCTTAAATTTCAGGGTAGGAATATAAAAGCGCTACACGTCTGCACTCTGCAGGCATCACACAACATAAAATGTTACTGTCCCAATGCGTACGCATGGCTGCGTGTTAACCAACCAAGTTTTGATCAACTGACAGAATCACAAAGTCTGTAAGTTAAAACTTGTTAAGTTTATCTTTTTGAAAAATGGTCATTTATTGAACAGCAAGAAGCAGAATTTGAGCAGGAGCAGCAAATGTAATTGTACTTAGTTCAATTCATGATTTTTGCTCAAGCAAAGCAAATGTTTTAAAGAACTCTAGATTTTGATGTAATTGATATGACCATTAGCCTGCACTGGTCAATCGCTCAAATGCACGTACAGCAATACAAAAAGTGAAAAAGCAGTTCTGAGCAAATTGAGAAGTGGGCTTGTAATGGAAAGCTGCCAATTTAGAAGCTCGACTGGTGTGTCATTATCGATCTTTTCTATACTATACCTATCAAAGTATACTTTAAAGAAGAAAATTAAATGGTAAATCATATTTTAAACAATCATCTGTCTCTACTCACATGTCAATGTCAATCAGTTAGCAACCTGGATTAGCTTATTCATGTGCGCTGCAGACCTCCGCTGTTGTCTGTAAATGATCGCCAAGTGTTTCTGAATCCAGAAATATGTCAGAAGGATTGTACATACTCAGCAAACTCTCCTTAGAACTATAAAGGTTAAAAAAACATGGGGAAGTGATTCAAGACTGGCACTGGTCCACCTCTGAGCACTGGCAAGAGACTATGGAAAAACATTTTTAACTAGCTCCGACTAATTGAGATGCAACGTAATATTCTCTCTGCTTCTTGCTCAATCATACAGACACAGCCACACACACCCCTCCCTCCCTCTTTTCCTTACATCTGTCGTTCATCTTGGCCACTACAGAAGGAGGGAGGGGGGGAGAGAGAGAACGAGAGGAAACAAAAAAGAGGAAGAGAGGGGGAAAGGGGGTTAGTGTTTACAAGGCTCACCCACCCCCATCTCCCCTCAACCACTCTACTCGTTCTTTCTATCCCCTGTTTAACAAACATTACTGAGGCTGTCTTAAAATGCTAAAGGCTTTATAGATGAGGTGCAACATCTCATTTGAGGTTATGGGTGACGTTAGGTGGATGCTTTGCAGATTATGTACAAAGTACCTGCCACAAAACAAACTGACAGGTGCTTTCATCTACGGTAATTTAACACTACACGACTACAGTAACAACAGTGACCACAGTTAATATCAACATATATTACACGAATCTTAATATACTGATGAATTCAAGCTAATAATGTAATGTAAGCTTTAAAATGTTCTGTTTCATTATTAATGTAAAACACTTATACTATAGGTAGATTGTTTTTAATGAGAAATATCACTTTAAATAATATTAGAATTAAATAGTATTGAACCTAGTAACAGGAGTTTTACCTGGAGTTTGATTCCATCTGAACATGATATGAATTATTTTAACACTGACATAATTTAATAGCTGTTACCAAGACAAAACACAGGGAGTTAAAATGCTTTTCTGCTGCATCAGATTTTTCACAGGTCCAAATTATGGGATGTAATGCCAGTGACAGATGGTCAGCTGAAGATTAAACACCTGGTAAATATAATATGGTTTTGTGGTGCGTCCATGGATGACTGGACAGGGATTGTTCTCCCTAAGAATTTCCATGATTTATTATTTTACAACACACAAAGACTTATGATATACGCCAACTAGCCACAACATTAATACCACCTGCCTACTACTGTGTGAATCCCTCTCAGACTCCACAGGACCTCTGAAGGTGTCCTCTGGTTATCTGCCACCAAGACATCAGCAACATTTAAGTTCTGAAAATGGCAAGGTGGGGTCATAGTGCGTCCTAGCGACATCTCAAATCCCAGATAAATAGCGCTCACACACCCGGCCATGCACATGATGTAAAAAAAAAACCATGATTCAGACCAGGGCACCTTCTTTCACTGCTCCATGGTCCAGTTCAGACGCTCGTGTGGCCACTGTAGGTGGTTTCAGTGGTGGACAGGGACCGGCATGGACAGGACTGTGGCAAGATGTGACGTGTTCAGGCATCTGTTGATCATGGCCAGCATTACATCTGTCAGCAATTTGTGCTACAGTAGCTCTTCTGTGGGACTGGACCAGATGTGCTACCCTTCACTCCCCATACACTTCAGTGAGCTTTGGGCACCCATGACCCTGTTGCCGGTTAATTGGTTGTCCTTTGTTGGACCACAATCATAAGACTCTTGTCTAGCCATTAAAATTTTGCTCTTTTCACAGTGGCTCAGATCCTTACACCTGCTTGTTTTTCCTGTTTCCAACACACCCATTTCAAGAACTGACTGTTCACTCGTTGCCTAATATATCCCATCCTTTGCCGTTGTAACAAGCTAATCCATGTTCTTCACTCCACCTGTCAGTGGTTTTAATGTTGTGGCTGATCAGTGTAGGTCAACTCCAAAAAGGCTTTTATGTATGTCTCATATGTCACAGTGAAAGCATGAAAGAAAAAAAAAAGTGAAAGACAGTGAATACCTATACAATGACTGGCATGCAAAGGATTTTAGGATACTGCATGCTAATAGCGTGTCCTTCACTTGAGCAAAGGAAGGATGCAATTTCTCAAATGGATCAAGAAAAGACCTTTGGAAAGAGGCCCTTTATGATCTACACTTCAACTCCACTGCCACACAGCCAGCGTGTTTGTAGGAACTGTCAGGGCCAGTTGAAGCTAAACCTTTGATTTTCTTATGATGAATATGAGCACTGAGCTTTTTAGCAGTAGTATCAGTGCTACAGACTGAATAAACATTTCTTCCAGCTCTTGAAACTGAGAAATAATCAGTCCAATCAACATTATCACTGACTGTCGTAACAATGAACCTAGCGTTATTTGTCATTCCCAAACTACAGTTGGGTACTCTCTAAAATTGAATTTGGAATTGACAACACCCAATATGAAAGAGTGCTGCTAGAGGGCTGAATCAAGTGTGTCTGTCTATCCCCCTAACAAATACACCATCACTTCTCCCCTACCAATAAATAAAATCATGTTTAAACATCTTTGTGAGAGGTTTCTTTCAACTAGTGATCCTCAGATAACAACATTAACAACATAATTTTTTTCACGAGTCACGAGCAAAAGGGGCTGACAGCAAAAGTCATTTCAGTTCCCTGCTTGCTCACCTTCTCTCTTCATGCCCATTGCCAGGCACTTCTGGTAGCGGCAGTACTGGCAGCGGTTCCTCTGTCTCTTATCCACCATACAGTCTTTATTATCCCGACAGGTGTAAGTCAGGTCTTTGCGTACTGTTCGCTTGAAGAAGCCTTTACAGCCCTCACAGCTGTAGACACCATAGTGCTTACCTGCAGGGTGTTGGAAGGAGGGAGGAAAGAAAAAGACAGAAGTCAGGCAATAGGCATGGCAAATACATTTTCTCAAACTTTGAAGAACTTTTAATAATTATAGGAGTGGTATTTGTCTAGTGGTATTTGACTAAGTGTCTAGTCACCAGAGGATCTGTCTCCGCAGATGGAACAAAGGCGTTTCTGGGAAAGCATCGGCCCCGGGTTGTGGGACGACAGCTGCTTCAAGCCCAACGGAGGTTTCACATCGTCAGAACTGCTCACTGCATGGAGCCCCGACATCGACACTGTTGAGTTAATCTGGAAGAAAGACGACAAAGAACAATAATGTGAATGCAGAAAGAGTCATCCACATTTTTTACTGGCTTGTTTTTACCATACTATTCTGTTCCTACTTCTCTCCAAGCCCTGCTCCACCTTAAACGTCTCTCTCTTACAAACACAGATCGTGAGAACTAAACTCACAACACTGCTTATGTAAACACTGGGACAAACAAACAAAGAGGTGGGGGCAAAACCAAAGTAAGAATAAGCAAAAAAAAATACAATAGCTTCAAAAAGTTTTCAGTTCTTTGTGCAAATGTATTAAAAAGCAAAAACTGAAGTTTTGTAGATCCATTGCTTTGGCAGTTTAAACTGTGTTCAGGTGCATCCTGTTTGCTTTCATTTTTTTTTAGATGTGTACTTCACTAAAGTTGACCAGAAGGAAACTGCACTGATTGGAAAATGTAAAATAGTGTATAATAGGTCCCACAATTCAGAAGCACTGTGTGCAAAGCTTGTAGCCACAAGACAGGGCTTTAAACAAAGTGCTGAATCTAGGGTCTGATTGCTTTTGTAAACAAGAGGTTTTAGATTTATTTACCCAAATAAAATGAGAACTATATTTTTAAACACATGCCTATAAAAGTGCTTCTGAACATTTCTGGGTTTTCTTGGATTGTTCATGTTATCTGGTCTAAAAATGTGCAGAAATACAACGATACTATTCGCACAGTCCTACACAGTAGGATTGGTTTGATCTTGAAAATGTACTAAAACTTGCACAAACAAAACATGACATGTATTAGAACACAGAAAACAAGTGAATGTACAGGAATATGTTCAGAAAATGTCCCTGAAGTGCGACACCTGTCTCTTACCTGTGGGCTGCTAATGGGGCCGTAGCCCACCGAAGGTGTGCCAGGTAGGCAGGGTGAGCCTAGTGAAGAGCTGATGACAGAAAAGGGTGAACCAATGCTGCTGATGGGGCTGTTGACACCGGCGGAGGTGATGGGAGGTAGGGAGGTCATGGAAGCGGCGGCTGAGGGTACCAGCGGGGATGAGCGCTGGTCTGATGGAGGGGAAGACACAGACGAACTGTCTGGGCTGCGGGAGTCTAATAAGAGACAGCAGGAAGGACATTATACAAATAGCTAATGAAATTATTACTGAAAACAACGTGGTGCAAAAACTGTTTTTAACAGAGGTGATATGTGTGTTTGAATTTATTTAACCATTGTAATAAGGAGTGAACTCAACAACAACAAATATGTGAGTTCAATTATCAACCAAATACCTGCTGTAAAAATATTAACATTGGTCTGGCACAGTTTAAAATTTCATATGTAACCAATACTGTATAATTACACTGGTTAAACAGTCTTGTTGCCTTCCTGTTCTATTGGGAACAACGAAATGTTGCAGGTTTGCACTATTTTTATTGCATTTTAGATGACAACAACAAAGTTGGCACGTTGGTAATCACTAACCACTGTGATGTTTCTTGATTGTAATCTCCAGTGAGATGAAAAACAATCATTTGCTAAACACATCTGTTAAACACATTGTACAATGAACAACGTTGATGTTTACTCCCAGTAACACGCGCTTAAAATCCGAGTTCGATGTCTAAAGAAAACTATTAAAAACTAACTGGGTTAGAAGTTATTCCCTACATTTTTCAGCATTTCAGCAATAAATTTCCATCTCCATCAACTTCTGACAGGACTTCAAGATGCGTAGTGACATGGAGAATCCTGTGAAGCTAAACAGCAACAACACTTATGGAGTTTTGTGTTTCTTTCCAGGTGTAGGAATACAGATTTGAAGCAAACTTGTGCACTCAGCATACAATGCTCTCACATTAGTGCACAGAGATTTGGTAAAGGGATATATCTGATTTCTTCCAGCACCAGATCCCACAGCTAATTCTGCACAGCAACATTTTAGTAATAAACCTGAGACAGTGACAGTAAATCTATTATTATTGCTGTAAATAAATACACAATAGAGGTGTTACTCATTGTTGTATTATGTAAGTACGTGCTTTATTACAATACACAGTCATGCAGAAAAGAGATGTCCATATCATAACCCATATCGTTTATAAGCAACCGTAATAATGATTATTGATGTGTAATTTGCACATTAATGTTGCTCCATTGCAATAAAATCAGTATCTATTTCCTCACCTCTGCTGTCTCCCATGATGGTGGCTGGGGCACAGCGGCTGGTTGGCAGCTACACACCGACGTGCTACCGTCTCGATCAGCCCGCTGCCAAACTCTAGACCGCGGACTGAGGCCCGGGCCGGAGTCGTTTTGGGAAACCAAAAACGGGTCTGAAATTCCAACACATGACGGAGAGCTCCGGGTTAGATGGAACCGTGTGGTGCAGAAAATGACAATTCAGCCATAAAACCGTGCAACAAAACGAACAGCGCCCAGCCCGGGACACGACTGCGAGCTGCTTCTCTGCCTGTCAACAGAAATATTTGTGTGATGTTATCTGAAACATTTGGCATTTGAAGCAGCGTCAACGTTACAGCAGGACAGCTGCTCAGCTGATGGCAGGATCGTCCTGCACGGAAACACCGCAGGACACGGTGTTATGTAAATTATTAAATAAGAAACGATGTATTGATACGAAACACTGATTAGGTTATATTGCATCCACTCACAGAAAAAACGCACTATTCCAGTTTTAAAGCTGGAACCCAGTCAGATGGCAACAAACCACCGTACATGCAAGGTAGCTAGCTACCGTTAGCCACCACACAGCTAGCTCGTTACTAGCCAACACTGAATATCTGTGCTTATCGTACAGCTAAATATCTTGTGTTTGACCGCTTCCCAGAATAGAAAACAAATCGCTATTGCATGTCTGAACTCCTCATATAAAGCAATTAGATGTTTAGTGTTTCGTTTTGTTGAAATCACGCTAAGCGCAAAACAAGCTAAGTCGCTAAAGCTAACTACGTTTAGCCACCTATACAGCTAGCACGCTAGTTAGCCTGAGTGTGTCCTAAGTGAGCTGGAGAAGCGACAACAAACCAGTTCAGCACTGGTTTCTCCACCGCTGTATCTTTCTCCTACACATAAACTAGCTAAACGTGTATTTCGTATAAATAAATAAGGATTACTGACGGTTTAGCGGCACAGCTCCTTCGCATGAAAAGATGTGGCGACTAGGCCCCGTGTGTGTGTGTCTCTCTCCCCCCACTTTGCCTCGTAGTCAACCCTCCCTCCCCCTGCAGGGATGAAAGCATGATGATGATGGTGGTGGAGGATTTGGCTTGGTGCTCTCTCTCTCTCTCACTGTTGATTATTAGCTCGGAATCACTGCAGAACGCTGCAGCCTGGTTTGTGAAGGCGACGGAGAAGGAGCCTCACATGTCACACAACCAGTGAGGGAGACGCACCCAGTGCAGGAGGTCAAGAGGTCAAGACAAGTTCAGCTCAGTGTGTCTGGAGAGGTTACTGGCGGACACTGGAGGACTGGTGGACCTGCTGTGTAGGAATAAACCAGTCCTTGTAGATATTCATCTTTTATTTTCATGTCAATCATTAAATTATATTGTGCTAAGATGTGTTTGCATGGTTGTAAGAGCAGCAGACACGTTGACTGATGTCTGGAAGAAGCATATTAAGTAACTACCACTGATGGAAAGTAAATAAGTACATTTTAAGTACTGTACTTAATTGCAATCTAAAGGGATTTCTACTTTCCTTGAGTATTCCCACTTACACTACGTCATCAGAGGTAGACATTGTACTTTTATTTATTTGATTTACTAGTAACCTTTCAGAATCAGATTAGTGACACAAAACACAGCAACATGTCTGAAATTGACAAGTTTCTCAGCAGTATGTGTAATAATTCAAATTGTAATTATTAAATTCAAAATATATGAACATCAAAGCGGCAAAGTAACAAAGTATAACCCATACCAGCTGCAACATTAACACAATAACGCATCAATAATTATACTTCATTCATTCACTCACATTCAAATAGACAGAACACAAGCAAATTTAGAAAACACTTTCATCAATTCAACAATACATGTGAAGCATTTAGAGAAAAATGGACCAAAACAAGAAACTGCAGCTCAATACAGAAACCAGCTGCAAATACACACAACACAACCAAATACAGAGACAGTTTGCACACAGAGTAACGCACAAAATATTCGGCTGTGTACATTTTTCTGTGACCAGAAATTGTAGGGTGTAAATCTTGCTGTGCGGCTCTAACTGTAGACTAGAATTATGACATGATGCACGAGAAAGTGTGAAAGAAGTTGTAAAGTAAGAGTAATCACATGGAAAGAGGCAGAAGAAAAGCCACTGTTGACATGTTTTCTATCAGAGAATGAACAAAATGTTCTCATACCCTTCTTGCTATTACGTCTCCTGTGTGACTGTTCTGGTTATTTAGATATTTATTATTTTTATCAAGATTTTGCGACTCCGCAGGAATCGTGATTGTGTTGAGAAGGTGAGACAGAGGGTGTGTAGGTGTTACAAATGCAACTCCTGCTCTACTAATGAGGATTATATTAATAATCAAAAACACGAGGATATTATGAAGGCTGTTTTGCAGCAGCAGTTGATAAACATACACACTAATGATTCAACCTGTCTGGAGTTAGTACACAATTTCTCATTAACTGTTATTAAAGGGCAGCCAGGAAGGCGAGACTTTGTATCCATGAGCCAACAGAGGAGCAGAGGGAAGGAAAGTTTTAATGGTTTAAACTTTAATTCAGATGTTGTATAAGTTATTAACAGTTAGCTCTTTGCTAATGACTCAACCATCGGTAAACATCTGCAGCTGTTGTGGAGACTGACAATACTCCCCATTTGTTTTTCTCAGACACTTTGAGTTTTACAGTACATTCAGTCTGTAAATAATAGCAGTAAAATCCTGTCACTGTGTTTATATAGTTTCAAAATGTTTGCTAATTAAAATAAAACATTAAAGCACAAACAAAAAACCTATAACCATATAAAAATTAGCATTTATTGTAATGTTTTAAATGATTTGGTGAGGTGTTCCTTACACTCGTGTGGCTGAGCAGGTTTTCTGATGCTTTATCACCCTCAAGGGGACAAAAATGTTATTACACATAGTAAAAGTCCTGTGTTAATTCTGTAAAGACTACTCAAAGCACCAAAAATAAAATGACTCTTTATGCATAATGTCTCATTTCATATGAATAAAATATGATATTGTTGGATTATAATTATTTATGCACAAATGTGTGAACATTACAAATGTTACAGCTTGTAGATGTGAAGATAATTATAACCAGTATGTGCACAGCCAGGCGGTTAATCCATAATAATACACTGAAATGTGTTATCTGATATTTTATCTTAGATTCTGCATTGAAATCTGCACCTGCACAGTAATTAAAACAGTCAAATAATGATAATAATGAAGTAAATAGTACAATATTTTTAATATTTAATTAACATAAAATTTAAATACTACAGTGAAGTACAAGTACCTTAAATATGTATTTTAGTGTACATGAGTAAATGTAGTTATTACTTTCCACTATTGAAGACCTGGTATTAAATATTTTGAACTTTTTAGTTTCCATCCACTTTCCAAATTTAACCCTTGAATATATTTATCTTGTCTTCACATCACCACATTTATTTTCACAAAAAAATGAAAATAAGCTTGCAGAGATAGATAATTAATAATATTCACTATATTTAAAAAATACATTACATAATTGTTAATGTTAAAAGGACAGATGGGATTAAAATTAGGTGTTCTTTGAATGATCAACTACATTTTTGTGAAAATCCCTTTATTGATTAAAAACACATTTTAATGTTTTACCGTTCAGATGCACCAATAACTCCAGAAGAAAAAAACACAGCAGAACACCAAAAACAAATTCAAATATTATGTTTATTATTTTCATTCTGCATATAGGACAATAATAATTACTACACACATTATATATTATGATACGTTTCAGACACACAAATAACAGTTGTAAGTCAGTGAAATCCTGGATTTGAGTTATAGTAAAAGTATTTCTTTGTTTTCTCCCTCTTCAATACACCTGTTTGCCTGTCACTCCCTTTTTCCCTCAAACTACAGGAGGCAAAATAATTGAAAATGTCACATAAGCTTAAATTAAGGCATAATTTTTCAATATCACAGTTGCAGATCTTTTACAGTCAGTTAGTTTCTGTGTGAAGTTTTCAACCCGCAGACACCAGCAGAAAATTTGCATCTTCTGGTGATGCTGCTGTTCTTTTTCTTTTTTTTTTTTTGTCACTTTTTATCTTCAGCAATTTCAATCTGAAAGTATAAGCAATTTAGCCTGTTATGTGTTTTAAACCCTGTGTGCTGGAATACGGAGACAAAGCAACAGACAATATGTCCCTGTCCAAATATTTCGATCTGCTCTGTGTGTCCGTGTGTTCCTGCGTGTGTGTGTGTGTGTGTGTGAGTGCTACGTGAGGGATTAGCCTCAGTGTGTGTCCACCAGTGATTAGCCTGGTCAGTGGGCCTGTTGTGCATTCACTCAGGCCATTAGCATATTAATGCAGCCTCACTCTTGATCTCCCTCCCACCCTCTCTCGCCCGTGCTCTCTCTCCCCCGCTCTTTCTCTTTCTCTATACATATTTCCCAGACTGAGATGTCGCTTCCTGCAGTTTTAATCTATAAATCTCACCAATTTACGCCACTCGTGCTGTGAAGCAGCGGACTATCTCGGCAAAAAAAATCCAAGGTGCCTGGTCTTCTTTTCCCTCCAGAAATGTCCTCTTGTCCTCCTCTCTCTCTGTCAGATCTTTGCCTTCTTTTTTTTTTTTCCTGATCACCATCTCTCTCCCTCTCTTTCAACCTCATTCAAATCCTTTACTTTCTCCAAGTCTGGCCCCCTGAACTTTGTACAACACAGGAAAACACACACAGGCAAATTCACAGGCGCAAACACAGAGACAGTGAGCGCGCACACACACACACAGCACACACACCTCCCTCCCTTCATTCATTCTCCTTTTCTGTCACTCTCACCCCTTCCCGTGGAAATTTAGCAAGACCCTCTCTAGACGCCAGCGCTGAAGTGTGATCCGGACACATTCAACTGTACTTAACATGGTGAGAGCTATTCAGCTCTTTCTGCTCCACAGACAGACTCTAACCCCCTTTCCAAAATGGGACACCTCTGATCTGCAATGCCCAAATGAACACTAGATTTTACACCTACAGATGAAAAATAGACAATAATTAAAAATAAAATAAATGCCGTTGGCTGTTTTCCTATTTGTTTATCTTCCTGAGAGTTGACTCTGAGCCAATTTAAACCTCTTGAAACTCACATTTTAACATCAGTGTGAAAGGAAAGATTTACGATTTGAATTTGAATTTGAATTTTGGAGAATGCCATGTGTTTGGTTCTGCTTTCGAATTTTACACGGAGCAGCTTGTGTTGTGGGAATTGCCAAATAAATTAATTGACTTCATCTTCACTTCCCATTTGGCTGCTGTCCATCTGCTGTCTCTGTTTGGTGCCGTTGCATAATATCAAACCAGTGATGATATTAATTATCCACCAGACTGTTTTGTAAACCCTGACTGGTCAGCAACAGGAACATTTCATGAGCTTTTCACTACACACCTGAGTTTACCTGAAGAAGAGACATTAATTTTCATTTTACATAACGTGCTGTAAAACACAGGAACGTAGAAGCTCTGATGAGGCCGTGAAAGTAATCTGGTTATGTTTGGAAAAAAAGTTGAGCTGACCTCCAAAAATGTCAAGAGAGGTTCTTACAGGCTTTACATTTACATAAACACACACTCTCCCTTATTCAATATCTCCCTCTCTCTCTCTCTCTCTCTCCCCCTGTCTGTTTGTCTTTCGCTGCTTCTCCCTCATCCACCCACACAGCGTTTTACCCCGTCCATAGTGGTCTGACCCTCGCTGACTTTCAGAGGCCAGGGGCGTGATGTCCATCCACAACTCCTGGTTTCACAAAGGCAGACGCAAGAATTGCGTTTGGACAATCAGCTCCAGACCTCCATCCTTCTCTTGGTCATTGGTGTGCTCCAACACTTACACACACTTGGACGATCAGGTGGATGCCACTGGTTTGCTGCTGGCGACTGAAGTCCATTCGACCATCAGCGAGCGATTGGTCAGCTTCCATCCAAATAACACGTCCCCCACTTGCTGAAGCTCAGGTTCTCACTGGTGTTTGTCTCCCAGCTTGCATCAGGTCAGTGCGTCTGCATGAACAAGAGGGAAAGGATGGTCAGGATATAACAGAGGGGGAGGCAAAGAGAAAGAGAGGAGAGAGGAGAGAGGAAAAGCTCTAACTCATGCTTGTCCTCTGTGTGGGTGACACCATGATGAACGTAGGGGTCACCACCCAGGGGCAGGCCTGTCCAAAGGGACCCCCTACAAAAGAAGACGCGGGTCTCCCAACGGTCACACAGATCAAAGAAGACAAAAGCCTGAGATGATAACTCAGCACAGCAGTAGATCGCATTATTATAAGACTCGTGAGCAGCAGCAGCAGTAAATTTAACTGAGGCAGGAGGGTGGAGGGGGGGTAAAAAAAAACCTGTATAAAGTAAAGCTCTGACTCCCCCTAATCTGATTTGCCGTGCGCAACATTTTCTCTTTCTCTGGTTCGCGTTTTCTCTTTCTGTGGGAGCCTGTCTTTATCCAAATGATGTGGTCTTTGGTGAGGCCTGGGCCTATTCATGGGAACCCCATGTGCTGTGTGCCCACCATTGAGGTGCAGAGCAGCATGGCCACAAAGGATGGCAGCGTTTCAGGGAGCCCTTTCCTCACAGTTAAAGTCTGTGCTCAGAACAGAGTTTACAGTTAAATCACTCAGCCTGAAAATCCACCACGTAGTTATAACAAAGTAAAAATGATAAGTCTTAAAAAGTAGGCGAGTGCTGGAATAAAAGTATGCATAGTCAGTAAACTGAAAAAAAAAAACCATTTGACTTGCACCATGGAAGTAGACACTTAAATGACAATAAGACATAACAGGTGAAACTTTTTTCCATAAAGTTTGCTTAAAGTTTGATGTCAAAACATGTTTAAAATGTGTATTTTACATTATTTATCTTAAACACAAACATTGATCTCCTCTTTCCTGACTAAAACTCTCTTTCATCTCCTTAACAGGTCCTAAAAAAGGCCTGAAGGCCTAAACTCATCTGGTCTACACTGTGCTACCTCCCAGGCGAGTGGACCCCATTACAAAAAAGTCTTGTTGAAAAGTGAAAAAGGGCGAAATACCTGAATCTACATCAGTTAATGTTGCTAAAAGCAAGAAAACAAGAAAAAGACAGTTAGACAAAAGCGCAGCAGTGCCCTGTGTTTGGACCCTTTGGGGCCTAAAATCTGGATCAAGAATTACAGCAAAAACCATGTGATAAAGTCCCTCTCAGCCGCAGAGGATTCATCCTTACATGTGCGATAGACGTCCTCGCCTCTCGTTCCTCCTCTCTCAGCTCTGGGCCGAGTTTTAGCCGCATCGCTGTCGACGTCTGACCGCACTTGTCCTACTTCTCCATCTTTCACTCTCTCCGCCTCTGCTTCCTCTGATCCTGCGTCCTTCTCCACTCTCCTTCTTCAACCCTTTCTGTCCGGCCCTCCCTCCTCCTTTACATTTCCTTCGCCCTCTCTCTCTCTGTCTCAATTTCCCCGCCCTCTCTCTCTCTCTCTCTCTTTTTCTCATTCCCTGTCTCTCTCTCTCTCTCTCTCTCTCCCTCTCCTTATTTCATGCAGCGCTGGGGTTACCTAAGAGACTGGGTCTCAATGGAGAAAATCTCCTTTGGTACAATGAACTGGGTGAGAGGCAGAGGGGAGAAAAGGGGGGGGGGGGGGGGGCATGGTAGGAGGAGGGGGTGTTGGACACAGGAGGGGAGGGAGGGGTGAGTGAAACTAGAGGGAAAGATAGTAGGATGCAGATGCAGAATCCCAAAAATTGAATAAAGTGGCTTTGCTTGTGTGATTTCAGTTTTTTGGCGCTTCCCTGTAGGGACCCCCCCCCCCACGCCAACCCCCACCTGCTGCCCAGTCGTCCCAGTTAGTCGAATTTGTTTGAGGAATTTCAAATGAAAATCTCAACAAAACTACATCAGAAAGATAAAGTGGTCTTTTCACGAGCGGATTTGCTGAAGAACATCCCAACAACCACGAGACGGGAGACCTCTGTGTCAGCGGTCGCCATTTTGTTTGTTTACTTGTTTGTTTGCTCTCGGCAGGGCGCGCAAGATGAGACCCAGAGGATCAGAGCTCTCTTTACAAAGACGAGTGTGTTTCGACAGCGCACCGTGCAGACCCCCATTCAGCACAAGTAATCACCCCATTCTCCTTTAATCTATTCACTGTCTGTGTGCGAGAGGTGTTCCCCAAAGAAAGGAACAAAACACACACAACCTTGTTTAGTGGTTAGTTACTGATTTGCACCAAAACTGTTGCAGTTCATTTTCCTGCTGCACCTTATTGAACTCCTCAGTGATGCTATTCAGTTTGTCATTTGTCTCCGAGTTAGCAAACAGATCCCCCGCTGCTCAGCTCTGTGTCTTTACAACTCCCCCCCCCCCAAACCCCTTTCTCATCGCAGGATGTGAGAAAACAATAGGGCTAATAAAAGAAGTACGGAGATAATTACAGCACGGCGATGAAGTTGGAGCTCCTACGCCGTGAACTATAAATACCAGTAGTGTGAAATGGGATATGTGGGTGACTTTGGGGGGCTTTTTTTAAATGTGCTTTTCTGTGCCAACAACAGCAACTTATTCTTATTCCCGTGTATGTCCTGTGTTCATGCCAGTGTGAATCTGAGACCTCCATGTTAATGACTCAATCAGGCCCCGATATCCAGAGGCCCCTGCTGAGGGATGGATCCAAGAGGATTGGGGTGTTAGAATGTGGCACAGGAGGAGTCAAAGTTGAGTTGGGAACGCTGTGTGTGTCCAAGTATGAGTGTGAGACAGGGGAGGGAGGAGGGGGGTTAGGGTAGATTGTCCATGCTCCTCACCCCTCCGGGCGGGGCTGAATGAAGTTATTTCCAGGCCTCTGTCCATCTGTTACCGTGGCAGCAGCAGCGACCAAGGTGTTGCCATGGCAAGGTGGACACAAAAAGGCGTGGCGTGGGAACGGGTCCAGAGGTCAGGAGTGAGGGTCAGGGGGTCGGGGGTCACAGCCAGCTGGACAGCACACAAGAGGAGGCGAGGGTGAGAAAAGAAGGAGGGAAGGTTTGGTTTTCTTTCTCCGTTTCTCCCTTTTCTTCTCAGGGTTTTTTGGCTCAGGAGGGAGACGTCCGAAGAGTGGACACCGCTGGACATTAACATTGAACTGGGTCGGTGAGATGAAAAACGGAGGGGGTTGTAGAGGGTGAAGGGAAGTGAGAAGGGCCATGGGGCTCACAGAGGGGGAGTCCCACAATGTCCAGGCTTTAGGAGGCTCCCCTGCATTGAGCCTTAAACCTACTAGTGTCTAATCGTGCATTGCATTTGGCAGGCAATTGACTCTGGTCAATGTACAAGCAAATGCAACTATAGAGAGGAAGGTTGCGTGTGTGTCTGTCTGTGTGGCCGTGGTCTGCACTTTAGCCAGATAAGTGATACCCAGAGAAAACAAAAGGCCATTTGACAACATTTCATTACGGTCATTTTGAGCTGAAAACTGCTCACAGACAAAAAGACAAACTGGAAGGGGGGGTAGTGAATCAACAACATGGGAAAACACATTTTCATAATGTTCTCACATCTTATATCTTTACCTAAAACTTATAAGTTATACAGCTGGTTCATCTGCTGTTGAGACATTGCTGCTTTAAACATCTCATGCTTCATTTTTTCTTTTGCAGTTAGACATAAAAGCCAACAACTTTAGTAGAAATGTGACCAAATTACATAACTATCACTTCAGCTACTTCTTTTAGCTGAGCAACATACTAACAACTATTCAAACAGCCAAAACACTACTGTAAAAGTCTGGTTTCATTAGCAGATTTGTGAAAAATTGGTTAATTCCGCTATAAATTTAAGAAATAAGTGAATACTTGGTTAGTAAGTCTAAAGTTTGTGTAAAAATCATATACTGTATTGAGCTTCTAACAATTTTAAGACACACCTTTTGCTTTGACAGTAAACTTAACGGGATTTTTTTGTAATTAGTATCTATGACTGAATTCACTTCCCGTTTTAAAATATTCATTGAACGAGCTGATTTAGGTTTGATGATGAATTGAATCTTTGCTGATCCTGTGATTTGAAGATGTCAATTAAACTGTAAAATTGAACTATTTAATTTAGACAACCTGGCAAATAAAAAATCAATAACAAATAAGCAATACATGTTTGAGAATCTGCCTTATATTCCAATTTTCATTTGGGTTTATCTTTCATATTTAAACAGCTATTTAGATCAAACCTATCTAGATTACTACTATTAGATACTAGACTACTACTACTACTATTATTACTGCAAAACAGTTTTCATTGCCTTTTTAATTGTTCAATTTGCTGTTTTATGATGCTAATCTTGTATGATATGATACATGCAACATCCTAAATTATGATCAATTGCAAGCAATATGACCTAAACATCTCACAGGCCAATGGTTTTCAGATATAAAAATTCTAAAAAGTACATCTGCAAAAACAGAGCCGGTTTCTGGAAGAAAGGAAAAAAATGCTCTCTCTACACTCTCTGGACGCACCAGACTGAAGCTTCACCACAGATCAAACAGTTAAAATTATATATGGCAGCAGTGAAGTGAACAGATTGAAATGTCCACCTGCTCCGTAGCAAACTGAAAAAGACGGCAAACTTGAGCCGCGTCAGTGGATAACACATTATGACAACGTGGATAAGAAGGCGCTTACAATGCAATTACACACACACAGACATGCACACATACATAGAGTAAACACACAGGGCCTCTTTAGACTTTAATAGTTTCTGGGATGAAGGGAGTGCAGGATCCATACTCCTCCACAGCCCACAGTAATAGGATTAGGAGCAGCCTCTGCAGGACATGGCAGGCCAAGTCCAACGCTCCGTTTGACGCCTTTTGTCCACAAGCCCTGAGACGCAGCTCACAGCAATAGGATGAGGGACAAAGGCTTTTAAACATTGTGTTGTAGCTACAAATATACCCCGATGGGAGAACGCTGAGCCTCAAGTTTCACAGCAGATAAAATGAACAGACAGCGATTTTGACAACTCAATCAATTTTTAAGATGGATCAAGTGGTAGAAAAAAATGCTTTTCCCTTGTAAATCAATAATAATGTTGTCTGATGTCTTTACCAGTGAAGACTTTATTCTGATAGGGTGTTCACTTTAAATCTTATTGAAAAAAAAAAGCATTATGTCTGATTCATGATTCATGTCCACAGCGTCGACAATACAGTTTTTCTTCTTCTTTAATTGAAAAATTGAAAATATTTTCTTTTAGTTTATCCATTGTTATTATTGCTAATAAGAGAAAATGAATTTATTAGTGTCCTGAACTATAGGATAGAGCCATTTTTTGTAGTAATTTGTAGTTGTTAGCAAATTTTGTGGATAATGCTCTTTGTTCGTGCGCTGGCTTATGCAGCTCTTACTAACTCTGCAGCCCTTAGTCATCAGTTTATTCCAAACAAACTAGAAACATAAAAAGCATCACATGACACTTTCCACATATCACATGTCAATGCACAAAACTTTTATTAACAGGTTGTAGATTACAGCGAAAGGATGTAGTTTCCACAGGGTCAGGTGTTCAAATCCTGGTTCCTTCTGTACATGCAAACACACATGTAAAAGTACTGAATCCTGAACCCAGAGCTTCTTAAATGCAGCAGCCTGCCCACAACATTTCTCTTTGTTGATTAATAAAGTGAAATTCAGTACTTGAACCTATGGCAGTGCCACCTCCTGTGTGCAGAATAATTTTACTTCAAGTTCACCTTGATGAAGTCTAGAAAAAAACCTTTGAGTTCAGAATTTTCACACTGGAGTAAATCATAAAATTAGGAACTAACTACTTCATATCAAAGTACTTTCATAGGGAGAAAACAAACCTTGTAAACAAATCTATAAAGTAGGTTTTAAAATCTGTTCATCAACCATATTTTAGTCGAATAAAGTTACATTTGAGTAAAGAGGTAGAAGAGGATAAATTGCTTTGTTTTAAAAACAAAAACCATAATTTGTTTCCTGCTTCTTCTTGAATTGATATTCAGGTGGTATTCAGGCAGCAGCTCTTCCTCGGTTTGAGCAATTATTGACATTCCCGGCGATCTCTTCACATCCCGTGCCACGGCGAGATGACACAGAGATTCTCTGTCCTCTCCCCTCCCAGTGCACTCTGGGAGAGTGACCAAAACCAGTTTTACGACCAAGAGCTGCTGAGACTCACTTCCTGCCAAGAATCAGAGAGACGAGGTTCAAAGCAATAAGAAGCACACATACTAATACACGTGCATAAACGCTTAGGTGTGTTTTAAGATTCAGACTTCATGCTTACACCTGAAAGTTGTACAATTCAGAGAATGAGTGGTTGGAGATATTTCACTGAAGACCAGTCAACAGGTGGATGTAACAAGTCCACGCCTTTTCTCCGGGTTGCTGCAAAAGAAGAAGTGTGAAAGAGGTGGATGTCACAGAAGTTAAAAGAGAGTTAAAAGAATTAATTACAGCACTGTAAACACAAAATGACCTGTGGAGAGTACAAGAAAATCTGCTTGCTAGTTGTCAAACCCAGACGCAGAAAAGAAATTGTTCAATCTCATCAAAAACTAGCAAACAAAACTAACACAAACAACGGGAACAGGAGAAGAGAACATCTGACAGGCTGCATGAGCTCACTGGTCACAGATCACTGGTCAGATTAACTTCATTATCACTCACTGGGTTCCTTCAAATGCTACTTACAGTATTTAATCTCACACACACAGTAAGGTATTAACCATTTATAGTCAAAGATTATACATTAAGTTTGATGGTTTCTGCTTGTACCTGTTTAGTACAGACAGTGGAAGAAACTACAAACAACATCGTAATGATGCAGATTAAACTATGATCATGTTAAATATCCGTCCGACAAATATTTAACCCATGAAGTGTCCTTCCTGTTTCAGTGTGATAGTTCAGCTTTTCTCTAGCAGACATGCTCAGTTGGAAATAGAGAAGTTGTTCATGTGTTATTACTATTTTTAGGACATTATCGCACAAATACAGGTAACACACAGTAGCATTGCTCTCACCCATTATTTTTCATTTATAAACCACATCAGACACGACACAGCTCGACCTGTTTCAGGGACGTTCAGACACGCAGTGACTGCATGAAGATGATTGAACATTACTGTCAATTTGTAGCCAAGCAGCTGTGTGTTTGTGTCCATGGACTGTGAAACACAAAAATGCAAACATGACTTCATTGCTGTGCCCAACAAATGTTGTGCTCCATTAAAATATAAAAGTAAACAGACAGTTTTGGAATTGTTGTTAGATGCTGTATTTTTTTCTATTCTTGATGGATATAAGAGGGAGGAATGGAGGCAGCTTCCTCCTGCTTCCACTCTTTCTGCTGACTGAGGCTAAACAAGTCCCAAACATACTGAACATGCAGATGTGATTAGTTTTGGTAAGACCTTAGCAAATGATGAACTGCTGTTTCAAACTGATAACACTTAATAGAAATTTAATTACAGAAACATATTTATTAACATTTCTATTTGAACCGTCTTCTCTGACCTACATTTGAGTTATAATAAACCCTCTCACTTTGTCTCTTTCTTTGGAGCCTGATTGTTCCACAAAGAGCCAGAGAACAAGTTCTCTTATAAACCAACAAAAGCTGTGGTTGCTGGGAGATTCGTGATGCACCTGAAAAACCTCTTCCCAGGTAGATTGCATAAGATTTACTTATGCAATCTACCCAAACTCCATCTAATTATCTCATCTTAGTATTCAAACATGTGTGTATTAGCTGCATGCATATCTCTGTAAATGCCTGTTGAGAGGGTGTTAAACTATATCTCATGTCATGTCAAGAGAGCTGCAAGGTGGAAATACGTCTGTAGGAAAAACTGATAAAACTGCTCCAAAAAAGGACCAGGAAATTGGTGGCAATTTTTATTTTAAAACCATCATCACCACAACCAAAACTGATAAACTGCTGTTTTTAGCTGATGATATTTCAAAGGCATTCAGGGAATTTTAGGGGGTAAATGATACAAAAGACAGATGATTTGAGGTTTCTCTTTATTTCAGGTGTTGTGTATGCCCTGTGAGAGATATCTAATCTTTTAGTCAAAAATTAGAAGGAAATTGTCAGAAATGTCACTGTTTAATATGTTTTACTGTCAAATGAAAGGTTTTCTTAAATTGTGACTGTTACACAACCTGCTATATATTGCTAAAAAATAAACTGGAGCTGAGTAACTAGTAGATTCTGCGCTGTGGGCATCACATCTCAGCTTTCCACTGTGTATGTTAAGGCTCAACACTTGTTGCTTTAAATTTCTTGACATGTTCTCTGCCTTCCCAGTCCTGAATGAGAGGCTGATGAATCAATAGGAGCGATGAAAAAGGAGGGAAATCGTCCGAGTGGCAGGGGTGTCTGAATAAGTGGTCAGAATTGATTACAATGAAAAAGCTGTGGAGAAAGGAAAGAACACGTTTTAAGGCAAAGTCATGGTTCTAAAAAGCTGTGTGTGTCTCCATGTGTGAGAAAGTTTTCAAAAAAAGAGCGGTGCATGTGATTATTGGACAAGGGCCGGGCAGTGCAGCCTGCAGACGGACCAGGAGAAAGGGACATTTACCTTGAACTCCAATCATCCCGTCTCTGGGGTGGGGTCAGGTATTGTAGCCGGGTCTGACAGGGTCAGGAGGGGACAAGAGGGAGACAGGGGGAGGTGGTTAGAGAGCAGGGACACAGGCTGCCCCTGGGGTCATGGGGCTCTACCCCCCTGTGGAGGGGCCAGAGAAAGTAGGGGCAGCAGGGAGGAGGAAGAGTGGGTATTGGCAGATTTTCTGGGGGTGCAGATGCTCAATATGCAGATGTCTAATCGAATTGTGCGACGATGAATTGGTTCCCCCTCCTGATTTGCATCAGAACAATCAGTGGCAGGGGCTCAGGGGTCAGCGGAGTCGCCCGGACAAAATGAGCAGCCGGCTGCAGACGCCCCAGAGAACGTGTGAACTTGAAGTAGACTTTACTCAGTGACAAGGATATTGATTGATTCAGATTTCTGTCTGTCTGTCTGGGAGTGTGTCTGACATCTGGCTTTTCTGTTGAAGATGCTGCTTCTAAAAGTATAAAATTAGAAAAATATGTTGGACTGAACTTTACTTTTGAGCTTCTCTAAGTGAGGAGACAGACTCAGTGTTTTTCTCAAAAGCAAGTTAAAGTCAGAGGCTGCCACTCAGTTCTGACTCAGAAGAATAATTCCTCACTAAGAGCTAAAACACTAACTTGTTCTTTAAAGTCATGACAAGGCCAATATATGGAAATCAGCTTTAATAATCAGGAGTTGTAATAATCAGGACTGTCTTTAAATAAAGAGGTATGCATCAGCTTTTTTGTTTTTATAATTTAACCTTCAGCATAAATATATTAGAAAATGCAATATTATTTACTTCATTACAAATTAAAACCATAGTACACTGAAGAGCAATTGGAACAATCAGCCACAACTTAATCTACAGATAAAAATCAGCCCTGTAGAGTCGAATCTTTGTAGTAGGTTTAAGATTTAGATCTGACGTGTAGAGTTTATCTGCTTCTTCTATTTCCGCAGCAGCGTGCATTCAGCATGGTTTCTTTACTGTTCATCTACTTGAATCAGTTCCTCATGCAGCTACATCAGAAACAGGCTCCAGAGGCAGCTGGACCCTAAAGTAGACAGAGGATACACAAGCAAGCTTCTTACAAGCTCTAACCTAGGTGCTGAGAATCTTTTTTATATAATTAAATTCATTAACTTAAAACATCATTTGAAGATTTGAAACACCAATCAAAATAAATTTACATGACAAATAGGAAAAATGTAATGGCTAAATAGCAGGGACACCAACAGTATATGAATATTAATAGTCTGATAAAGAGCAGGTTGAGTTTCAGTTCAGCCATCTAGCTCGATACTGTACCCGTCTTTAGAGGAACCCAACCTGCTGACGATTCAATGATATTGAGATCTGGGGGATCAGTAACATGAGTGAACAGTTTGACTTCATCTTAGTGTTTAACATAACTTCTGCTCCTGTAGGTTGATGAGTTTTCTGGGCTTTCTTCCAGTGCAGAACTGTGCTGATTTAGCTGATAAGAGTGTTGAGATACAGCAGTGCCAACCGGTGATAGCGGTGCTCCTTTTTCTAATCTGGAAACCTGTGTAGATCTACTTCAGATCAGTCTTTTAGGAGGTTAAAGACACTGTACCTCCACATAACGTCTATAGGTACATTCATAAGCAATAGTCTTTTTCTTGGCCATCAGCACAAAAAGAAAGACTTTCAAGGTTACAGAAAAGTTTTTTTGTGTGTGTTTCCTTTAGAAATAATATGGTATGTTTTTGATCTACACCACAGCTCCTCCACTGAAAGGCCTGTGTGACTGTGTTGGTGTAAAGTGGGTGGTTGAGAAAGTTTCTGAATTTATATGGTGTAAAGTAATTTTTATAGTTTTTCTGTTTTTTTTTTAAATCTGATCTGATCGGAGGGTCTAAGGACAGAAGATACTGTTCCTGGACAGAGTGCAAAGCCCATTAAGGCAAACTTCTGATTTGGGAATTGGGATGTATGAAAACAATTTGATTTCATACATTTATTCAGTATTCAAATGTTACAGTGTCATATGTATAATGTATTCTGTGTTATTCAGAATTTACCAACAGTAAACATAAAATATGCACAACAATCACTAGATTAAAAACTGGCAGAGTTTACAGTTAATAAAAAAGCACTGATTTAAAACTGAGTTAACTATACACAGTAACGATGGGTTGTTGTGACCCAGTGCTGGTGTTACATATACATCATCATTAGTCTGATCTACCTCTGACATATAGTTGTTTTTAAGAATAGAACAATATTGTTTTAATATAAAAAAAAATTAAAATAAGAAAACACAGTCTCTGAGATTGATTTCAGGGTTATGTCGCTCCCTAGTGGCAAGAGAAGGAAACACACAAAGTAAAGTGGCTGAGGACACAACACTCAGTGTGCTTTAACAAAACAAGACAAAAGTTGTGGTGATGTGGTTTGTTTGCATTTGGTCCTAAGTTTCCTCACTCATGTCATAAGAGAAACATTTAGCCAAAAACAGATGAAATAGCTTTAAAGTAGTTTTTTGTTTTGCAACAAAATCCTAACTTTTGGAATATGTAATGAAATACAACCTCACATTACATCACTTAATCATATATACAGTTTATAATGTGAATTTCATATCAGAGGACTGAAGATACTCTAGTGGAAAAATGTTGTGATTCTGTTCTTGTCTCTTTCTTATGAAGAAAATGATTTAACCTGTGACTCTGTCAGACCTGTGATGTAACATTGTTTTGTTTATTGAAATTTATAATGGTATATAAAATAAAAAATTCAGTACTACTGTGAGTTTATTGGAATTCTTTTCTAATCTTTACTAGAAAATGGTGACGACAATAACAAGGGCATGGAGTTAAGTGGTTATATCAGAACCAGAATCCACTTCATTGGCCAAGGATGCTAACACATACAAAGAATTAGCTTCTGGTTGTTAATTCTTCTGTACAGTACAAAATATATTCAACAGCAAGCAAGATACAGACAATATAAGAATGACAGCTGCAGACAACATGGGAGTAAAAACAAAAACTTGGAAATTATAGTATTTTTTTATATTTTAGTATTTGTTTCATGGGTGTAGATTTGTATACGAAGGGGAAACTAGGAAACCTGTCAATGCACTAAAACTGGGATCCCTCTCTGTTTCTTTTCTAAATTCTGCGAGGACTTGTTTTTGGAACATTGCACCCCGACTTCAGGACCCTGTATCCTGTTAACACAGCAAATACAAACACTAGCAAGCTGCAGGAGCCAATGACGTCATCTTATGTCCCCATCAATGTAGAAACCAAACCTACAGCCTAGATTTGTTTTCATATTAGATGCTAAATGTTCGGTCAAAAATGTAAAATGTTCAGATAATGATCAAACCTTAGTTCCAGATATTTCCAATAACTATATTGGTTCACTTCACTGAGACAAACAATAAATACAATCATTCATTATATAAATATACATCAGATTATATGAGACAATGAGACTTTGTCGACAGTGTATTTATGAGTCAGTATATTGTAGTTTCAGGAGGAGCATCAAGGAAGGGACTCTACATAGTTACTGCACAGTGTCACTGACATGATGAAGTACTCACTTTGACCTACGAAGAGGTTTCAGTGGTAGAGTCGAGTGTAGAGTCAGAAGCTATAAAGAAAAAACTGTGTTCAAAACTATAAACTGGTTTTCTCTGTACAGCAAGAGAAGGGCAGAGAATTAAACTGGCACATTACTTACAGTTTGCAGGTCTCAATCCTAAAACACAGACAAGAGATTCTGTTATTGCAGAATGAAAGATTCAATACAATCAGTGCACACGAAGTCAACATGTTTGTCGTGCATGTTTTATTGAAAAGTTCCCTCTGAGTAATACTGTGTATACGGCAAAGAAATGTCAGAACTACCAATAAAGTTACCGTACACTGTGCTGAAACAAACTAAATCCACCACTGTTAGTTAAAACTGCTTCATGATGAATAGAAACATCTTTGTCTCTCACCATTGTTTTCTTTCTCCACATAAAGAGTCCAGTGATGCAGAATAACAGGAGCAGCAGTCCTACAACAACAACTCCAATGACAGCAGCAGCAGGAAACTCTGAGGGAGGAACTGGATACAAAACAGAACATTTACACAACACTGTCTCTACAAACTGTTTGACCTGATGATGATGTGGAGGAAACTGTGTTAATGAGACAAGTGAGAATAAGAAACAAACGTGTAGTTCAGTGAGCGCACGAGGCTTTCTTAAGTACTGCATTGTCTCCATTGATGACTAACACTTTAGCACCTGACCCAGCCACTAACTCAACTAAGCTGCTGTTGCCTTAACAAACTCACACTTAGTCTAGTTAGTAGTAAGACTAGTCCAGGCCAAACAAACAGGCTACGACTTTACAGATTGATGCCATTTGTGTTACATAATGCTCGAGCAACATTCCAGCGCCTGATGAACAAAGTGTCGTCTGTATTTGGATGATCTCATGTTTTACAGTAACACACTGTGAAGATCATGTTAAGTGCAGGCAGGAAATGTACAGGGATACAAAATCTACCCTTACACAGGCCAAACCTGTGGAATTATACACACCTGCAATGAACAGAAACGCCAACAACACGCCACAAACCTAACCTCTTAACACACAACGACAAAAGTGTAGCACCTTCACAAAGGAGGCAATACAGAGAACTATTTCATACAAAGTCTTTTTTGTTAAAATGAAGTGGTATTTCTGCCACCTCTAGATATACTCACTCTTGGTTTTCACTCTCTTTTCTCTTACACAACATTCAGCATTGATAATCTTGTTTCCCGTACACAATATGTGTCCTGTAAACCCTGTGAACCTCTGACAGCTTCAGGTTCATACTTAAGTTATTTTAGTTTACTAACCACAACCATTGTTAAGTCATGATCTTGTTCTTACCCAAGTTGGTTCTGATCACAGCTTTGTCCAGTTTGGCGATGATGTCGTCCTTCACACCAGAGAGCTGAAACACACAGTCGTACCTGCTCCAGTCTTCAGGTCTGACTGATGAAATGTTCAGGTCAACACTCATCTGGAAGGTCCCATCATGGTTGATGAGGATCTCTCCATGTTCCACGTCCTCATGAATCTCGTCTCCATCTTTCCTCAAGAACATTGTGGCTCTGTCAGGGTAGAAACCTGTAGCGTGGCAGCTGACAGGAGAGGAGGGAGACTTCTGGAGGAGAGACACTGAGGGAAGATCTGAAGAGAGAGAGATTAATAAAACTATAAAGAGCAAAAGATATATAATGTTGTTATGTCCATGAAACTACATGAAGTTGTGTCATTCTACCTGTGCTCTGCGGAAAGCTCTTCAAATAAGCCTGATACTTGTTCAGCCTTGCAGGACATTGTAGAGTGTTAAACATCTTTTTGCTTGTAAGTTAACCGTTTCTCTGTCCCACTTGTGTTTGGTGATGACAGCCTGTGGTTGTGCAGCGACCCAGGTCATTGTCTTTGGATCCAGTGATAAGAAGTCTTCTCCATTGTAACCGAACTGATTGAAACCGTGAGAATCTCCAGTCTCATCGTCCCATTCACAGCCGTGCATCCTCTGGAAAATGTGGACACCTGGGAGGGGCACAGATGTCAATAAACCAGAGGTAGATTCCAGCACATTCAGCACACTGACAAACCCTCATGACCTTGTAGTTCTCAGTAATTTCTAAATACAGATTAGTTTTCAAACCTCCTGTTTGGTTCAGTTGCTGCTTCAAAATATCAATGTTGGCTCTGTAGAGGTGTTGGTAACGCACACACTCCTGAGAGCACCACTCCAAACGTTGAGGCTCATCTTCAAACAGGTTTTTGGCCCAGCCCTGTTTCGGTTCTGGTCTCTTTCGGTTGCTGTTACAGTAACCCAGCTAGACTCCATCAACCTCAGAGAAACCCACAAACTCTGGGAAGGTCTGGAGTCCAGAGGACGCAGTGAGGTAATACCTGAGGTAGTGCTTCGCTGGGGGACAAACAAGGATTTTAATATCCTGCAATATTTTTACATTAACACTGAACCAACCAAAAACAACGTTGCTGTCTTTTATGGTTAAATCATAATGTTTAATAATTCAGGAATTGGGATTTGTACAATATTTCCTTTAAAAGGCAGTGTAACATAGGCTATCTACAGTATAATGTAACATGGCACCACTGGTGGATGGGACAGCTCAACACATTAAAACACAAACAAAAGACGAACAGATCACCTGCATAAATTAAGATTTAATGAAGACTTACCTGCAGATGCGACATCACAGAGAAGAAGCAACAAAATAAACGTTTTCCTCATGTTTTTAAAGTACAGATTTTAAAACCATTATTTTTAAATAAGTCAGATTTTCAACCAGACGAATTAGGAAATATCTCAGTAATCCTGTCTTGACTTGCGCTAGTGAGCAATTCCCGAAAATGACACTAAACACAGAGTCTGCTACAGTATCCGACTCCTTCAGAAACACAGGAAGAATAACAAAAGAATAAAAGTTCAACTGGAATCATCACATGTCAGGATGTGCGAGGAATATGACTTGTTCATAAAGGTTTGGACTCAAACGTCAGAGATGACAGATGACCGGTGAGGAGTCTTCGAGTCCGCGGTCCTCATGTTGCAGGTCCAGCAGCTCCTTCATTTACCATAGCATGACATGCAGATTAACTACTTCTACCCCATCGTTACATTACAATGTTAATCTCATTGCACCTTATTTTATCCAGCAAACAAGTTGTTTAGTGTGATATGTGGTTTGTGTTTGCTTCCAGCCCTCCTCCTCTCATCTCAGCAGTTTCTGTATGATTACCGTAAATTTCATATATATTGCGGACTTTAAACAAACGCCACTAACGGCTCAATTCACTGCAGTTAAGACATGGACATCATGAAGTATTAGTGCTCACAAGCAAACATGTTCAATATCTTAGTAATGAAACAATCAAACTCATTTTGTTTGATATTATTTCATTCATAAGAGATTTCACAGATTTCTGCCTCAGGAGAGCAACTCTTAACAAATACATCTGTTTCGGAACATAATTAAAACCTTTATTCTTTCAGAATATTTTTTTTGTTTTTTGACATATTATAATCAACCCGATTGTTTAGGTTTAATGTGTGAATTAAATATAACAGTTCTGTAAAAATAACTTAATGATAATTAAAAGCATCTTTGTCTTTCACACATGAAGAGTTGAGTGTGCAGATGTGCTACCAGTGGATGCCAAATCCTTACCCGTGACCAAACCTGCTTTCACAAACAAGTGGGAGATTCAAATTAAGTCCGTTATATATTTAACATGACGCAGTGATATTTGTAAAAATTGTTGTTGTTTAGTCAATGAGAAAGCATACAATTAAGTTCATAACAGGACATTCAGAGCAGAGTGAGAGCAGAGGGGAGAGTTAATAACAGGCAGAGAAAAGGAAGTGGAGACCTAGAACAAGAACAAAAAAGGCTTCCAAGGGAATGGAATTATTAAAAATATTATTATACTGTATGATGCTATGGTGCAACATTACACATGAGAAACAACAAAATAAATATCTATATTGGAAAAAAAAGATTCACAAGATGAACAGTCCAACTTTCACTCCTAATACTTCAGAGAAAGATTAATAATCTAGTTATTGCACAGGTCATAGGTGGAGACTATAAACTGCATAGTTATCTAACAGAAAATAGTATAAAAAATATCAATAACTCTCACTTTCACACATTCAACATTTCCCAGCAGTAATCAGAATGTGATATTATTTATCATATGGTTAAAAAAAATTGTATAAAAAAACAAAAAAAAACAGAGACACAGCCTCCATCCAGTTCTGGACTGAGCCAGTTTTATGTTTGACAGACACAGTAACAAAATACGTTTCTGTTCCAGTGGCTGACATGGACTTAAACACTGCACTGAAATATAGATTTTTCTCTTCTAACTTTAGAAAATTAAGGAGCAACATTTTTTTTTGTCTCTCCGACTATTAGACTCTAAACTAAATGATCATACTAAACCTATTTTAATACATTTTTAAGAAACCTGTGACAGCTGTTGTCTCCTAGTATCTGCCTTACAACTTATGAACATGACATGACATGAAATTATGACTTAAATGAATGAACTGCTGAGAGTTCACGCAACTCGTCAAACATAGATTTAAAGAAACAAAACCAGCAGAGTTCACAGCATGCATTGTTTGAGAGTTTGTAGTTTTAAGAAAACTTTCATGCTGGAAAATTTCAGTTTCTATGCCTTTAAAAATATATGGCAAAGGCAATTTTATTTATATAGCACATTTCATACTCAGAGGCAATTCAAAGTACTTTACATAGGCAAAAAAGACAACAAGTACAATCAAACATTTAAAATCGATTTAAAATGAAATAATATTAATAATAATAAAAAATATAAAAATAGTGATGAATTAAGTCACTGCCTGTGCCATTGTCTGTCACTCGGAGCAGTGAAGGTTATGTCTCTCGGACAATTAAACAGGAGTTGTGAGGCCTTGTGTAACAGTTTAATAAAGTAAACCAGATTATAATGACGTTCTCTCACGTGATTTATGCATCCACACTCTAGACACATTCAATCAAGCCATAACATAATAATATACAAACTAAAGAAATTAAAACATCTATATTTTAAACTTAGGTTGTTTTTGTTCTAGAGAAATGGACAGTAGGCATTATACAAAAACACTAAATATGTAAACACACAAAAGTACAAGAATAACACACTGTGCAAACACACTGGTCTGGAGGGAAAGGGGATTTACAGGCCTTAAAGGTGGAGTTTCATAACTTTTGAGTGTGTCTAACTGAGTTAGTTAGAGGATGTGGTTTGATGCAGAATCATGTACACAGACTTGGGATTTAATTGTAAATAAAACCAAAAAAAAAAGAAGAATATAAAAAGCAGCTCAAATAAAGTGTTCACTTAAAGATAGTGTACCATTCTTAGAGGAATCCGATCCCAGATGACACTGGACAGAAGGCCGGGCACACCCTGACAGACTACCATTCACACTTGCACGCACTCAGATGAATAACCTGAGCACTTTGATTCAGCACTGTAACTGAAAAAATACTGTGTTTTAAAAGCTGCAGGATGTATATTGATTTCCAGGTGATATGGTGAACATTTTGGCTCTCTGTATGCTAGGCTCCTCCTCCTTCTTCCTCATCTTCCTCATGATGGCTCTGCTCCAGTCCTGGCTATCCAGCTAACTTGGGCTTCGCTAAGATTTTCCGCAAATAACTGGTACCTGTCTGATAACGGTAATCCTGCAACTGGTAATCGTGTTACTTACACCAGCCAATGTTAAATCCACCTGGTGGTTTTACAGTCATGTTGTGGTGGACAGGGGTCAGTATGGGAAACATTAATGCTGGCCGTGTTCGACAGGTGTCAGGAAGGAGTGTTTACTTTGGTTAGTAAGTGAAGTTCACAGTTGACCAGCTGCATTTGTTCATGCTCTATGTTTCTTATCTCAAGATTAAATATACACACATTTTAATATAAAAAATAAATGTCCTTTGCAAATGTGATTCAAATGCCATCTAAACTAAAGGTTTGGGTGCCACAGTAAGGTCACCGGAGCCCTCCCCTAATCTTCACTTGGAGCCTTAAGTTTAGTAATTGGTTAAATACATGACTTACAAGAAACACTTAAGTATGTTAACAAGTAAGGTAATTAAGTACAATTATGAGGTAATTGTACTTCATTTCCGTATTTTTATGCCACTTTACACTTAACCGAGAAATACCCTTTCTACTTATTTACATTGATTTGTCAGCAACATGTTCAGATTTAGATTTTACATTATACAAATTTAATCAGATTATAAAATACAATAACTTTCTGGACTTCAGGTGAGGCCCATTTCTCCAAGTTTCATGTCTTATCTGTTGTCAGTAGTTCCACCAAAAGGAGGACTTAACCCATTGGTGTGGAACAAGTGGCCTAAACTAACTCTAAGTACTGTAGTAAAAAGTAATGCCATCATCCTATGTTGCTCACAGGATGTTTTTTCTGCAGATACAGTCATTTTACTTTTGATACATACATAGATACATACATATAATTTGCTGATCATACCTCAGTAGTTTTCTAGAATTTTTAGGGCATTTTACGTGTCAAAGAGTTTTTAGTCATGGTTGCTTTGAAAGAATGCATTTAAAATTTGGCACAAATATATCTTCATATATATAAAATACAGGCTAAAACTGATACATTACGCCAATAAAAGAAAGTACTCACAGTGATCGGTTAGGAGTAGGATGTTTGTCTAGTGATAAAGAGACTGAAGCTAGAAGACAGAATTTAAGTTTTAATTTTAAAAAAAGGATACTGTATATATATACACACACACACACATTTTTTCATAAGGAAAACTTACTGTTTGCAGGTGTAAACTCTGAAAGAAAGAATAAAGATTATGGTATTAAACCAGGACACAGACTCTTTTATTGT
The DNA here is from genome assembly GCA_032362345.1 of Sandelia bainsii. Classification (NCBI taxonomy): domain Eukaryota; kingdom Metazoa; phylum Chordata; class Actinopteri; order Anabantiformes; family Anabantidae; genus Sandelia; species Sandelia bainsii. The sequence continues at coordinate 3,140,862 of JAUMHL010000003.1, read as the reverse complement.
TTTCTGTCATAGAAGATTACAATTTGTCCTTGATTTTTTCATAGAATAACATACTACTTATTAATGATGAATTAAAACATCTTTGTCTCTCACCACTTTTCTTCTTTCTCCAGATGACGCGTCCAGTGATACAGCCTGTCAGGAGCATCAGTACAACAACAACTCCAATCACAGCAGCAGCAGGAAACTCTGAGGGAGAACCTGGAACCAAAACACAACATTAGGACTTCATCTCTACATGGTTTGACACAATGTTTAGTTTATAGAATCCACTTAGGGTTTTAGTATATGAATAAGACCGTCAACTGTAGTTTAAGTACACAGAGCAATTCTTAAAATAGAGGTATATGTATGGAAATGGCTGTAATTCCTGAATGTTTAATGCCACATTTTTGGGAAACCCTTTGACAGCTGAAAGTCTTGAGTTTGCTCACATCTTGAGTGTTTCATTTCAAATTGGCCATTACATATGGACCCGACTGTATCTCTTCCCACTTAATCTGTCCATGTCTCTGCTTGAACTCCATCTCCTGTCAATTCCTAACCAGTAACCTATTCCCTCCTTTGTTCAGTCTGGTGACAATCTTGTTCTCAACACCAGAAAGATGAAACACACAGCCGTACCTCCTCCAGTCTTCAGGTCTGACTGATGAAATGTTCAGATCAACACTCAAGCAACCTTAACCCAGACCAGATCTGCTTGCTCCTGGACCTGTGCCTGAACACCACTTACTTCAACTACAAGGGTGACTTCTACAGACAGAGACATGGTTGTGCCATGGGCTCTCCAGTGTCACCTATTTTTGCCAACCTGTACATGGAAGAAGTGGAGGAAAAAGCACTCAACTATTTCCCAGGGAGGACACCAACCCACTGGTTCAGATGTTTGGATGACACCAGCGTGATGATCAAGAGCCAGGAGGTACAGGTCTTCACAGATCACATTAACTCAGTGGACACTAACATACAATTCAACAGGGAGGACTTCAAAAATAACCGTCTGGCTTTCTTGGACTGTGTGGTTATCATTGGGACTGATAGAAAGCTAGATAGGAGTGTACAGAAAACGAAGGACCACGGAACAACCTGAATCCCAGGGCCAACGGAAGAACCTGGTTATTCCATACATGGCTGATCTGTCTGAAAGACTGAAAAGGATTTTTGGAAAACACCACATACCGGTCCACTTCAAACCCACTAACACACTGAGACAG
>JAUMHL010000003.1:3120508-3139548 GCA_032362345.1 Sandelia bainsii | reverse complement strand
TGTAAAGTGCCTTGAGATGATCTTTGTTATGATTTGGCGCTATACAAATAAAGATGAATTGAATTGAATTGAATTAACTTAAAACGTGAATACCTGGTGATGAAACGTGACAGAAGAGAATCAACAAAAATAACGTTTTCATTTTATTTTCATGAAGACGTATCAGTAGATAGAGACGATTTGTCTGTGCGGAGGAAGCGGCAGTATTTGGCTGTAGTGATGTTACGTTTGGGAACGACACGTGTCATAGACAGGTATATGTGTTTATTTGTTTTTTGTAAGACAAATAAACATGACCCCACCTCTGCACAAAAATGCAGGATTTAAATGCAACTGATACACAGGCTTCATCCTCCTGTCTGTTCTGTGCAGGTGTGTGTGTGTGTTGTGGTCAAAGACACAGACCTGACACTGGATACATGTAATGTTTATGATGCAAATCACTGACAGGTCACAGACAATATGAGTAATTTTGTGCTGCTAAACCAAGTCCACACATGCAAAACAACATTTTAATGGGGTACAGGACCAGCCCAAGCATCCTCTATTGCTGTCAGTAATACTGATTAATGATCATTCACACACCTACTATAAACTTATTTCATTTTCTAATCTGTCATTACGAATACACTTGTAAAACTAGATGTGAGAACTTTTTGTTGTTGTTAGATTGTAATCCACAGTGATAAAGGTCATGGAAGCAGACAACAAATTTGCAGAAAAATCTTTCAATTAATATTTGGCAAAGTCAGCAACTCCCCCTACTGGCCACACAGAGAAGCCTTCATCCTGCTCTTTGGATGTGCATTGCACACTTCTCGTCTGGTTGCACACAATAGGTGATCGACTCATAGCGCCTGCCGGTGGGTTTTCTGTCTGACTTGAGCAACGATAACCTTGTGAGACCAAGGCTGCCGTAGATTTTGTAGGCAGGCACTGCAGCTTCTCTTCACAGACTGCAAAACTTTTGGGCATGACGGGACTGCTCTCACCTGATCTGATGGGTTGAAGTGTTGGATCAACAACATGATGTTTTATAAAAAAGTTTCCTTTTTTATTTACTTTGAAATATTGTAATTCAGGGCGGCACGGTGGTGTAGTGGTTAGCACTGTTGCCTCACAGCGGCCTTTCTGTGTGGAGTTTGCATGTTCTCCCCGTGTCTGAGTGGGCTCTCTCCGGGTACTCTGGCTTCCTCCCATCATCCAAAGACATGTATGTTAACTAAACGTGATTTATCAGAAAAGCCGATTGTCGACTTAAACTAGACTGTTACGTGACAGATTCCTTTCAGATTACTAAAATCTGCACAGATGTTTCAGTCCTGACAATCTAAATAACTGACAGATCAATAATCAAAATGTATGCCTTGTGTTTCTATTGACACAATATTTGGATTTTATAGTTTCATCAGCAAAGTGGCATGATGACACTTTCATTATAATTTTAATTCATTTCATGTGAAATATTTGAGTCATATGGAGGTTAATACATAAAGACACCATCTCCTGTGGAGCTTTTTAACAACAAACTAAAGTTACTGGAAACTGAGAACAGAATAACCTTTTATTTAATATGCATCTGAGCTCAGAGGATGTGAGGATTTGCGACATCTAGCACAAACGGCAACTTGATGCCACTAGAAAAGTTAGAAACGAGCATATGAATCATCACTAACACATGCAAAAAATAATAATACTTGAATGAATGAAAAAATATTTTACAAAGTTAGTTGCTCTTGGGGCCCCCCTGGTAGTGACAGGGGCCCTAAGTAGGTGCTTAGTTCGCTTATGCCTTGGACCGGCTCTGATGGGGTATTTAAGTTTTAATGGGATAGGGCTACAAATTGTGCCTTAACTTATAGTTATTTGGGCATTATTTTGTGTAACCTCCCTTAGAGAACAGCTTTAAAATACATATATTTATGAACTAAACACTAAGTAATGTTAATGTAATAGCTACATTAACATTACTTAGTGTTTAGTTCTTAAATATATGTCATTTTAAAGTGTTACATGTATCCAGTGATTCAGCCTACGTGACTCAAATATTTTTTTATGTATTGTCTTTATGAGATGATGCATGTGTATATAATTATTGTATATTAACTATAATATGCACACAATACAAAAAAAAATTATTGACATAGCCTGTTGCGCCTATCAAACGATTTAGCCGCTGAGAGAGATGGTGGGGTTCTGTCCGACACGCTATATCCAAAATACAAGCATGACTCCGTAATTTCAACGTTGTTTATTGTTGACAAACACTTTTACGTTTCATGCACTAAACACAGCAAATTGGATTAAAACAGTGCGGTCAACAGAAAATAGCGGCCCCCCACTCATCCTTTCCTTGTTCAAACAACGAAACCCAACAAACAAGTGCAGGTGATATTAATTACTACTGCTATCTTCACGTGACACACACACACACACACACACACACCTGTCAGTGATAAGTGATATGTGAGCAACCCAAAACACATTCCTTGCCCCTACATAGCCATGTAATCCTTACAAAATATTTAATAGTTCTGATCTACTGAGTGTGATGTTTCACCCTTAATGAAAAACTGTCCTTTACAGCCAGGACAGGGCAATAAGGAAAGATAAGGAAATCAGCTTAAAGTGTTGATGTATTTGAGGAATGTAGACCTAATAGGTCTACATACACCTAATACCAAAATGTAAAAAATACTTTATTACAAGTAAAAGTGGGGGATTAGCACTTGAGTAAAAGTACAGAAGTGAGATCAGCAAAATGTGTCAATTCAGGAGTAAAGTCACTGAACATCAGCCACACTGAATTCAATCAATATGTTAAATCCAACAGTGGAAAGAGAAAATGAAAGTATGAAAGAGAAAATTTTGTAGTTGCTTGGAGATTAGTAAAAACTGTTTTTAACATTGGAGCAGTGTAGGTTGAGACACTGTTGTGTTTCATTCTCTTCAACACTATATCTCAGAAACACCTGGAGGACATTTCATTACATGTGGAACAAACGTCCACTTGGACTTTTACAGAAACTCATTAGTTTATATGTCTGGAAAGACACTCATGTAAACTGCAACTTCACTGTTGTCATGTGTTGTTGACATGAAACTAAAGTCAGGCTCAGCTCCACAAGTGTCTAATTCAAATACACAAATACCAGCAGAACAAAAGAACCAATGTGCTTGATTAAAAATAAACAAAACTCTATGCAACAACAAAAAAAAACACACTAAGTGACAGATTCAACAGGGAAACGAGCAGGTAGAAAGGTGAAATGCACCATCAAAGTTGGTGCCTGAATTACAGATAGAACATTGAGAACATTGTTCTTTTTTCACTGTACATTTCTTGGACAGAAGAACACGTACTTTTGTGGGGATTAAGTAATCTTCTAGGTGAGTAATTAAAAATCTCACATAACCTGGTTTGTTTATCTTGTAATAGGCTGGTGATGGTGACAGTCTGTAGTGTTAAATTAATAGTAAATACAAACTGTGCTCTCTAAAGGATGGTTTTGATGTCACAGTAACTCACTGGAGTCTTCTTTTCATCTTCACCAGGTGCCTGTCAAGACACACTGTAAAACACCTTGAGGCAAATATGAGATTTATGATATTGGGCTATTAAATAATAAATAAAACTTGATTTAGTTAGATTTACACTTCAACTAAAATATCAGTTGAAGTAGTATGAAACTGTACTGTTAGGGTATGTACACAGCAAACTGTAGTATGTGATCAATCAGGAACTGAAGTTTGTTTGACGGACGATTATGAAGAGTCTGAACCTAGAAACAGAAAGATGATAAGGATAATCAGCTTTATTGTCATTGATTACATTTTACAATGACATTTGACTTCTGCCCATCCCATCTCCCCCAGGGGGAGCAGTGGTAGCACTGAGTGTCTTGCTCAAGAACACACCTGGTATGGGGGATGGGCTGGGGTCTGGACTGGGATTTGAGCTACATCAAATTTGAAATTAACAGTAATTATAAGACATGTATGTATAATTACATGTTAAAGTACACATCTGCATGTTTTGAAGTCGTTCCACATATAATGGTAGAAGAGCAGCTCTTAATGTATTCAGTACATCCACTGAGAATGTTTGCCAAGGGGTAAAGTTACTGAACAGTTTGAAAGGTTTAATATAATGATAATGTTTTTATCTTTTCAAAATAAATTTTGTATCATGTCTTTGATGTGCTGTCCTTGAGTGAAACTCAAAAATGAAATCATCTTTGTCTCTCACCATTTTTCTTCTTTCTCCAGATGAAGACTCCAGTGATGCAGACTAACAGGAGCAGCAGTACAACAACAACTCCAATGACAGCAGCAGGAAACTCTGAGGGAGGAACTGGAACCAAAACAAAACATTCACACTTTGTCTCTAACACTAGAGATAAATATACTTAGTTTATGGAATCCACTTTAGTTTATATGAAAAAGATCATATAAATAACACAGTGAGGTTTATAACCATATTTAGTAAGCACTTAATCAAACTGAAGAATAGCTTTCGTTTCCTTTAATATTTAAATTTGCTCCACTACATAAAGCTCAGAGCTGAGAACTTTGCTTCCCACTCATGATAGCTCAGTGGGTAGAGCAGTTGTGTTCAAACCTGAGGGTGAGTGGTTTGACTCTCAGTCCCTGCAGGCTGCATGTGAAGGTGTCCTTGGACAAGACACTGAAATCCTGTACTAGTACTGATATGTACTGTCTGGCAGCTGTCAATTATCAATAAAGCATCAAATATGTTCACAGACATCATTAATTACTTCAGTGAGTTTGATGTTTTCATAATGAACTATAAAACCATAAAAAAAGGCAAGAGATTCAAACAGAAATTATCCTGTTGGAACAAAGTTAAGGATTCAACACGTCCTTGGTTTCCTTGGCAAGAATTAGTTCTGAAGTCTTCACTTTGGGCCCCCCTAACGAGGGATGGAGTGGCTTCCAGTTCGGGAATCACTTACTTGTGGTTTTTGGCATAAATCTTGTGGTCGTAATCAAGGACTACCCTTAGTGGACAAACAAACAAACTAACTGCTGTTGATTTTCATTCTTACCCCAGTTGGTTCTGATCACTGCTTTGTCCAGTTTGGTGATGATGTCGTCCTCAACACCAGAGAGCTGAAACACACAGTCGTACCTGCTCCAGTCTTCAGGTCTGACTGATGAAATGTTCAGGTCAACACTCATCTGGAAGGTCCCATCAGTGTTGGGGAGGATCTCTCCATGGTCCACGTCCTCATAAATCTCCTCTCCATCTTTCCTCCAGAACAAATCAGCTCTGTCAGGGTAGAAACCTGTAGCGTGGCAGCTGACAGGAGAGGAGGGAGACTTCTGGAGGAGAGACACTGAGGGACGACCTGTGGGAGTTAAATTAAAGACAGACAGTGTATGACCTAGCTGAAAGACATCGGTTTTATGCACAATCTCATGGGATCAATGTTTTTAATGTTCTTTCTCTGGAAATCATCAATATATGTTCTAAATTTTAAAGCAGACATTTCATTTTAACTCAAAAACTCAACCTGCTGGTGATGCTAAAAGAAGAGTCAGGGGACCAGCAAATATAAATATCTAAAATTTAGAACCAATATCTTAAAAGAATGAAATTAAAAATTAAAAACATGTTAACATAACTGACCAGGATTGCCATCACTAAAGCCATGTTGCTAACAATGTAAATAATGTTAAAGATAATATAGACTATGTTCGTCATTTTAAAAGTATTTTGCCTTTGAGGGTCAGTTCCATCATAGGTAACATGTGAACAACTGTTTTAAGAAAATGCACCACTTTCATATTATAAGGTATAAACATATATGATTTTACACAATAACATAATAATCCCTAATGACATAACTGTTTTTATGAACACATTTGTGTCTATGAAATTACATCAGATGACGTAACTACCTGTTCTCAACACAGAGCCATTCTCATATTTCAGATATATCTTCAACCACATAGGGTAAACCTCAGTGAGATATTTCACAGGCTCTTTTATTTTGTCTTTGTCAGCATCCAATTTCTGTGTGATGGCGACAGCCTGTGGGTTCAGAGCGGTCCAGGTCAATTTCTTCAGGTCCAATGATATGAAGTCTTCTCCATCATAACCGTACAGTGAAAAACCAGAAACATCACCAGTCTTTTCGTTCCATTCACAGCCTTCTATCACCTGTAAAATGTGGGCACCTGAGAGAGAAACAGCAAAGACTGCAATTATCAGTGATAAATATATCTCCAGTGCAAAGATGATCAGGTAACACTTTTAAATTGTTTTTAAACAGAAGGCAAAACAACCAAGTTAGACAATAATTACATCATGTGTCTGTCATTAATAACAACACAAATTAAGCTCTGTCCATGATGTTTGTCTGGTAACAGACAGAGGTCATATTTCACAAAATCATAGTTTTAGAATAAATGGCAAAGCTGTTCATTTGCATTTTGTTAAAATAATGGTGGTCCAAAACCTGAGGTGAACGTGTGTTAAAAAATAAAAAACAGTTGAGAGAGGTGGGGTACACCCTGAACAGGTTGCCAGACATACAGAGACAGACAAACATTCACACCCATTTAGAATCGCCAATTAAACTAACTGAATGTCTTTAGATGGTGGAGCCAGAGAAGCAGAAATAAGTTGCATAAGTTGTGTTATAGTCTTGATGTGACATTTCAGTGAGGGTCAGTCATAGCTTATCATATCCTTCTGTAGAACCCAAGCAGTTTATTCAATTCAATTATTATTCAATCATTGTCAGCATGAATCTTGCCCCAGTGACAACTTGGATCAACTAGTTATTATCTTGAGGCATGTAGAGTACTCACGAACACTTTACTGTACAAGGAGCAGAACAATTTAGAAATTAAAAGTGGGTTAAGTATAACATAAAACATACTGTACCTCTGCTTTGGTTGAAGAGCTGCATGAGACTATTAAGTCCATCTTTCAGGTTATTAGGCAGCCGCTTAAAACAATGTTCAGTGCAGAACTGCAAGAGCAGAGGATTGTCATCCAATAATTTTTTTGCTGCCTCCTGCTTTGCTTCTATCCTGTTGTTGTTGTCACAGTAACCCGCCTCAATGTCATCAACCAGTAAAGCTGCCGTAAACTCTGGTACGTTTGTTATTCCAGTAGATCCAGCGAAGAAAAACCTAAAGGAATGTTTCACTGTAGGATAAAAATGTTTATAGATTCAGTATAAATGTACAAACATCATCATCACACTGCTGTTTTGACCTTCCTGTTATGTTCTATTCGTTTTTAAATTAGCATCATGGCTATAACCGCTAACCCAAACACAACAGAGACTTCTTTGTCTAATGTTATGTTTTACCAGTATCTCAAAACATGGTCTTGGGTCACAGTTATATATGCACACAGTGGTGTTATTTATTGAATATGAAATTGTTTAGTTTTTTTCCAGCTTTCTATACATATATGGATACAGGTCCAGTATGTCAGCAGCACTGCTAACACAACAGGAGGCTGTGAGAGTAACGTTACCACTGTTTATCAGCAACCTGACTGTGGAGCATTATCACCTCTCACATCACCACAGAAGAGAAAAGCTGTAGAAAACCAGTTTGTCTGTCTGAACAAGTATTTGTCTTTGCTACGTTTGGTTGTATTGGTTTAGAAAAATACACAGAATTTCTTTGCTGTTTTAGCTGCCAAAAATGATAATAGTATATGGTGCTGTCACAGTCTGCACACACAAGAGGACTTTTTTAATAGAACCATTAATACCAGCTGTTAATTTCATATAATTTCAAAACCTAACATGCTTGTTAATGTATTTATCAGCTCCACTCAGTTTGCATTTTATTAGGGAACAGTTCCACCAATCTAAAACTAATGATAATGAAACATTTTGTTATAATAGTTGATACAAGTAAAATTTGGGGCATAAAAAGAATATGATCACCTTGATGAAGGAGGTGGGGGGCTGTTTAGGCTGCACTTTGGTTTATCTGCCAGTTACTGTAACTATACACTGCCAACCGAGTGTAGTTCTTAATAAATACACCTCAACTTAGGGCACCCATAGGTGGGGGGTGCTGTACTAAGAGAACACAATACCAATGTTGTAATATATAGAATTGTAGTACTAATGTTATTAATACTGAGACTCTAAATTTTGCAATTTCAGGTATCTAACAACCAGTGGGACTAGAAGGAAATCCACAGCAGCTTGGGAGCAATAAATGTTCCAGGGAGGCTTTCACCACCTGCAACCAATCTGCAGAGCACCTGTTATTTCAACCAGATACCATAGCAGACATGCTATATCAACCACTTTTTACAATAAAACAAGAAGCATTCATTATCTGTTTTTTTATTCATACAGTAATCAACAATCATGCATGGATACTGTGGCATACTTCATGTATGGCACACAGACGTTAGATATAATAATCTATATTTAGAAAGATTTAGCTAAATGTACATATCTACGATGTAAAAATACTGCCTGTTCCAACACTGCCTCATACAGACAGGTCTTGTAAATAAAGTGTTCTTGACACAGAAAAGCTCTAAATTGAATTTAAATTTGCATCATGCTAACAAGTGTTTATACAATTTTAGTCAATCCCATTTAAATTTATACTGGTAAAAGACAGTCACCTGTTTGTATAAAGTACATTTCAAACATACACTAAATATAACCACTGTGAAGGGAGATTAACTACATTACACCATCCCAACTGTGAAGTATGGGGGTGGCAGCATCATATTGTGGGGGTTTTGCTGCAGGAGGGGCCGGTGTACTTCACAGAATAGTTGGCGTCATGAGGAAAAAACATGATGTAGAAATATTGAAACAACATCTCAAGACATGAGCCAGGAAGTTAAAGCTTGTGGGTCCAAATGGACAATGACCATGAGCATACAGCCAGATTAGTTACTAAGTGGTTTAAGGACAACAGAGTCAGTGTTTTGGAGTGGTCCTCACAAAGCACTGATCTCAATCTCAGAGAAAAATATCAGACAGTGATAAAAATGTGTGTGTGTGTTTGCTGGTGCGCAGTATATCACTAGGTTACTCTGGTTTTTCAGTGTATCTGATAGTCTGCTTGGATTGTGATTAGGGATTTTTATATTTTTGTGTGACGTCTAATGCAATAAATATGATTAATTTACTTTTATTTTGTCGGTAGTTCATTTAGCGTTTGGGTGGAATTGGAGGTCCCCTTCTCCAATGCTACATGTGAGAAGTACATAAAAAGTAAACTGAAAGTTAATTTGCTTATTTTAGTTTAAAATAAGTATACTAATATTATACTTTATTATACTTCATTTCGTAAAGAAAAGCATAACAAAATCTGAACACGAAATCATTAAAGTATGCTGTCAGATTGAGAAAATAAACTCTTGATTAAAGATAACGGATTCTCTTTATAAAAACAAAACTGAAAGTGTGTGAAGAAGTGACGCAGAAGCAGTAGCTTAGAATAAAGTGAAATAAAGAGTCGATAGATTTATAACGTGATCTTACCTGGTGATGACAAGTGACAGAAAAGAAGCAACGAAAATATGTTTCTCATCTCATCTCATATTTTGATAAAGCCGTTTGGTTGAAGGATCGCGTTTGTTCAGTCGACCTGTTGTACTGTAAGGAGAAGGAACATTTTGGCTGAGTCTTGATGAAGTATCCCTGGCTGCGGAAAACAGAATGGGGCGGGGTCGGATTGAGTTGGGTCAATGGGTCAGACGTCAGACACTTACCATGTACACATTTAGCGTGTGTGTGTGTGTGTGTGTATGTGTGTGTGGGCAAACCCTCTCCACCTACCACACACACATACACCACTATTTATTATTTAACTATCTGTCTACACTATTTGTTTCAGATTTTTACTCAGCCTAATAGCGTGACTCTTATTTTGAAATGCAGTGCAACAACGCACACGGGACTAAATATAAGTTTTACTTTCCTGGCTATAGTGACTGAAATCAGGTCGGTCTGTGTACCATCTCACATAAAACATATTTTTATACATAGTTGAAGAAGACCAACTTTTCTAACTGACGCTTTGATTTGTTGCGTTCACGTCCTACAGCAACATCTAGTGGCCATGAGTCGTCTAATAATAAAAAAAGTTAATTTTTAAAAATTATTTTAAATGTAATTAATTTATTCAAAAATAATATATATATATACATATATTTTTTAATCTTTTTTAATTGCATAAAGTTAATAAAAAATAATGTTTCCAGTATGTATGCTCCAAAGTAGTGGAGAGATATGGAAAGACATGGAAAGATATTGTGAGTGAGACAGCTCAACACAAATAACACATTCATTACAAATGAAGTCAATATTCCAGGTAAGTTCAGGTTTAATGTTATGTTAAAAATCAACCATTGGACATTAAAAAAATAATTGACTTTACTTTTGCTTTACAGATGAGCAACAACATAAACCCATTTTAAAGTAGATATTTAAAACACAATTTAAAGATCAGCTTTCAACACACAACAATTTGGAAATGTTGTCTGACATAATTTCAGAGTCTACTACTAGTAGACTAATAATACAACCCGAATCCAGAAGAAGAAAACAGAGAAGGCTGGAGGACTTGATGGTTTACTCAGTTGTACAGAAAACTAATTATAAACTTTAAATACAGGACAGTGATGATCAAATATTAAAATAAATATTAATTCAAGATCTATAACAAAATTAATTTAAAAGATCTCAACCCCACGATCCTCTACAAGATAAAGGTTACCAATAATGGATGGATAGAAAAAAAATTTAGTTCATGAACAGACACAGAAATAACAGTAGTAACCAGTTATCCTCCATTTCACAGATTTCTGCTTTATGTGTAAATATATGAGAGCAGCACATAAGCAGCAGCAGGAAACTTTGAGGGAGAAACTGGAACCAAAACACAACATTCACACACTGTTTATACCACTAGATGGAGATAAATATGTTTAGTTTGTTGAATCCACTTTAGTTATTAAATGTTTGGGGCAGAACGAGACAAGACTAATGTCTCTAATTGCCATATGAATGGTTTGTCTGTCTGTGTATTCAGAGCCAATGAGCAACGGACTTTCATCATCATAATAATAATAAAACTGCGTTAACGCACGATAAAATAATTGTCGGCGTTAATTAATTAATGCGTTAACGTGATAATAACTTGTTAACTTGTCCAGCCTTAGTTAAAACAAAAGTTTATAAGTGAGTTTGTCAGTGAAATGACAACTAGACTAATGTGTATGACTGTGTCTCCCATGACGGACACCACCAAACCTGGTGCCTGAATTAGCTATTATAATAATGAGAACATTATTCTTTTTTCACTCTACACTTGTTAGACAGAAGAGCATGCACTTTTAGATGGATTAAATAATCTTGTAGGTTAGTAAGTAAAACTATCACATAACCCAGTTGGTTTATCTGGTAACAGGCTGTAGTGTTAAATGAATAGTAAACACAAACTGTTCTCTAAAGAATGGTTTTGATGTCACAGTAACTCACTGGAGTCTTCTTCTCATCTTCACCAGGCGCCTGTCAAGAAACACTGTAAAACACCTTGAGGCAAATATGGTATTTGTGATATTCGACTATTAATAAAACTTGTTTTAATTAGATTTACTTTCTACTCAAATATCAGTTGAAGCAGTAACACTGTATTGTTACTGTTAGTGTATGTAAACAGCAAACTGTGGTGTGTGATCAATCAGGAACTAAAGTTTTTTATGAAGAGTCTGACGCTATAAGCAGAAAGTGATATTACTGAATTTGAAATTAACAGTAATTAAAAGACATCATTAAATGAAAGACAGGACCAAACATAAATGATGGATTACCATACTTATAATAAGAAAATTAGATCAGAAATAATATCAGACACATTTGATTCTTAATAATAAATAAAATCCAAAACTTACTGTTTGCAGGTCCGAAACCTGAAATATAGATCAGAGATTACAACATTAAATGTTAAAATGAATCTAATTACATGTTATTACTATAATTACGTTATAGTAACTGAATTTATGAACAGATAAAGACAACACATCTGCATGTTTTTGCATCAATTTTCAGAATAAATACGGTATTTCATGTTTTTGATGTACTGTCTCTCACCATTGTTTTTCGTTCTCCAGATGAAGAGACCAGTGATGCAGACTAACAGGAGCAGCAGTACAACAACAACTCCAATGACAGCAGCAGGAAACTCTGAGGGAGAAACTGGAACCAAAACACAACATTTACACTTTGTCTTACTAGATGAAGATAAATACACTCACACATTAATATCATGTATGTTCACAGACATCATTATTGCCATTATTGTCAATGTTTTCATAACTAAACTATAAAAATAGTCAAAAGATTCAAATTGGAATTATCCTGTTGGAACAAAGTTAAAGATTCAACATGTCATTGGTTTCTAAACTTTTTCAGCTGGGCCCCTCTTGTGTGGGTAAACCAAGAATTATTTCTGAAGTCTTCACTTTTAGATCCCCTGAGTGGCTTCCAGTTTGGGAATCATTGACTTATACTTTTTGACATAAATCTTTTGGCTGTGATCAAACACTACCCTTAGTGGACATGTCAAACAAACTGCTGTGTTACCAATTTTCCATTCTTACCCCAGTTGGTTCTGATCACTGCTTTTTCCAGTTTGGTGATGATGTCGTCCTTCACACCAGAGAGCTGAAACACACAGTCGTACCTGCTCCAGTCTTCAGGTTTGACTGATGAAATGTCCAGATCAACACTCATCTGGAAGGTCCCATCAGTGTTGGGGAGGATATCTCCATGGTCCACGTCCTCATGAATCTCCTCTCCATCTTTCCTCCAGAACAAATCAGCTCTGTCAGGGTAGAAACCTGTAGCGTGGCAGCTGACTGGAGAGGAGGGAGACTTCTGGAGGAGAGACACTGAGGGAAGATTTGTGGAGGTTAAATTAAACACAATGAGTCTGAGTAAATTTGGAGCCAATACATTAAAAAAATCAAATTAAAAATTAAAAACATGGTAACATAACTTACTATCATTACCACCACTAAAGCCATGTTGCTAGCAATATAAACAATGTTAAAGATAATATATACTATGTGCATCATTTTAAAATTGTTTTTCCTGAGGGTCAATCTCATCGTTAAGACAACAAGGTAACATGTGATCTTTTAGGGAAATGCACCACCTTCATCTTATAATGTAAAAAAATATATGATATTACATAATTATACATAATAATAAACCCTAACAACATAATAACTCTTGTTATATGAACATAGTTGTGTCTTAAATTATACCAGATCACCTAACTCTACCTGTTCTTAACACAGAGCCATTCTCATACTTCAAATACATCTTCAGCCAATCAGGGTAATGCTTTGTGATGTAATACTGATTGTCACTGATGCTGTCTTTGTCAGCATCCCATTTCTGTTTGATGACAGCAGCCTGTGGGTTCAGAGCGATCCACTTCAAATTCTTCAGGTCAAATGATATAAAGTCTTCTCCATCATAACCATACTTTGAGAAACCAGTAACTTCTCCCGTCTTTTCATCCAGTTCACAGCCTTCGATTAACTGCAAAATGTGGACACCTGAGAGACAAACAGAAAAGACTGCTATTAACAATGATATATGATATCTCCAGTGCAAAGATGATCAGGTAACACCTTTGAATTTAGTAATAAATAGTTCTTAAGTAACTCAGAATCAAAATACTATATAAATGAAAATACATGTAACATGTAAAATAAATATACATGTTAACCTTAACAGAGAGTACTACAAAGCATAATAATAATATATAACATAAATCAGTAGAACATACTCTAAAATAAGAAAAGTAATGAGTACAGTTACTGAGGTTGCTGTCACCATTAATCTTTCCCCAGTGACAACTTGGAACAACTGGTTATTATCTTGAGGTATGTAGAGGATCACTTTACTTTACATGAAGCAGAACAGTTTAGAAGTTAAAACATACGACATACTGTACCTGCACTTTGGTTCAATAGCTGCATGAGACTATTAAGTCTGTCTTTAAAGGCCTGAGGCTGGATCTCAAAACATTCTCGAGTGTACTCCTCCAAGAGCTGAGGATTGTCATGGAATAATTTTTTCCCCGCCTCCCGCTTTGCTTCGATCTTGTTGTTGTCGCAGTACCCCGCCTTAATGTCGTCCACCAGCAGAGTTGCCATAAACTCTGGGACATTTGGGATTCCAGTAGATCCAGTGCAGAAAAACTTATAGGAATGTTTCACTGTGGGATACAGTTTTTCAGTATAAAATAAATGAACATATAAATTAAGTATAAATATAGAAACATCATCAAGTGCAGGGGGGTTTTGACAGCGCAGCAGCAGCAGCAGCTGAGAGCAGGGAGGGAGGAAGGTTTGAGCAGGAGCAGAGGAAATCTGTGCGAGCGATAATAAATGGGAGAGAACAAATAGAGTTTAGAACAGTAGCAGAACAAATCTGTGAGGAAGAGGTTTTGAGAGAAAGCATGACGAAATCTGAACATGAAATCATTAAAGTCTCAGATTAACAAACTATGCTCTTGATTAAACATAACGGATTCTCTTCATAAAACGAAACTGAAAGTGTTTGAAGAAGTGAGAATTTAGAGTAAAATGAGAAAAAGGGTTTATATATTTCAAACGTACCTGGTGATGAAACGTGACAGAAAAGAAGAAACAAACATACAAACACATTCATCTTGTCTTAGTTTGGGTGAAGGACCGACTTGTTTCAGAGGATCTGTTGTAGGCCGAGGAGGTGGGAGGATTTGGCTGAATCCAGAATTCAGGAATTTCCACATAAAGTCGACATATTTTTTGATGAATACTTTCATCAGTAGTTCAGAATATACATCGTTGTTTACAAAACATCAACAATAAACACTGTAATTCTTATTCGGAGCCGTTTCTTGCGCAATTCGGACTATGCAGACGTTGTCTCTAAGCTGAATCGCGCTTGCAGGAGTCCAATGGTTCGCAACGCGGTTATTTTTCTATTGGATCATTCCTGTACAGTGGCCCCTAGAGACAAAGCACGTACAAATGTGAAAGCACATACAAAAAGTAAACGCTCTGCAAATCACAAAATACAGCAAATAGAAAAGCATGTGCAAAAGGGAAACACGCTGAAAATTACACAATTATGGCAATTTTTAGCTTTTTGGGGGACCAATGTAAGATCATGTTGGGGGTCCCTGTTTTGAACCACTATGATGGTGAGGATTTTAAACCCTTTGATGAGATGTGGCAATGCATCAATTTGTTACACAGAACATAGTAGGTTCTTGAAACTAAAATAGAAAATAAAAAGACTATAGAAAATAATAAAAGTCAGTGATGTAGATTTTTTACAAAAATGTTTATTTTAAATTGATAAAGTAACATTCTTCAATACAAAACTCCACATAAAAGTCTTGTCCCATGAACAGAAAATAAATTAAACACCACTAAAAAAAATCTGAATGTGCAAACTACAACACACGAATAGAATATTAAATAGCTTATTTTCTAGAATAGAAAATATAATGTTAACAAAGTGTGCATAACTATACCAGAACAACAAAATTAATACCTGTGTTGTAGTTTTAAAACAAACACATGCAATTTTAATCACAGTCTATCAATCTTAAAACCTCTGTTACCTGGCTGCAGGTTCCTAATCAGGAGGTGCAGAAGCTCAAAAACTCTTTTTAAAATACCAGGCAAAATCACGAGCAAAGATTCAGTGTTTCTAAATTCTTGTGTTATGAAATTCAACTGTTTGGTTTTTTACATAATAAAGCTAATTATGTAAAGAGCAGGGGTGTCCATACATGTTTAAATATTCATTCCTGTGGGGCTCTCAGAAAAAACAGCAAAAGTTACACACAATTTCTAGTCTAACTAGCATCAAATGTGTGTGTGGAGAAATATGATAAAACCACACTGTCACTGTGTTATCCTGGATCTCTGACTGTCTCTGATCTTTGTTGTACACAATAGGAATTATAAACTTCAACTGCATGTAAAATACAGGATGAAAACTACATTGATTGATGGGTATTGTTTGCTTGTTAACATTAATAGACACATTCAACTCTTAATACAACAACAATGGATTTATAAGTATGTCTTAACCCCATGAAGATAAATGTTACCAATAATGGGAGGATGGATAAAAAGAAGATTTAGTTCATGAAAGGACACAGAAACCGTAGTAACCAGTAATCCTCCATTTCACATATTGTTGCTTCAAATGGAAACATATTAGAGCAGCACTTAAGATATTTAGATATTTAAAATCTTTAGTGGATCTTGTGAGGATTTTTAATCGGCCCCTTCTTAACATCAGCCACACAAACTTTTGTTCTTTCAGAATAAACATATGTTTTCTGTATTAACATTGAGTTGAACATATCGAACAGTACATTAAAAATGACTTTGTGATCATTGAAACCATCTTTGTCCCTTTATTAATCTTTCTCCACATGAAGAGTCCAGTGATCTAGAATAACAAGAGTACAACAACAACTCCAATGACAGCAGCAGCAGGAAAACTTTGACGGAGGAACTGGAACCAAAACACAACATTCACACACTGCACTTCAGTCAGTTTAACAGTATTTCTGGTTTCATTTAACATATTAACTCAGAGATTTTAAAAAAACAACAACCTTCTGTTTGCTGCTGTTGTGTTTTGAAAACAAAACATTGTTAATGAGCAGCTCCTGAATAGTAGATGATGATTTATTAGAGAACAAAATGGGAAATAATACTAATTATTACTTACTTATTATTACATTACTTAGTGTTTAGTTCATAAATATATGTATTTTACAGCATTACATCGATCCAGTGATTTAGCCTGCGTGACTTGAATCACATTATTTAACCTAGTGTATATACAATATGTATATATAATTATTATATACAAATTATAAAATGCGCACAATACTAAAAATTATTTAACTATTTTTCCATGTACTATTTACAAAGAAATAAACTGTTCTGATCTGAGTGACTGAGTGTGATGTTTCAGGTGTTTTCTGCCAACTCAGATGTTAAAAACACTGAATGATGAAAAACTGTCCTTTACAGCCAAGACAGCACCAAGATAAGGAAATCAGCTTTAAGTGTTTAGGTATTGTCTTTAATTAAAGAGGGAATACCACTGTGTAATATATGTATATTCAATACAATAATATTCAATTACAAGTAAATGTTTGGCTTTAACATTTGAGTAAAAGTGAAAGTACAGAAGTGAGATCAGCAAAATCCAAGAACATCAAATGTGTCAATTCAGGAGTAAAGTCACTGAACATCAGCCACACTGAATTCAATCAATATGTTAAATCTAAAGAGAAAAAGTATGAAAGAGAAAATGTCTTAGTTACTGGGATATTTTAACATTTGTGCCACATTATTATCAAAACTGTGTTTAACATTAGAACAGTGTGTGTTGAGACACTGTTGTGTCATTCTCTTCTACACTACATCTCGGAAACACCTGGAGGAAGTTTAACTTGAATTTAGGTCTGGACAGACATGCAGTGAAACTTCACTAATTGGTGGAGGTTTAGTTAAGTTAAAATATGATTTAATGGTTCAACTGCAACGAATGACAATTTGAGCTCAATAACTGAACAATGTTGTCATGTGTTGTTGACATGAAAGTGAAGTCAGACTCTGCTCCACAAGTGTCAAACTCTTACAGCACCAGTAGAACAAAAGAATAAATGTACTTTATTAAAAACAAATAAAACTCTAAATGAGCAGGTAAAAATGTGAAATGCTTTTTCTTTAATTCTGAAATCATCAAGTACCAGAGCGCTCCTGTAAAATACATTACAAAAAAGAAAGTGTGCTGAATCTACATGTTTTAGTTACATCTTTTACATCTAGATCTAAATCAAGACAGTCTCCATGTGCGCAAGTAAGTGACACCTGTGCAAAACGACCAGGCTCTCCACAGTTCAAGGGCAAAGACATTACAAAAACTTACCTCCAGTCACTGTGTTCACGAGGGTTCCTCTTCAAATTCCACTGAAGAATTCTGATGACTCTTTCACTTTGCCAACATCAGCGCCATAAGCAGTGGTCTGGGTGAATGTGGAGAAGTTGCACGTTGCCTCATCACAATTCCAGTCTGCGTTGTAAAGGGAAGGACTTGTTAATCCAGGGTGATGTAGAAATTCTGGATGCAGTTCTTTCTTTTGCTGATACATAGGAGGAAGGGCTGAGCAGTGCTAGTTTCCTTGAGGAAAGTCGCCAGGCTTCTCCCAATCTGACGAAGAGAAAAAGAAACCAAAATTAATCACATAGAATAAAAAATTAAAAGAAAATTAAGAGAAAATATCCCAAGCTTTCTGCACAATTATTTTTGTTCCTATGGGCATATTTAGACCAAACTGTGTCTGTGTTTAAACCAAGCCTGTCTAGGATAAATAAATCTGCTGCATGATGGGTCCCCTTGCCATCCTAAAAAACAATCTCAACCCTTGATATTTCATTTGTTCACATCAAAAATGAAAAATACTATAACACAATTTAAAAACAAACCTTCATGAATTTCTTTAGGTGGTCAGCAGCATTTGATGCACATTGTTGCAAACATTGAAGACTTCCCACTCTTGAATGATGGGTAACAAGTGAAGAAGCAAAAGGATGGCAGCCACCTCACAGTCCCATACTACAGAAAAAAATAATAATATCATGGAAATTACTTTCATTTTAAGGGTCAAGCCCGTTTTTTTTCATGTTATGGCTCTGTTAATTACAGTTAATGATATTTAGCAGTGACATGTATGTGACTTGTAGTAGAGAACATGTTAAATTACTGGTATGGTCTAACAATATGCTGAGAAATCTACCATCCTCAATTTACACTTACCACCATTATCAGGACTGGTGCTGTGCTGACAAAAGTAGTTCATCCACACTCTGAGGTAGATTTTTACAATCCCCGGTTTGAAGAACGTTGGCCATTTTGTAAGGGATGTACCAGACACTTTCTCCCCAAAGATCACTGAAGTCTTGGTCA
>JAUMHL010000003.1:3101082-3120408 GCA_032362345.1 Sandelia bainsii | reverse complement strand
AAGTGCCTTGAGATGATCTTTGTTATGATTTGGCGCTATACAAATAAAGATGAATTGAATTGAATTGAATTGAATATAATAGCTAAAAATTCTGCCTGCTCTTGATGCTTTATCGAGTAGATGTAACACATTTTGGCAGATATGCATAAAATTAAACTTCTGTATCTATTTCTATTTAAGTTAACAGGTATCATCAAACATCAGGCTTCACTTAGAGACAACAGACTACCTTCAACTTCAATACATAGATAAAAAAAAGTTTTTGCACTGCGAATGACATTAACAGATACAGTAATTAAATAAATACAAACTCAAAATTTACAAATAAAAACATCTTAATTGGTTCTCATGGACTGTATTGTAGCAGTAATGTATGTAACTAAATGACACACACACATCTTTATCTATTTATCTGTCTACACTATTATTTGTTTCAGATTTTTACTTATGGCTACGCCTGTCTGGCCTAAAAGCATGACTTTTATTTTGAAATGTTGTGCAACATCAGCTGAAAGCTTCAACAGATGGGAGTCAATATATATATACACCATGTACCATCTGATAGTTATCTTACTAGTACTGTGATACAAATTTGTATACAAACATGTACTTTTTAACACAATATTCACACACTGTTTCTACCACTAGATGGAGATAAATATGTTTAGTTGATCAAAGCTCTGCAGAAACAGCTGGACAACACTGTTTTTTCTGCAGACACTGTTGCTTCTTTGAATTATCTTTGTAGATAATGAACAATGACATTTTCCACATACCTGTGCAGTATTTGCTTGAAATGTCCACATCATATCTCTTTGTCTTGTATCTGTGGTCCAACAGTGTTCATTGCATCCAAAGTCAGCCTATTACTAAATTATGTTCCTGAATTTGCTTATCTTGTAATTTTGTTATAAATTGTCCAGATTTTTGGCAATTAACAATAAGACTTCTCTCATTCCAGTGTAAGATAATTTGTACCATGATAAAGCACCCAGCCATGACTTTGAGTTATGAGTTCCTCCACTTAGTGCTTTGTCAACTTACTCCCATCTCAGAGCTTTAACTCCAAGATGTGTTTCAGCATATTTTACTATTTTCTTAATGTTTTTTTGTCTGTGTGCAGAAAAGTAATCACATCTACCATCTACCAATTATTTGTATCTTCAATCAGTGCGTCTTTATTTTGCTGCATCACTCACACGGTCTTGCTTCACTGCCTTCCATAATGATTTGTTTAGGTTTCTCCAGCTGAACAGGCACATTTATATTTATAGGCTTTTTCTTAGTTGCTTCTGCGTATCTTATCTCTTGGGAGATTTTCACTTTCTGCACCTGGGCTACTCTCTTACTGACCTTGCATCCTTGATAAACAGAGCTAATTTCACCTACCAGCTTATTTATGGATTTGATAAATTGTGTTCCACTCACCTTCTTGTCCCACTTTTACAATTACCTTGTACTCTTCACTTTGCTGTGCTTTCTTTGTTACATGTTGATTGTCTCTTCAGAGTTTGAGATTTCATTT
The DNA here is from genome assembly GCA_032362345.1 of Sandelia bainsii. NCBI lineage: Eukaryota > Metazoa > Chordata > Actinopteri > Anabantiformes > Anabantidae > Sandelia > Sandelia bainsii. Next base: position 3,118,883 of record JAUMHL010000003.1, on the reverse strand, counting down.
AGTTGATTTTTTTTATATTTTTCTTGAACTACTCTGCAACCTCCTGTCCTGCTACCCAATCCATACCCCCGACCTCACTTCCTGATCCAATTCTTCCCTCTCCCAGCTCCTGACCATTTACAATCCAGTTGCCCAAATGCCCAAGATGACTGACTGGTTCAAGCTTGGATTTTCTTACAGGCATTTCAGCTCTATGCTGTTGCTTGTTTCTGGTCTCTGGAAGCTGCTGCAATGAAAGCTGGACAGTAGAGTCATCCATTCTATCAAGATGTTATTTGCCCACAGTGGAAGATTTACCTCGAAGCACGTGTTTTTAACATCTGTCTCAGCACAGTCTGTAGACAGGAAGCATGGTTGCAGGTAAACAGTGGAAATAATGACCAGAAACATTCTTTAGTAAGTACATTAATGTGTATCTAACAAATTTAATTTTGCTTAACATGTATTTTTCCTGTTGAAAGAATCAGATAAAAAAAAAAAAATGTTCACAGCACAATCATCCATCCGTTTTCACTGTCTTCTGCTGATCTTCACTTGTCACCTGTCGAGAGATCATCAAGGATACACAATAAATGTCAGTTTCCATACAGTGCAGTCTCTCTTCTTTTACTTGATATGTAAAGGTGAACGTCACTTCAGTATAGTATTGCTCTATACATGTTTAATTTGGTGGGATAAGTTTACACAAATACTTTAACTTTTACTGATTGAGATGAAGATCTCTTAAGCTACAAAAAGAAGAAAGACTCTGTCAAACTACTCAATTTTAGATTTTAATTAACAAGAAAAATACATGACAGAACAAATAAAATTTTATTAGAAATACTGTTTGCAGGTTTTTTGCTGGGAATTTACAAAAGGGAAGAACAATTCGTCACTATTAAAAACTACCTGAACAACCTGTAGGCCCATATCAAATACTGACTTTATACACTTATTAAGAACCAGACATTAAATCAAATTAGAATATTAACACAAAAAACATCAGATGTGCACGTTAGAAACATTTAACACATTTTTTTGTTCACCACTATATTTTCTTTTCCAGATGATGCATCCAATGATGCCGACTGACAGAGGTAGGAGGGCTACAACAGCTCCACTGACGCCAACAACAAGAAACTCTGAAGAACCTGGAACAAACATATTTACAGTTTGTGATCAGATTACCATTAATAACACAACCTCAGTCATTTGACCATTTAAAGAAGATCACAGAACTAAGACAAACTAGAGAAATGCCGAGTGTGTGTCAGTGCTGAGCGTAATGAGTCTACAGTTACCATTTTATAATCTGTCCTACATCCAAACTGACAACAAATAAATCCAACAGCAGTTTTATGTGGGGGAATAAACAGCATAAAAAATTAAATGTGCGTTTTACCTTCATCATTTCTAATGTCAGTTTTTCCCCAGTTGGTTCTGATCACTGCTTTGTCCAGTTTGGTGATGATGTCGTCCTTCACACGAGAGAGCTGAAACACACAGTCGTACCTGCTCCAGTCTTCAGGTCCGACTGATGAAAGTTTCAGGTCGGCACTCAACTGGAAGGTCCCATCATGGTTGGGGAGGATCTCTCCTTTGTCCACGTCCTCATGAATCTCGTCTCCATCTTTCCTCCAGAACATTGTGGCTCTGTCAGGGTAGAAACCTGTAGCGTGGCAGCTGACTGGAGAGGAGGGAGTCTTCTGGAGGAGAGACACTGAGGGAACATCTGGAGAGTAAAGTAAAAGACAAGTTTAAACTTTAAAGTTTTTGTCTTACGAATTGCAAATGACAGAAGTGAAAATGGATGAAAATAGTATTGAACGTGTGAAAAAAGTGACAGAAAGATTAAAACAGATTATTCCTATAATAAACTCAGTCAGTGTTTCCTCCCCAGTATAACTGAGATAATAGTATAACCTTAAATTAAACAAATGCTGATTTTAACTTTAGATGCAGAAAAATGTTCTATTAAAAGTTGATCAAAATGCAAAAGGTGAATACAAGAATACAGATAATTGATACTCTCTCAAACACTTTTAATTTGTCTCGGGACACAAGACAAACCAATCCAATCCTATAAATAAAAATTAACTATTAAAACAACTAAAACTCCAGAGAAATTTGCTTTCATAAATCTAATCAGTCATTATTCACCCACTCAATTCTCTAAATCACTTTTCCTGGTCAAGGTTCTGGAGAAAAAAGCTGGGTACACCTTGAACAGGTCACCAGTCTATCTCAGGGCAAGCATGGAGAGAAGATGCAAACACCACACAGATAACCCAACCCGCTGACCTGCACTCAAACTAGGAATTAAAATAATATAATATTGTAATGAGTAAGTCAGAACTGGACCTAAGCCTGAGGGTCCAAACAGAAATATAGCAACAGAGCCAATCAATAATCCATATCCAAGAACAAGCCAAAGTTCAGCGCGAGAATCCTACATCAAAAGGGACCAGAGTTTCTAAAAGCCCGGAAAGACAGGTCTAAACCAGAAGGGCAGAGTTTTCACTGACTGAGCCAAAGGGTAAGAACAAAGGCAGATTCAATGCAGACTGCTCTGGAGAGCAGGTTTCAGTCAGAAGACATGGAAGGTAGGGAGGTGTGGGAGTGGTCTGGGGAGTTGCAACCGAATCGCCATGGGGTTTACAACCTTTGCAATGAATGGACCCACAAAGCAAAGAGCCAGCTTCTTGTTCAAGATGTGTCAGATTGGCGGCGGAAAGCCAGACCCGTTGGCTGACAGGTGCAGGGGTGTGATGCCTGTTGCTCCTCTTGTGCTGTAAGTTTGGATGGATTTAAGCATGGTTTGACAGGCTCTTCTCCAGGCTGGATGACACCTGCGTACTAAGGCGAAGGCAGAAGGGATGACAGTGTTAGCCTCCTGGTTAGAGAACAGAGGAGACTGGTACCCGTAGACAGTCTGAAATGGAGTTAACCCCATGGTGGAAGATTGCAGAGAGCTGTGGGCATGCTTGACCTAGACCACATTCTTCACCCATGATGCAAGCACCCTCAACATTTGCACACCACCCCTTGGTGTTGGTGTTGGCTGGGTCCATGCTGGCCAGATTGTAGTGTAATGAGTAACTCTGGAAGGTAGGTTTAAAGGCTTAATGAGGCTCAAAGAAAAAGACTGAGAAGCAAGGTGCCCGGACCAGAAGAGAAACCCTGGAGGAGGAAGTTTGGAAGTCAGGATACTTTGTTTGCTAGAGGGTGCCCAACCAGGATCTGGAGAGGAGGCAGATGTGAGTATGCAGATCAGGAAACAGAAAATCAGTGGCACCAAACTAGCTCTGTATTCTAATCAGGGCGTCAGTAACCATGTCCACAACCATAAAAGCCAGGTCGAGTCATAGTCCAAAAATCCTCTTCTTATTGTCCAAACAGAAACACAGCAACAGAGCCAATCCACAATTTAGAAATCCAAGTCCAAGCCAGAGAGTTCAGGGTCAGAAAAGGGGAGCAGAGAATCCAACACCAAAAGGGGCCAAAGGCAGTTATCAGAGTTTTCCAAAGCCAGAAAAGACAGGTCCAAACCAGAAGGGCATAATTTTCACTTACTGAGCAGGAGGGTAAAAGCAAAGGCAGCTTGGGCAGCCAGAGTCCAAAAACCAGTGAAAATCCATCAAAGCAGGTAATCAAGGCTGGAGAGTCTCCTACAAACAAGGGCAGACAATCTAACAAAGGTGAGCGTGTCAGAGGTGCTACTTATATAGAGTGGGGAACAGGTGGAATCAATCTAGCTGATTGGATGGAGGAAGTAAAGAGAGTGGGGGTCAATACTAGACAGACAGGAAGTTGTTCATGATTTCAAAAATAAAAGCCCATAATCAGGAAGTCAGACTGGGGTTGTGACAAATATATAATATAATATAATATAATATAACAACAAATAAACAACGTATCAAAACATCTAGAAGAAGTTTTCTGGTAAAAGATTTAGGAAATAATGGAAATTGAGGGCTCCTGTTATAGCAAATGTGACTGGACTATGTGAACGTTGTTAAATGTTATTAATCTATTAAATAAAATGGTTAAAAAACTAAGTCACAAAGAGAAATATGCTACAAAGACTGTTCATTAGAACATCAGGTTATGTGATTCTACCTGTTCTCAGCAACGAGCTCTTCCCATAGTTCACATACTTCTTAAGCCATTCAGGACAAATCTGGGTGAGGTAGTTCTTCCACTGTGTCATATGAACTTTTTCATTGTCCCATCTGTTTTTGGTGATGACGGCCTGTGGTGTTGGAGCAATCCACGTATCTGTCTTCAGATCAAATGATATGAAGTCTTTTCCATCGTAACCGTGCTGATCATAACCAGTGACCTCATCATTCTCATCGTCCCATTCACAGCCGTAGATCCTCTGAGCAATGTGAACACCTGAGACAAAGAATACACTAATCTCAGCACAGTCATTAACCGTTGATATCACTTCTTTAGAGATACATTAATTCACAAACGCCAAAACAGAGGGTTTACACCTCTCGACTCACATCCAACCATCGTCATCTTAACAGTGTGGATGATGTAGAGAGAGACAGGCAGGCGGAGACTGCTGAGAAACAGATAAAGATCCTAACACACATTAATCTCTTCTGCTGATCTGAATGTTACATCTACTGAAACTCTGCAGTCGGAGAATTAGACCAACAACATCATCTTATTATTGGTCAATTCATTGTTTACACTGTAATATCTGATAATAAAGTGAAAATGTTGATCACAAGTTCAGGTAAATTCTTCAAAATGCTTCTTTTGTCCAAACTGAACTGAACAATATTTAATTTTTAATTATATAAAATGAAGAGAGGCAGCATATTCTAATATTTAAAAAACAGAAACCTGCAAATTATTTGTTCTTGATAAAAGATGGTAATCTGATCAATGTTTCCTGTTGATCACCTGATTAATTGATGAATCTTTTCAGCTCTATATTCACTTTTAACAGAGGCATCAAGTCTGTTCAGTGTGAGGGAGTCATGTAAGTCATAATAATAAACTTCACACACAATATCCACAACATCCATGTCAGCTTGTTGTCCTTCGATACGATCAGCAGGTAAGTTAATGTTTCTGTCAAAAATGTATCGTACAGCAGTGAAACAAAACAGGCAGAGGATATGAACTTTCTTCACTTCAGCAGGTAATTAAATACTGATCAGTGTGTGATAGTTGACCTGCTGTTACCCTGAGAAGATGATTTTCACCCAGTAGCTTTGTTTTTGTTCATTTTCACACATAAATACATTTATAACACTACTGGAAGTAAAAAAACAAACAAATGTTTTACATTTCTTATGGATAAAAGTGTAGAACATTGTTTTTCATTAATTTAAATGTTAATGACTAATTACTTGTTCCAGTACTATATGCTTTTATTAAATATAGTATCTATTAATAATATTCTCAGAATGAAATAAATGAAGAAAAAAACATCATTATAAACTGAATCTGTGTGAATAAAACACTTATATAGGATGAAGCATGGTGAAAAAAAAAAAACGGTATAAAATTACAATAACATTTTATCTGTAAAAAATTAAAAATGAACAAACCTCCAGTTTGGTTGAAGCGCTGCTGTGCGGTTTTAATGTTGGCTTTGAAGGCCTGCTGCAGACGAAGACAGTAATCAGTCTCCCCCTCCAGGTACTGAGGATGATCTGCTGCGACGTTCTCCATCCAGTCCTGTTTGAGTTCTGATCTCCTGGTGTTACTGTCATAGTAAATCATCTGAACTTCATCAACCATCCCAACAGCCACAAACTCTGGGAAATTTGGGACTTGAGAAGATCCAGTGTAGACATACTTCAGAGAATGAAACACTGTAAGAAATAAATAATGTCATTATCTCACTAAACAACTCAAAATGATTGAAGACAAACCATCTCTGTTGGAAAGTCAATATAGGCTATAAATAAATCTACTGATATACAATGTATATCACTTAATGCTTTTTATTATTGAGTCTTGAATAATGTCTTTAGTCAGATTTGATCATTTATTCTACAGGATGTACCATCGATTGTTTACACGCCTCATTACAAATGACAGACTTCTTCATGTGTCTATATCCTGCATGTGATTTTAATTTTATTTCTTATGTGACTCAATTTTGTTGAGCTTGTTGTCATTATTGGGCGTGTCCCTGCATCTCCCTGCGCCTTTTCAATCAGGAAATGTGTGAGGACATACAGTACTTTATGTTAATTTCGCGTTGAGTGTTAATTGAAATTGTACCAACGAACAGGAAGTTATTTGGTTTCAGCAGTTGTGAGAAAAAACCACCATTAGGTTATTTTTAAAATCAAATCTCAAAACTTAAATATTATTATTTACCATATACAAGATGCACTGAGGTGTTGCAAGACTATAATGCGTTTTTTATAACTAATAAATGAAAAAGGCTCTAGAAGCATTTACAAAATCAATACAGTAACAGTCGTGATTGTCGGAACTAAATTAACGACTTCACACACTTTGAGCAGGTGATTTTCATATTTGCAGCTTTTTACACAAGACAAGAGATGAACAACTTCAAGTTTAAAATGAGAAAGTGCAGAAACAAAGTAGGTCAATATACTCTTGCTTTTTAAGCAGTTCCCTATTTTACTGCTTTATTTGAGACTGCGGTGGGGACTTATTCAAATGATTTCAGTCTTAATCATTCTGGTAAAATAAAATTGATAAAATAGTGGCCCTAATAATGGAAAAGAAAAACAGGTTCACCTGGAGTTAAACTGTAATATAAGGTTTGTTTTATATAGATATATCTATTTTTAAATATGTCCTGCAACTAAACATGAAACTTGCACCGACTTGTTGAACTCACATGCCGTCGCGCCGGAGATTCTGAGAAGAACCAGAAAAATCAAGATCTTCATTGAAGTATCGTGTGAATCTGCTGAATCAACAACACAAAGGTTTCTCCGCCCAACAACACATTGTCATCACTGTGGACTGTCAAGTCTGAACTTCGGGGTAAACGATGAGAGGCGTCGACGTCAGCCTCCAAATGAGCCAATAGGAATTTAGTCTGAGCGGTGACGTCACTTAAATCTGGGCTAAGTTTCTGGAGGGTCAGAAACCACTGTAAGCTGCAGATTCTGGAGTTTTGTGGCGATACTGTCTTCTTCTTGTTTTGTTTGTATGATTCCACTGGAATTTATCAGAATATCTGCAAAAAACCACACATTTCTAAGTGTGACTTCATTTATGTTAGAGTGAGTAAATGTGGTAGAGTGCTCCCTCCAGTGGCTCAAACCTTCAGCTGATGAGTGCAGGTCAGTTTCCTCAGTGAAGGACTGAGGTAAGGAGAGAACAGGAGGTTTGGAATTATTTGTGAATGTTAGGTGGTGTAACACAGGGCACATTAAAAAGGAAAAACAACTCTGCACAGAGGACACTGAGCTGTTGGCCGTTCATGATGAGACCATACTACCTTCACTGAGAATTCTCACACGTTATCGTGACAGAGGAACAACCTCCAGCCACATACAAGTCAGACCAAGAAGACGGTGTTGGAAAAAACGGACCTAACTAGTAAACATGCAGGGAGTGAACATAGAGACTATTCAGACATACAAATACCGGAGTGTTTACCTCAAAAACAAGCTGGACTGGACAGACAACACGGCCCTGTTCAAAAATTAGAAGCACATTCATTTTTATCTGTAACAACAGATCAAATACATTCAATTTTATACAATGATTTTGTGATCTAAAATGAAGTGCAGTACAAAATACAATATTTTCCTTGAAAAACAGTGGATCACAGGCCTAACTACAATATAATACAATAAATTACCACAGTCTGCATGTGTTAGAGATTTAAAACATGATTTGTAATCTTGTCAAAACATGTTTTTTTTTCCAAAACTAAGATGAAACTAAACTTAGAGCTTAATATAATCTTCTTTGTCTTTCAAAGACATGACATGAACAGGACAAGAAAACAACATAGGTGACTTGACTAAAACAATGAATTGCACGTCACACAAAATACAAAACAATGAGCAGGTAGAAAAATGCTGTAAAATGCTTTTTTAATACTGAAAAGAAATAATGCTGTATGATAACATTTTGTAAAGGAGTAAATGTTTTAATATTCGTTTGTATTTATTAAAATGTTACACATGCATAAAAGATTTGCCTCATTTCACAGATAAAATCTCTCGCTCTCTAAAATCTCTCAAAAAGTAATGTCCAATGTAACTACGCACAAAGTACACAACTGTCACATGACGGTTCAGAGTCCTGTGTGTTCAGATTTACGCAACAAAAACAAGTTAGGTTTAGAGAAAGACTGTGTTTTTGTTTAAAGTAGCACACTTTATGTTTGAAATGAGGCGTGGAATAAATTATTATAAAGAACTTAACAGAGACCTGTATGTGGATATATGTATGTTTTTAAAAGATAAAAATTGAAAAAGCAGCTTCGGGTCAGTGATATAGTGTAGCTGAGGCAAAGTCATTCAGTGATTTATATGCAAGCACTAAAATATAGTATTTTATTATGACACGTTGAAGAGTTTACTGTCTTCATTAGTGTATTTCAAACTAGAGTCATGTGTATGACCTCTGGAAAAAGTTTTGATCCCACAATAACTTCTGTAGAGTCCTCTTCTCATCTTCTAAGACATCCTGTCAAGATAGATTCATTGTTATTTAAAGGTTAGACAAATTATTTATTTAATTAATTTCTACGGAAAATGATTAGCTTTCTATTATTAACAGTGGTGGAAAACAACTAAAGCCTAAGTCATGCACATTTAGAGCCAGTATGTGGTAACTGTATGTTAGTATTAGAAGTATTTTCATTTTATTCTGCATTACACAATATTTCAGAGGGAAGTACTGCACTTTCAACAACAAACTGGACTGGTCCACGAACACGGATGCACTTTACAAAAAGTGTCTAAGTCGTCTTCACCTGCTAAGGCGGCTGAGGTTCTTTGGGGTGAACAGGACTCTTTTAAGGACTTTCTACGACACTGTGGTAGCGTCTGCTGTATTTTATGCTGTGGTCTGCTGGTGTGTGGAAACTAAACTGGTCAAGAGGGCCAGCTCTGTCCTGGACCGTCCGCTGAAGTCCATCGAGCAGGTTGGGGAGGAGAGGATGTTGTCCAAGCTGACATCCATCATGGACAACACCTCCCACCCCCTGCATGAGACTGTACGAGCACTGAGCAGCTCGTTCAGCAGTAGACTTTTACACCCACAGTGTAGGAAGGAGCGCTACCGCAGGTCATTCTTACCGGCAGCTGTCAGACTTTACAACACAGTTTAACATGGTTATTTTATTTATCACCTGTTTAATTGACACATCATCTGTTTTTTAATTGCTGTTATTCACTTACAGCTTGCTTCTACACTGTATATCTCATCCGGATCATTCACACCTCTTCACACTTGTGTACATATCTCTGTATATCTTGTAAAGATCTTTAGTTGCTTATGTATATTTGGTTATTTTGTGTATATAACTAACTTACTTGTTCTCTTATATTCCTTTTGTTATAGAGCTCTGTAACACTTAAATTTCACATTCGTGGGATAATAAAGGTTTATTCTATTCTATTCTATTTTTATTTGATCACATCTGACTGAGAGTTTCGTTTCCAGATTAAGATTTTAAATAAAACTAATTTTCAGAAATTAATCGGTTGTTCCCAAACATTTTGGATTGTGGCCCTTTACAATCAAGTAGTTTAGGCCCTTGTCACATGTTGGTAGTTTCACAGAAAATATGTCTGTAGAGCAACAGCTGGACAGCAGCAAATATTTTCTCCAGATGTTGTTGAGTTCAAATTATCTTGGTGAGTAAATGAAATCATATTTGACATCTCAGATGGCCTCAGATTGTGGTCTAACAGGCATCACATGTCTGTATGGAGTAATACCATAATATAATTACCCTGTTTAATACTCTTTTTTTGTTGAATGTGATTTTTAAACAGGATGAAAATTAAATTGATGAAAATTGTGCATTATGCCAATATTATTTCTAATAATAATGAAGAACTCACCATGAACAGCCAGGAGCTCGTCCTAAGAATCTGTGCCTGAAAGCAGAAATTAAGTGAAATAATTTCATTTGAGATTAACAGTGATCACATGAGAATCAGGACTGGGCAATACCAGATACAATTTTTATTAAAAGACTATAAAATAAATATGTTTAAACATGTTCATATGTTTTTATAATGGAAAACTTACTGTTTGTTCCAAAGTCTGAAATACAGAAGAAAGTGTACAGTGTTAAATCAGAACTGAAAGAACAATATGAAACATTTTCATGTTTTGAAACCACTACATTTTTACTATTTAATTTCTAATTAATTGATTAAAAACTAATTTCTACTTTGAACATTAGGCGCAGCATGACAAATACTTCTGTTTAGGATATTTTCTTTTGGTCGTAAGTTGCTGAACATCAGCCAGTTTTTGAAAAAAAAAGTCAACACAAGGAGACATCTTTATTAGCTTTGTGGAATAGAAATATCTTAAGTGAAAACCTCTTTGTTTATGGAGCAGAGCATATGAATAAGACAGTCAAATTAGTCAACTGTAGTTTTGGTTCTCACTTCTGAGTCTGTATTCATCAAACATCCCACAATCACTCCTAGGAACTTATACAGCCTTATTCTGGTTGTACAAAAGCAGGTTAAATTAAACCCAGTCAAGAGTCAAGTTACCAAGTTATCAAGATTTATTCTGTGCAGCTAAACCAGGATTTTCCTGTTACTCTAGCTGAAGTTAGCCCTGACTCAGTTGCATGAAAGCAGGTTGAAGTAAGATGGAGATTTATTCTTTGCAGCCTGCTCCAGAGCAATTAAAAGATTAATCCTAGTGATATCAGTCATATTAGAAAATTATGTTTTTTACAGTCATTTCATGGTTATCTTTCATTTAAGAATCCATCCATTATCTTGATAAATACAGGCTCAGCTCTGTAGCTTTAGTGCACAATCAAAGTAAGATACTCAAACAACAAGACAATGTCTTTTCTTTGAGTCCAAGTTTTACCCAAGTTGGTTCTGATCACTGCTTTGTCCAGTGTGGTGATGATGTCGTCCTTCACACCAGAGAGATGAAACACACAGTCGTACCTGCTCCAGTCTTCAGGTTTGACTGATGAAATGTTCAGGTCAACACTCATCTGGAAGGTTCCATCAGTGTTGGGGAGGATCTCTCCTTTGTCCACGTCCTCATGAATCTCCTCTCCACCTTTCCTCCAGAACATTGTGGCTCTGTCAGGGTAGAAACCTGTAGCGTGGCAGCTGACTGGAGAGGAGGGAGACTTCTGGAGGAGAGACACTGAGGGAAGATCTGTGGGGGTTAGACAGTATTTCAGTTAGCTGATATTGTGCAGTTTCATGCACAATGGGTCACATGGAATTAAAATTTTGAAAAAATATATGTTCCAAATATCATGGCAACTAAGGTGTTCAGATATTTCACTCTAAACCATAAATGCTGGTGGCATTAAAAGAAAAGTCAGGGGATCAATAAATATGAATGTTTGACTAAATTAGGTGGCAATCCATTAAAAAAGCATGTCAACATAACTGACCATCACTGCCATCCCTAAAGTCATGCTGCTAGTATTGTAAATAATGCTAAGGATAATACAGATTATGTGCTTCATATGAAAATGATTTTTCCTCTGAGGGTCAGTCCCATCATTAGTCTGTGCAGGTTCTGTTTGCTTAAGTGAGCTAAAGACTCAAGACAACAGGTTAAGTTAGACTCTTTTCTTAGGAAGAAGTTATACATCTGACAATGCATAAAACATGACAGGACATAATAATATATATTAATAAACCCCAATAACAAAATAACCATATGAAATTACATCAGATCACATATCTCTACCTGTTCTCAACTGGAAACTATTCTCATAATTCAAATACATCTTTAGCCACTGAGGACAATGCTCAGTGTAGAAATTCTTATTTGCTTTCATTCCATCTTCGTTAGCATCCCATATTTGTTTGATGGCGACAGCCTGTGGTTTCAGAGCGATCCACGTCAAATTCTTCATGTCCAGTGATATGAAGTCTTCTCCATCATAACCGTGCTTAAAAATACCAACAACCTCTCCAGTGTTTTCATCCCATTCACAGCCACTTATTAACTGCAGAATATGGACACCTAAGAGAAAGAGACAAACAGCAAAGAAAGACTTCAGTTAACGATGTACTGATGATATATCCAGTGGAAAGATGATCTGGTAACACTTTACAATACTGTACACAAAAATGCAGGTGTTACTGAGGAACAAATCAAGAACAACCTGATAATTAAAGAGTAGTTCCTCAATAACTCAGAATCAAATACTATGTAAGTAGATAATACAGACGGGCCGATACTATATTAATTAATTAGTTCATGAGTATTTCTTGCATTACTCTGAATTTAGCAGATGATGAGTTAGTAGCGAACAGGCTGGAACATGGTATATTAATGAATCGTTCGTTCCTGATCAACTTAGAACGTGATGCTTTGTGACAAAACACTATAATAACAACTCATCAATTATTCATCAAACTTTTTGTTTTTGTGTAAACTTAAGTAAAGTTATACATTGTTCTACGCAGTAGTGTAGAGCAGGGTATACTCAGGTGCACAGCGTGTACCTACTTATTTTTCAGTCGGCCACACGTAAACCCACCTCTACATCCACCCTTCATAAGCTGATACTTATATTTCTTGTTTTCTGTCTTTGTTGGTTGTTGTTGTTGTTGGTTTGGGTGATCAGTGTGCAAGCTATAACATGGCTTTCAGGGGTGTTGACTTTACTTTCACTTTGTCTGAGGGTCAGACTCAGAAATTCTACTGTATTTTTCACTATTCCTATAAATAAGAATATTAAGAAAACAAGTAAAAAGAAAAATACATTTCAGGTCGTAAACAAGTTGAGTTTCGCCAGATCGAAGAGGACAAACTGTTCTTCTTTTGTTTACATTTTGTTATGATGTCCGGTGGCTTCAACTCTAGGTTCAGCATCTCCTAACACCAGAGCATGACCACAAAGTACACACGGTAAGGGAATACAATGTCAATGACCGCAGTGTCAGAGAGAAGGTGTTTCTGTTGCTACTGTGGTGGAATAAAGGTAACATCAGACAAATGGACCAGTACTACTTGTGTGTGCTGCTACTGACGGCCGAGCAGTACCGACTGTTTCGGGCCTTATTTGTTTTTTAAAACCATCAAAAAGTTTGTAACATATTGAAGTGATGGTAAGATATATTATACTCAGAGACAGTTTCAGCTTGTTGTCTAGAAAAATTGATGTCGGGTTCTTGTGCCAAAGACAACAAAGACCATCCACACTGTTATCAAGGTGCATCAGTGTCATATGTGTCAAAGTACCATAGATGTGGAGGCGTATATTGGGATTTTAGAGAGGCAACATCTTCTCAGGGGAAGTCAAATGCTATTTCAGCAGGACAATGCCAGCCCTCATATAGTACATGCTTCAACTGTGTGGTGTTGCAGACACCTGCCTGTAGTCCAGGCCTGTCTCCCTTTCAAACAATATGGTGCATAATGAAGAGGAGGATCAGACAGACTGTTGGAGAAGCTGCAGTCTTTTATCTAGTCTTTGCAAAACTACAAGAATCAAAAGTAGAATTTAAAGATAGCTGATGTAATATAAGCATCTGTCCCAGATATGTTTGAGTGTGTTGGAGGCATCCAGCTCTACATTTGGTTGTACATGTACTTTTGTCAGATAAAAAAAAAAAGCTTTAAGGAAAAGAACAAACCACACATTTGTGATTTTATTGCATTTTAGAAAAAGCTACAACTTTACCAGAAACTGGGTTTTTAAAATCAATCAATCAAACCTAACTTTACCTAACTAAGATGAAAGTAAAGCGATTTATCCCCTAACTTGGAAAAACAATTGTTAACCTGACCCCTACAAAAATAAAAACGTCTCTAACTTCCTAACTCTCCATCACTTTGCTTTACAGCTGAGAACAGTTCAGAAATTAAAGCATCAGTATAAGAGAACATACTGTACCTTCACTTTGGTTGAAATGCTGCATGAGACTATTAAGCGCGGTTCTGAAGAAGTGGGCCTGGTCCACAAAACAGTTGTGAGCGTACAACCGCCGGAGCCGAGGATTGTCGGTAAAGAACTTTTTCACCACATCCCCCCTCACTTCTATCTTGTCGCTGTCGCAGTAACTCGCCTCAAAGTCATCAACCAGCGCGGTGCCCAGACACTCCGGGACGTTTGAGATTCCAGTGGATCCCGCGAAGAAAAACTTAAGGGAATGTTTCACTGTGGGGTAAAAAAAAAGTTTATACATGATGATCTGACTCGTCATAAATATGACATAATCACTGATTCAGTAAAGACGTTTCGTCTTACGAAGCTGAAGTAAAAGTGAAACGTGAAAATGTGTGAAGTGGCGCAGAAGTAGAGCTTAGAGTAAAGAGTTGAATTATGTCAAACCTGGTGATGAGACGTGACAGAAAAGAAGCAACAAAAAGATGGTTTTCATCTTGTTTCGATAAAGATGCCTGAGTGAAGGACCGAGTTGGTTCAGATGTTCTGTTGTACTGGAGGGAGGTGGGAGGATTTAGCTCAATCCAGATGTCGGGATTTTCCACAAAACATCGCCAGATTTCAGCTGTTGCTAGAATAAATTGTTATCAATTAGCCTGGTCCAATCAGAACAACCTGCATGGTTCCCAAACAAGACAGTATATAAAAAAACAACAACATCAGACACTGTAATTCTTACGCTGCTGTTAGTGAATTGTTAATGAGTATGTGAGGGTCTAAAGGGTTAAATTGAAATACGTTTGGTTTTAATGGATGAAATGTAGATGCCACAATAAACCACAATTAAATGAAATAGACGCATATTCTTTTAAACCAGGCGGGAGAAAACTGACTCACAAGGAAAAGGCAGGAAATTGGCAGCCATTTAAAATGTATTACAATAAAAAGAAGTTAATCATTCAAATCAGTCTCATGTGTGTTCAATCAACAATCGGGGGAGGGAAGTAAAGTTAGCTCAGACATGCAAGCAGTTATCAAAATAAAAGCATTAAAACATGCAATAAATAAAGTGATAGCAAACATAAACATGCAATTAAATAAAACACTAAGATACTCACAAATACAACAAAATACACACCATCATCAATTAAGATACTCTAACCCTTTCCTTTGAAGACAAAAGATGTTAAATACACCACACAATGGCTACTCCGTGACATAATGACATCTGTTTGTAAGACCTCAGTCTTACTTAGACTGCTCCTTTTCTGTAGATCATGCAGAGTTAATTTCAATAATTAATTAATCTAAACCCATCCTGACTTGACTGCTGAAACAGTCCACATTCGATCAGATCAATCTATATCTAATAACTGGCTATGTACCACAGGTTTTTAAGGTAGCTGTAGTCAAACCTCTGCTCAAAAAAACCTACTCTTGACTCAGAGGTTTTAGCAAATTATAGATCTATATCCAATCTGCCCTTTATCTTTAAAATGCTTGAAAAAGCTGATGCAAAGCAATGTGGCCATCTCTGCAGGAACAATCTGTATGAAGAGTTTCAGTTAAGATTTAGAGTGAATCATAGTCCAGAAACAGACAGTGGACTTCTCTCCATACTCGTCTTGTTAGATCTTAGTGCGGCTTTCGACACTATAGATCACAACATTTTATTACATAGACTGGAACATGTCATTGGGATTAAAGGAACAGCACTAACCTAGTTTAGATCTTATCTATCAGATAAATACCAATTTGTTCATGTTACAGATGAGTCTTCCATGCACACAAGTTATTTATGGAGTTCCACAGGGTTCTGTGATTGGACCAATCCTTTTCACTTTATACATGTCTCCCAGTGTTATAAGGAAACACTTTATAAATTTCCATTTCAATGCACATGACACCCAGCTATAATTGTCTATGAAACCAGATGAAACCAACCAATTGATTAGGCTTCAAGTTTGTTTAAAAGAGATAAAGGCTTCGATGTCCTGTCATTTTCTACTCCTCAATTTAGCCAAGACAGAGGTTCATGTGTTTCGGCTTCTTCAGGTGCTTGTTATTGCTCGTGGTGGGCGCAGATGGTCGCCCACCACGAGCCATCCAGTTTGAATAGAAATAGAAAAATGTAAACTGATACGTCAACTTCATACAGGCCTTTATAAGTGTGCACAATATAAGTTACATCATTTACATAACACTAATAATGTCTAAACAAACTTTAACACATAATAGAAATTTAAAAAGCAGTTCAAAATGAAAAGTGTAAATCAAAATAGCTAAATTGGTTAAAAATACCCCATTCTCAATTGGATATATAATTCCAGTTTGTTCTTTTTCTCACTCTGAGCTCTCCCAGATTTGTCTTGTTTAGATAAATCTTTAGAAGGGATTCAACCCATTAGTGGGAAACCACTGGACTAAACAACTTATCTTTATATTAGTTCAGACTAGCTCCATGTGTACATGTATGCTTTGTATATAATTTTTGTTTGTTTGTGTGACTTTTATGGTGTTTTGTATTAGAAAATGAGCAGATTGCACTGAATTGATATTAAGTTATGAGCAAAGAAAAGTTGAGGTAACTATTTGTGGTCATAGAGTTCCCTCTACTGGCTAAATGGACAAACTACACAAATCAATGACTTACGTTTAATTGTGTTTATTTAAAGTGTGATTAAGAATTTGGATTTAACTGCTGTAAAATCTTTGAACCTTTGAAGTTTGAGATTTCCCAGGAACTTTGGAATAGTATCTCTCAAAATGGACATTTATATGTAGAAAAAGTTTTTTTTTTTTTTTTTTTTAACTTTACTTACATTTTGATGATAAGTACTAGATGTATTTGAATGCAGGACTTGGACTTGTAATGGAGTATTTTTTCATGGTTGTATTGGCACATATGCTGGTACAGGCTCTGAATATTTTTTCTGATTTCAGGTCTAGCAGGGATCAAATGTTTGTAAGGAGTAATGTGATATAACCATTGTGTCATCTGCCTCCTGTACTGGATCACTGACTGAAAAATATTTGTTATACAGAATGTCAAAATGTAACATACTGGATAAAAATCAGACATTATATTAGCGTACTGTTTAGTGCACAACACAGCTGAATCAATAAAGGACTTATTGTGATCACTTAGGACATGAAGTGTTGTTTGATGATGATACACATCTAAATCTAGAAGCAGAAGATGAAGTAAAATTATTTGATCTGAAATAATTACATAAGTGACTGATCACCTTGAGGATATTGTTGTTTAGACAGACACATGTCTGCGTGACAGTGTCTTGTCCAAGGACACCTCGACATGCAGCCTGGCAGGACTAGGAATCAAACTGCTCAATCTTAGGTTCATCAGTCTTAGGTACGACTGCTCTGCAAACTGAGCAATACAAAGAGGTAAGCTGCTCTACAAATCAGTTCACACTTTTTGAAAATAATCTTTCTTTTAAAAATAAATGTCATGTTTTTAAGATATTGTTCTTGAATTTAACTGGCGTGTGAAATCTGAAATCCAAGTGGATTATCAATGACTTCATGATGAGCAAAAACAAGTTTGTTGTTTTTTCACATTAAAAGTCCAGTGATGACATAATTTTCTTGAGTTAAACACCAGTGTTACATTGAGTAGTGGAGGAAAACATCTTTGTCCCTCACCATTATTTTTCTTTCTCCACATGAAGAGTCCAGTGATTCAATTCAATTCATCTTTATTTGTATAGCGCCAAATCATAACAAAAATCATCTCAAGGCACTTTACATAGCAAGG
>JAUMHL010000003.1:3088025-3100982 GCA_032362345.1 Sandelia bainsii | reverse complement strand
TACGAGCTTAAGCTTAAGAGCTTACTAATTCATACTTGAACATTAGACCACCCCAACCTGAGTTGGTCCTTATTGTTGTTTTTTCCAGTTTTGTGGAGATGTTTTTGACACCAGAGAGCTGAAACACACAGTCGTACCTGCTCCAGTGTTCAGATTTCACCAATAAAATGTTCAGGTCAACACTCATCTGGAAGGTCCCATCATGGTTGATGAGGATCTCTCCATGTTCCACGTCCTCATAAATCTCCTCTCCATCTTTCCTCCAGAACATTGTGGCTCTGTCAGGGTAGAAAGCTGTAGAAACTTGGCAGCTGACAGGAGAGGAGGGAGTCTTCTGGAGGAGAGACACTGAGGGAAGATCTGGAGAGAGAGAGAGAAATGAAAACTGCACCACCAGGAAATTGGATTTTGGTGATTTGAATTTTATTCTACTATAGGCACAGTCTACAAATTGTGTTTATGGATTTCAGGACCTTCAACAGCTACTTTGTCAGTCTTTAGTAAAATCCAATAAAATTATCAATACACTTTATCATGTTTATTGTACAGGAGTTAACAGAAAAGAGGGAAACACGCAGGTGTGAAAGAAAATCGTATGTATATAACAGCAGGCTAAATAACTGAATAAGGTTTAAGCTGCAGTGGCATTTTTGAATATAATTTACACAGTTACAACAGAAGCATTTAAAGAATGAGGACTAGCTCATTCTAAACACTGCAATGGAAAAAGACCCAACACTGTTAGTCAACGTGAAATTTAGGTGAATAATGATTTAATTCAGTTGTGGTTTTTATTTTCTTCTTTTTGCTGAGTCAAGCTCCTCACAGCTGCAATGTTACTGTAATAAAAGGAAGCATGAGAACATTGTTCTCACGAAACTTCATCCAGTCATGTGACTCTACCTGTTCCCTGCAGAGAGCTCCTCCCGTTGATCAGGTATCTCTTGAGCTTCTCAAGGCAACTCTGTGTGACAAAGTTTTTCCAAAACTCATTTCGAGATTTATCTCCATCCCACTTGTGTTTGGTGATGACAGCCTGTGGCTTTGGAGCGATCCACGTCAGAGTCCTCACGTCCAAAGATATGAAGTCTTCTCCATTATAACCGTACTGATTATAACCTTTAACCTGTCCTGTCTCATCATCCCATTCACAACCTGCCATCTCCTGAACAACATAGACATCTGAGACAGAGACAGAGATTAAAGATTCGCTGGTAATTCATACAGTTCTGTTTGTTTCTGTCCCAGCGATGTGGATCGTCTCCTGTTAGTTTTCTCATCCAGTCCTGTTTGAGCTCTGTTCTCTTGATGTTGCTGCAATAAGCCAACGCAACTTCATCAACCATCGCAACAGCCACAAACTCTGGAAAGGCTGAGACTCCAGAGGATGCTGTGAGGTAAAACTTCAGGGAGTGTTTCCCTGTAGAACAAATAACTGGTTTGAACAGTTTACTTTTTACTAACATTGGGATTATTTGTACATTAGTGAGTTTTGTGACCAGCATTCAACAACTCACTTATTCTGTTTTAGTATTGGCTCTTCCTGTGTCATAATCAGATTTACATACAGGCTCAAATTTGAGGTCAAAGATGAGATTAAATTCTAGTAAAGCATCACAAATTGTGTTAGAAACAGACGTCTGTAGGTCCAGTCAAGCTTATGTAACATATCCTTTTTGAAAAAAATGTCAAATTGATCATACCTGGAGATCCAACCTGACCAAAAAGAAGCAACAAAAATATTTTCATCATCTGCAGATAAAAAACAAAGGTGAAAAAAAGAGGTTTAATGAAATGACAGATCTGGAGAATGAGGGCTCATCTCTGGCCAGTACAAATACCTCTAATACACAACACATATACTATCTTCCATTAATATAAAAAGACAGTGATTCTGTTTTTATAATCCTACAAATAGACTTTTTGCTATTTTTGCTTTCCTCTGAGTTTCTGTCTGAAAATTCTGAGTTAAAAAACACCTGCTTATAGAAGATTGGTCTGCACATCCTACACCCTGGTATCCACCTATTCTGCTGGAGTTGCTGAAAGAACAACACAGTTTCATTTTAATCTGGTTTTATTTCTAAAAAATACCCTTTTACTAAGACATACTGATACTTGCAGCATCATTTCTCTTTGTAACTTCTATTGTCTCATAACCTACATGTGATTTGCAATAAAAACATTTTGCTGATAATTTCTTTTGCGTTGTGAGTAGAAAACGTCATCAGGCTGTCACTACAGTTTAACTTAAGTTTTCATGCAATTTAAAAGGTCATCCATTTGAGCCTTCAGCCTTCAGTCACTCTGTTAGAGTTTAAGTCTGGACCAAAACTTTATTTATAAATCATGTTCATGTCAAGTTCTTGTGGAAAAGTCTCCTCTAGGTGAATTCTTCACATCTTGTATTTTCTCATTTATTTTGAATTTAATGTTGAAGATTTGTCTTATAAATCCTCTCAGGGACTTTAATACAATCTTTTGCGACATTGTACAGTATACAACTGTGGATAACTATGTCACTGTGGGATCAGTGAACTGCCCCCAGCATCTTTGCTAAGTAATCTAGATGTTTCCCCCCGGGGAACACAAAGGCGTTATTCTGTCCTGTGTTGTTGCCCTGTGAGATGCGGGTAAATGGTCCTCAAAGCACTTTGCACTGCTTCTCATTCATCCATTCGCACACACAAGCCCACACACACTCACACACCGATGGCAGAGCTGCTATGCAGCTGACTTGACGCCCCGGGGGCAAGTTGGGGTTCAGTGTCTTGCCCAAGGACACTTATGACAGGAGGGAGTCGAACCACCGCCTTTAATTGGTCAGATTCAAAGAACACAATAATTTTTGGATGTGAGTTTTACTCTACAGCTGTGTCACATGATTTTCACCCTCAGGAGATCAATAAAGTTTTATCTTTCCTTAAAAACAGCTTCTGTTTACGACATTGTGGGTATTTAGCTGAAACAAGACAATTTTAGTTATCACAGTTCTAAATGCAAGAAAATTGTAACCTCTGGACTGGCTCTGATCATTTTACTTAAATGTCTTCCTTATGTTAAATATATGTATTTTACCTACTTACTGATGGCTGCTTTAAATTCAAAAGCAAATTAATCATTTCATTTCCCTTAATTGAATTTCCCTTACCTTCCTTTTTGTAAACAATGCAGCAAAAAAGTGATGAGTAAGTAAGGATTGAGTTTATAGGACCAAGAAATGCGATCAGGCACATCAGGAGAGTCTCAGAGGTTTAATAAAGAAAAGCAAACATCAGTATAACTGAACAGAGAGGGGCTATACCAGGAGAGGCAGAAGATGGCGGAGCAAGTGTGCAGGTGAGTACAAGATGGCAGACCAGGTAGAGCGGACAAGATGATCCCCTCCAAGGCACCAGTACTCCTCTAGTTCCTGCTTACAGGGGGAACCACAAATCTTCAAGCCACAAAATCCTTAAATCCAAATCCAGGCCCGAAAGGTACAGAGAGGGAGAGAGTCAGAAAACAAAATCCAGAATCCACAGTTCAGAATCAAACTTCAAATCAATCAACAGATCAAATCACTCTGTCGAGGCTTGTATCAAATCTCTGTAATCACACGACTGATGTCATTTGAGGCTTCATTCGTCACAATGAAACACCGGAAGTGAGGAGACCGATTCAAATCTTTGTCGCTGTTTAATTTATTATAAAGAGAAAGGGAAATGCTCCGTGTTCCCTCCCTGCTTCATAGGGCTGTGAGAGAACTTTAATGATGGGGAACATACATGGAAGAAAACGATCCACTGTATGGGAACACTTGACTGTTTCAGTATTTTTCAGATTTGGGTTAAGTGCATCATATGCACGCAAGAGTTGGCGTTTGGAAATAACACCTCTGTTGTAACATCTTCATGTGCACAATGATTCTCAGAATGAGGACACAGCTGCTTAAGACTGATTTTATTGCTTTCGTGTTAAAGCATTTAGAGGTTTGTGGCTGCTATAATTGCAGCTGACCACTAGATGTCACTGGTGGGGTCTTTCTTTGAGGCTTTTACAGCTTCAAATCTTTTTTCAATGCAATCAGGAAGAAGCCTCAAAAACTTCACAAGACTTTATCTACCCATCTCTAAGAAACATACTTACAGTTCAGGTGGTTGGGTTAAAGTAGAGGCCCAAACTCAGCAGAATCAAACAAGGCAGGTTCAAGCTGGCAAGTTGACAAAACAGCAGACATTTAGCAAAGTGAGCATGAGAGAGGTGCTGCTTTTATAGGGGGAAGCACAGGTGAATGCAACTTTCAATATAAAACAGGAAATTCAGATAAAAATTGTGACATAAGTTATTTTGTGTATATTATGCCTATATTGTATTTATGCAGTTTAAATGAGAGCTACCAGGTTATGTATGATCTTTTATATAGATGCTATTTGTGATATGAAGGTGTTTGGTAAGAAGACACACTTATCCTGCTCTACACAGCAGAGACACATCTGCTGTGATAGCAAATAACTAATAAATTTGTCTTACCTGAAGATGAAACACGACAGAGAAGTGGAAAGAAAAAATAATCACTTTTGTTTGAAAAAGAAGCACAGCTGAAAAGCAAAGTAGAATAAAGTGTTGTAATTTCTTTTCTCTTTTTGATTCCATGATTTTTATGGTGTTAGCTGAATGTATAAGACATGCTCACCACTTAAAAAAACTCTGAATTCAACATTATTATTACATTTATATTACTATTATTGAATGTCTTCTGATCTGCCTGCACTCGTTTGCCTGCTGACGTCCAAAACACACTGCGTCATGTAACACGCTGAATGAGAAAGCGGGTTTAGAGAACCACAAAGAACACATTATAGATTAGTACTGATCTTATATAGATATGGCCCAGCAAAATATAAATGTATGAAACACAGTATGTTGGTTTTATTTAGTTTTCATAATCTTATATAACTCTTAACCTCTCAGTTTCTTTCCGTGTTCTCTGGAACGAAAAACCTGTTTGACCTGCTTCTTTTTATTTTTAGTTTACAGTAGTTTTAATTTCAGTTCATAGACTAAAGGTTGAGGTGTGTTGAAAGATGAGACACATTGTCTAATTATCACCATCTGTCAGTACTTGTTTATGTCAACAGCAAACTGAACAGTAAAGTAAGTAAAAGAAAGTTAAAGAACTGCAACATCAGGGGCCACAAATCTTTTAGGTGAACTGAACAAAGTGATTTAAGTCGACAAAGAGATTCATAATTCCAACCTCTATTTGGCTTTTTAAAGACAAGAATATATTTTTGCTATTTGTCTCATTTTCTTAAGAGTAAATATGAACTTAATGACCATAAAGTGACATCCAAATTGTCTTTGTTTCATAATTGTGTTCTGGATAAAACCATTAATATTTTGAATGTTTGATGTTTGACTTGCTGATCACCAGCATTACAAATGTTGGACAATGACACTAATTTAATATGTGAAATACCAAAATGTCCCACTGGAGAAATAAATAGAAGAGATTATTAAATGTGGGTAAAGTAGGCTGGCGAAGCATAAATGCTATTTAATTGCATTTTTATTTACAGTAGGCCTAAAAAAACAGAGCATTTGAGACAGGTGCTCTTTTTCTTTTTCTGTTCTGCTAAAAAAATCCAAAAGCACACACACATACTATTAATTATCCGTTTGTCTTGTAATGATAAAGATACAGAGGTGTGTAGGCGAACACTCGTTGCTGTTATTCTAGAAACAAACTAATCAGTTTGTTCAAGTTGATCTTATTTACCCTGCCTGTGTGTCAGTAATGCAGATATAGTGCAGAATAGTATAAAAATACATACTATACAATATAGTAAAATGTCTTACAATTTTCATTTCTTCAATAAAGACCGGAGAAATCAACATGAAAAAAATATGAATAATGCGTTTCTGGTTAATCAGGCCATGATGCTGGGATCCCCTCATGTTTTACAATTAGTTAAATATCATTTATATAAAATCAACATAAGCTGCAGCTCATCTCAAAATATTGTACTGATAACTCCAGTGACCGTTCTGACAAGCAGGATCACTCATCGGCTTATCTCAGGTACATATCTACATGTTATCTGCTTAGTTTAGGTCACAAGTCTGCAGATCCGGTCTAACAGGAAACTTCATGTTTATGTCAAGATCTGCTCTTCAGTCCAGCAATAACCACAGTTTATCTAGTTCCTCTAGTCTAAACAGTAGGTCATAACGTCAGCAAGAATGACTATGACCTGTTTTACCAAAGAAAACATGGTTTCAGTAATTCATCACAAGATATTTTAGCAGCAGTTTTTAGTGTTTACAAATTTTTTTATTTAAAACCAAATGATAAAATGTAACAGCATCAATGTAAAATATATCAAATACAGATTTATATAAAGCTATACAATGTGACGTGGAACAATGTTGATGTTTTCAATCCTTTATAATGTAATTGAGTGTGTTTAACAATCAGGCTTCTTGATTCAGTCTCTCAAAGAGCTCAGAGCCAAATTCAGGAGCTGTAAGATCAGAAAAACAAAGTGAATTCACTAACTGTGTAGTGAACTCAGTTAATGCAGGAAACAGTCCTGGAAAAGTTTGTCTATACAATATATATATAAAAAAGTGTCAGATTATTTGGAAAATTATTAAAATTAATGTGGCTAAAATAAAAAAAGACAAATGTTTTAATTTAACTTTACAAGCTCTGAGTCTTACACAACTTACAGTGGGTTGTTTTAATTTATGGGTCCAACAACTGATAAGCAACAACTGCAATTAGGATAAAACCACCAACACAAAAACCTCACCTCTCTTTTTGTAAAACATGAATCCACTGGTAGTGATGAGGACAAGAACAAGAAAAACCACTACTATGATGATTGGTATGGTTGTGTCACTGTGCTTCTCTGGTGAAGAAATAACAAAAAAACAAATGAATAAAATTAGAACTGGTACATATAAAGAAGCTTAGAACAGAAAACAATCATTATTTACCTTATTGGAATACAATAATGTTTTATAGATGGATTTGTTCTGTGTTTTTTCAGACAACAAAATCCAATCGTTTGTGTGTTGAAAACAATATGAGCTTGCAAAAAATCAAAGGGACCGTGCATTGGTTTAACTGAATTGTTAATAATTAATTTTGTGTATGATTGAATAATTTTGAAAGATTTTATCAAAGGACAAAAGCTAAAAAATCCTGCAAAGATATGCAGTCACATTCAGCATCTGATCTCATTCTTACCCCAGTTGGTTCTGATCACAGCTTTGTCCAGTTTGGCGATGATGTCGTCCTTCACACCAGAGAGCTGAAACACACAGTCGTACCTGCTCCAGTCTTCAGGTTTGACTGATGAAATGTTCAGGTCAACACTCATCTGGAAGGTCCCATCAGTGTTGGGGAGGATGTCTCCATGGTCCACGTCCTCATGAATCTCGTCTCCATCTTTCCTCCAGAACATTGTGGCTCTGTCAGGGTAGAAACCTGTAGCGTGGCAGCTGACAGGAGAGGAGGGAGACTTCTGGAGGAGAGACACTCAGGGAAGATCTGCAGAGAGAGAAGCAGGGAGAGATGCACATTGCACAAAAACATAATAGGTTTTTACACAGAGTAAGGGCGGCATGATAGCTCAGTGGGCTCAGTGGGCAGGGCAGTCATCTTCAAATCCAAAAGTGAGCGGTTCAATTCCCAGTCCCAACAAGCCACATGTCGAGGTGTCCTTAGACAAGACACTGATACCCTGACCCTTGGTGCCTCACAGGCGCAGCCTGCCCACAAAGACTTTACCCAAGGGGATCAATAAAGTATCTATTATTATTATAAAAATTAATTGATTTACATCAACACATCCAAAAAAGAAGTGTAACGATCCAGACCCTTATTGATTGTTAAAACACAAGTTCATTTGGACTTTTTTTTTTTTTTTACAAAAATACAAAGATACTAAACAGATTTATATTTTAACTAATGGTTAATGACATGAGAATATGCAAATGATTTCAAAATGTTTGGGCACCAAAACATCCGCAAATAGCAAAATATATATCTAGCTACTAGTTATTTGGCAAAAAAGCCATGATACTGATATTAATTCTCGAATACTAGTAGAATAAAGATCTGACCTTAGACTGCACTGACTCAACAATAATAGAACAATCTAAAAGAAATGTGACTGAGAAAACTAGTGAGTTGCTAAAATGACAAAAATGATAGTGGTGAAAAGAAGAGACCAGACAGGAGCAGGGTAAAAGTAAAGAAGGATCTGCAGCTTATTTTTTTTCCTGATACAATCTTCATGCTCAGATCAGCCTTGATAACCATCCTTAAGAGCAGTTTGAGTCTCTCTAACTTCCCCGTATTGCATCATATTCACTGTAATATAAATGCACATTACAAACAGTTACATGTTTCACTGAACATTTTAATATTACATCATTAAACTAACATCGAGACATGTGATTCTACCTTTTCTCAGCAGAGAGCTGTTTCCATATTCCAAGTACCTCTTCAGAAACTGAGGGAAAATGTTGAAGTGTGGTTTACCATAAATTTTACCCCACTTGTTTTTGAATGCAGTAGCCTTTTCTGTGTACACCCATGTCATTGTCTTCTGGTGAAATGACATGAAGTCTTCTCCATCATAACCATACTGATCATAAAATGTAATCTCTTTTATGTCATCATCTACTTCACAGCCACCCATCCTCTGTAAAATGTGAACACCTGTGGAACAGAGACATAAATGTCAGAGTTAACCAGAGTTAGAACTCAGCACCCTCAGTTATTAATAGAATAGAATAAACCTTTATTATCCCACAAATATTAATACTGGATATCACATGTGTACCACAGAGACCAACACACAGTTTATCTGTTGGAGGTGGCTTCATGTGAGCAGAAGGAGCAGACTCACACTGAGATGGAGTCCTGATCAGCAGATACACAATAAACGTGACCCTGTTCTGAATGTTACATCTACTGAAACTCTACGGTCAGTGGATCAGTCCATCAACATCCTCTTTCTGTGAGAAACTACAGACTAGACTCTAGGCTCTAAGATCTGCTCAAGACAGTTTCCTAATCAGAAACATGGTAGAGGAGCGTGACAATATATAATATAGTCAGTGTTGCATATTATTGTACAATTTCGAGACACGGTAGAGTCACAGTTTCTGATGACCTGTGTCGAAAATGAATGTCACCAACTCACATCGCCTGAAAAGAAATCTCACACCAAATAAGAGGAAGCCTCAAATGAAAAACTATAAAGTCATATGGCAGAAGCAGGCTTTCTTTAAACATAGTTCTGAACATCAGACATTTGCAGCTGCAGCACCATTTTCCACAAAACTTACAGATGGTAAAAAGGACATAGTTTTGGTAGCTTTAGCTGACAGAAGCATAAAACGTATACATCTCTAAAATCAGCTTTGTTCTACAGTTTCCCGTCTATTACAAACTGAAGTCTCCATAAGAGAATACAACATTTAACGTGATGATAACAGGTCTGTAACAGTTACGGTTAACAAAGCTCGCCAATAATGTCTCCTTCTGCCACCAAATCAAGTCAGTGTATACCCATATGTACTCAAGGATGGACTGATCAGATTTTGTTGGTGAAAGCTACCTCCAGTTTGGTTTAAGAGCAATTGTATTTCCTGAATCATGACTTTTGAAGCATCATGGTTTCTTCTGCAGAGCTGAGTGTTCCAATCCAAGTGATCAGGATCATCTTCAGTTAATTTTTTGGTCCAGTCCTGTTTGGGTTTTGCTGTCCTGTTGTTGCTGTCACAGCTACCCAGCCGAACACCATCAACCACTGCAATGGCCATAAACTCTGGGACGTTTTGGAGTCCAGAAGACATAGTTGTGAAATACATCAGGGAGTGTTTCACTGTAGAACAAACAAATATTGTCAGGGAAATTAACATTTAAAAAATGACTTCCATTTATTCAGTTTGAAACTTGAATATACATATTATTAAATATATAGTCCTCTCTGAAAGTATTGGAATGACAACGCAAATTCAAGATTAAAGGCAAAATCCCCCAAATCAGTCTCAAAATATTTTAGTAGAATTTAATGTAATTCAAATATCTTTCATATTATATTTGCCCTGTAATGTCTAAAGAAACTTCTATACACCATTGGGAAGTGTCTTTGATATCACTACAGAAACAGCTGCACCAGCATGTTAACTTTTATTTGCTCTATACAAGGCATGTTTAGTACTGGCAGGTTCTTGTTAGCTCAGCAGGTAAGGAAATGCTTTGATACACCAGAGTCCTGGGTTTGTGACCCGGCCTCACCGTGATAAAATTAAATTAGTTTTTCATTTGATAATTCCTGTGTGGCTTCATTGACATTTAAAAACAATAATTGTCACAATGATAAGACATATATATATTTTAAACATTGCATTTGTATGTAACTTTTGCTGTCAAATTTTTTCTGAGAGGCCCACAGGAATCTCCTCATCATCAAATCTGGCCCTCCATATAAAAGGTTTGAACACCCCTGCTCTTTACATAATTTGGTTTATCATGTAATAAACCAAATTGTTAAATATTATAACACAAACATTTAGAAACAATGGATCTGATATGAATCTTTACTCATGATTTTGCCTGGTATCTTAAAAATCTTTGATTTGCAGGTGCCATTCTAAAGTTTGGAAGTTTCTGCACCTGTATGGTCATAGAGAGGGAATTTTTTTTACCTTTATTTAGCAATACATTTTTTTTAATTGCGATTAATCGCATTATCTTTCTGCGATTAATCGCACTGTTACGGGCAAAATTTAATAATTAATTCAAAAGTAGTTTTTTAAAACTTTTATTTTAAAAGTACTGCTATATGAACAATATTGCAATAATATTTAGTCTGCAAACACTTTAAGATAAATAAATAAGATGTTTTTTAACAGCAGTATTCCCTTTACAAAGTAGCAGTTAAATATTTCTTGTAAATTTCAACTTAAACATTAATGTAAGCAAATCAAACAGAAAACCAAAGCTTTTTGCCAGGACATTAATGTTTATCAAGTTTATTATAGAAAAACTCGTTGTTCTCAGAGTCCACATAGAACCACCTATGTGTAACCACAGGTCTGTACCTTGTTCTTTTATTAAACTAACTAAACAAACTCATGTTATTTTTCTCATGTCATTTCTTATGTCGCATTTACTATTCTCCTCTGTATCACGCACGGCGGAGCTCCGCTCTGATGCACACACGCACACACAGCGTGCACGTAGCAAAATATGTCATGTCAACCCCCTGAAAAGCGTTTTTTTAAACACAGTTGTTAATTTGACTGCTGTCATAAAAAGAAACACATGAACGTCATGATTCCTTTAAGTGTTTGTGTCAGTGTCCGTTGTTTGGGTGATTTGCTGCATCAGCGGTGTGTATTGTATTTAAGTGATACGTCAGACTCCAAGTTCTCCGGTTATAGGAAAATTCTAAATTGCAGTGGTTAAAAATAACTGTGGTTCTATCAACTCCGCAGTTTGGAAGAGATTTAAAATGAAAATGTCTGTGTGTGTATTCAGACCCAGTGAGCAACGGACTTTCATCATCATCATAATAATAAAACTGCTTTAACGCGTGATAAAATAATTGTTGCCGTTAATTAATTAACATGATAATAACGCATTAACGTGCCCAGCCCTAATTATTTTCTATAGTCTATTGCTTGGGTCAACTTGATTTTTTTTCCTTGTTTTTAATTTCAGTTTTGAGAACCAACTGTGATGCATTGCCACAAATCATCCAAGGGTTTAAATTCCTCTTATCGATTCAAAACAGGGGCCCCCAAAATTATCTTGCACAAGACCCCGAAAAAGCTAGAAAGGGCCCTGTTCCAAATACAAGTACAATGTATTCACTGACCATAGCCCCATTTTGAGTTAAACCCGCACTACAACTTTAGTCTTCATATTGTGGGAGCAGTCAGGACTTTCTAAATATTAAATTAAAGTAAATTTGGGTTAGGGGTTGGGGGAGCGCCGACCCGTAGTCTCGCCTAGGGCACCAAAATGGGTAGAGCCACTGTGTGCCAGAAAAAGCACCCCTGCACCCCCGTCGCATAATAGCGCTTTAAAAACGTTAAAATCGCTGTAAAACGTTAAAATCGGTTGGAAAACACAACAAAACGCAATAAACACGAACAAACAAAAACAACTGTGTTAAATTAACACGCACATCCAGGATATCTGTCTTTAACCAAGACGAAATAAGAAAATAAGCAAGAAATGGAACCCCTGTCGCATTAAATCGCTGTAAAAACACAACGACACGCAGAAAACATAGACATATGCCAGTGTTACATTAAGAGAATCTAGAACCATTATACCTCTCTTGAACATAGATACAATCACAATTGGTGCTAGAAATGAATTATTGCTTTAACCCCCCTAAAAATACAGTTTCTGTTTGTCCCACAATTGAATAATTTTGCCACTAAGGTTGTAGGACTGATGCTGGTTAGTGGTTAAATTTCATGGCTCTGACACTTTCCTAGTGGGAGATAGGAGGGGGTGCACATTGACGGGGGTGCAGGGGTGCCTTTTCTGGCACAACGCCGGCCCTGATCAAGAGTAAATGGAATTCAAGAAAATACGCAGAATTAGGGCTGGGCGATATATCGATGTTTTATAATTACTGATATACTTCTAAATGAGATATAAAATTAAACAATATCGTAAATCTCGAAAGAGCTCTGTTGCCTCTTTCCTGTTCTGTTCTCCAACTCATAGCCCGCCCCTTCACAGCGCTTCAGTGTTGCCAACTTAACGACCCTGTCACTACATTTAGCGACTTTTCAGAGCCCTCTAGAGACTTTTTTTTTTTAAGCGACTAGCGACAAATCTGGCGACTTTTTCTGGTGTTATTGAGACTTTTTGTCGCCAAAGCACATATTGCTTTCTACCGATCTCAACGAGCAGCGGGTGCTGCTGTG
>JAUMHL010000003.1:3072009-3087925 GCA_032362345.1 Sandelia bainsii | reverse complement strand
GTTTAGCTCTACAATGAATGAACATACCAGTGATCAGTCATCAGCAGTGGGTTGAAATTTATTGATTCACCCTCAAAAGACATGTTTGGATGTAAATGCAACAATACTGATTTTAAAAAAACAACAACTGACTTACTTGTCAAATATATTAAACTGAATCACCTCAATAACTGCATTACTACGCTAAAAAGTAGAACGTTTCCAGTAGAAAGTATCTAAAACAAATATTTCAGAAAATACAGGAACTAAAATAGAAACTAGATGCAAAAAAAGTGAACACTGACACACAAGATGATAGAAAGCCTGAGTGCATCAATGATTAATCTGCACTAATCTTTATAGTTTTTAAAACTGCTGGAATGGAGAAGTGGTTTGTTTTATAATCAAATCCAGCTGATGTAAGTTCTAATGAACGTTTTCATAACGCTCACACACCTTCTGCTGCTCACCTGTCCGCTCTCCCCTCATACAGATACTTGCGCGATGAGTTTACCTTTGTCATCATTAGTGCAAAGTCTGTTCAGCCTCTCCAACACTGCAGTCCGTGGTCTCATGTGCTTGTATTTCTAAAAAGCGTAGCTCATTTCACCTCCATGTTGTGTTGCCTGATGACTGATAGCATGACATCCAAAAGTTCATCCTGTACAGTCTGTGATGAGATAAATACGGTGGTTTTCAGTTTTCAGGTTCTCCTCAAACACTTCATCTAGCGACGCCACTCAATCCACAAACCTCCCCCCCTCACTTTCATCTTTGTCTCTGAAGTCTAATTAAACAAGACACAAAACTTTACACAGTCTATAAGACGAACCTCATCGATGTGACGGCGCTCGGCCTGTAGCTCTCATCCAGCTGTGTTTACATGTTGACCCGCACACGCTGCTAGCAGAGTTATCCGCTCATAGCAGCTCTGTGAAAAACCCTGATTAAACGTTTTACGTCTCTTTGTAGAGTCTTGTTTTATGTTTAAAATTTGTTCTGGGTGGTCATAATTGTTTTGTTGCCAATTTATCCTGATAACTACAATGACTGAGTGGTATTTTTCATAAAGATTTTATCGAGTTGCTCTGAGATGAGCTAACGTTAGCCATGTTGACCGTGAACCCGTTAGCTTGCTGCTCCCGCTAACTGCAGCACCGCGCGTGTTACGTATGAATACGTATGACGAAAGCACGTTAGTGCGAGCCCTCCCGGAACCCATAGAGAATGCATTGCAGCGTCTGAAATTCGAAAAAAAAGTTTTTTACATGACAGTCTATGAGACTACGCAGACTGAAATCGCCCCAAAAGAGGCGGGCGCAGCACGCCACGACACAAGGTTTGGCGCTGATTGGACCATATTCAGAAGCAGGCAGAATTGACTGCCTACAACAGTGACAGCTACAGTAATGTGCTCATAATATAATTTTTTGGTGGTGTGTCGCCCGATCGCCCTTATGGACAAACCGCCCCTGCTGCAGGGTATGATTCACTCATTACAAAGATGAAAGAACACTGCAGAGTTATATAGAGTTATATGGGTGCTGGAAATCCCAGCTGTCATTGGGGCGAAAGGCGGGTTACACCCTGGACAGGTTTATCACAGGGCCGACATACAGAGACGGACAACCATTCACACTGAGGAAGCCAGGGTACTCACAGAGAACCCACGCAGTTGAATGAGCCGAGGCCCTTCTAGCTGTGACACGACAGTGCTAACCACTACACCACTCTGCCGCCCCATAAGAGTCATCCCTCACCATATTCTTAACAAGTGGGTAAGTGCATGTGTGGCACACACCTAGAGAGCAATATGGGTGTGAATATTGACCCTTACACTGAGGGGATCTGGTGGCTCTGTTGTGCTGTGAGGGGGCATTTTGTTGGGTTCACTTGTCCCCTTAACATGAAGAGTCGCTGCTAAGCAATACAAAGTTGTCATGATTAAACATTTCTATACTGATGGGAGCATCGTCTGTCAAGATTTGTCTGGCTACAAAGATTAAATGGAGATGTACCCAATGAGCAGAACAGAACCAGAGAGTTAAAATTATGATAAGGATCTTTACTGGGAAAAGAAGCAGTGATAAACAGAGAGGAACTAAGGACTATGAAGCTAAAGAGGGGGCTGAGTGAGACGGGGAATGAGGCTAGGCTGAGTGAGGGAAAGGTGGACTATGAACTGGGAGAGAATGGTGAGAGAGACTGACCAAAACCAAACCACTTGCAGAGGTGAAGGAGTCCAGGGTGAAGGATGGGGCGCTAAAGGATCAGGTGGTGAGGACAGTGGAGACGAGCCAGGAAGAAGGATGAGAAGGTGAACTTAACACAATCCAAAACAGGGTGGAAACAATGAGCAGACACGGAAGTGAGTGGTGCAAGGTCTTAAATAGGGAGTGACTAACAATGAAATTGGAAACACCTGGGGAGGATTAGTGAGGGGAAGGTGAGCTGGGGGCGTGACCAAAGTGAGTGAGTGAGAGACCAGGGATCCAGGAAAATAGGCCAGGGAGTGTGGCGTGACAAGATTATAATGCTCAACCAATGTGGACACCAAGAGGAGACTGAGGACTGACGTCAGACACCACCATCATCGAAACACAGAGTGAGGTAATATCTCTTAGTGCTCATCACTTCAGTAGAGTTCACAGACTTGGTCCTGCATCTTAATAAAACACTTGGTTTGCATGTAGGTTTTTTTGTCTTGTGTATCTCCTGTTTCAGTTCCTTTAATTCCACCACCACAGTCACACACGTCTGTATCACCATCTCATGAATCAGTGGTTCCAATTTGAACATAATGAATATAAGAAGAAACATCTTATTACTTAAACAATAAAATATAGATGTTTCATAAAGTAAAAGGAAATACAAATGTGACTGTGTCCAGCTCAAATTACACATTTACTCTATGTTACATATTACAAACATTAGATTTGGGAAACTTTGCTGTAACTGGGAAATTCCAAAACACAAATGTAATTCACGCAGGTCTCTACCCAAATAAGCTGCATGTGGCGGACACTTAACTTCTGATCTGTTTGTTGCACTGAGGCAACTGCGGTATTCACAGTAAGTTATAAGCTTTATTTTTAACTTATTCAAACTTTATGGTTGTGATAACTGTTGCGTTCATGAAGCAAAACTGCTTCAGCTTGTCATGCCAGAAAGTGTCTGATTCTCCAGAGGAAATAGTTTTGAACTTCTGCTGAAAATAAAAAATATAGACAGTTGTAATGGGGCAAATATATGCAAAACAACCAATTACATTAAATAATTGTAATGATATAGTATACATGTATACGATTAGTTTATTACTCAAATTAGATTTTTGAACCAACAAATATTTGACCTAATAATAGAATGATTTGTGAATAATTGTATTGTTCTTGTCCATAAATGACCACATGTATTAATGCATATTTAATAGTCCAAGTAATTCCAATGACAGGAAAGTAGAGCTTCAAAAATAACTTTTCATTGCATTGTAAATTTGACTTGAAACTGAAAATAAATAATGAACTATTAATGATGAGGTAAAAACACTTGTTTCTCAGCAGCAGAGACATGGAGACTTGAAGGATGAATGCACCCAAAGACCTGCTGCAGTCTCAGGGATGTGACCTGAGACTCTGCACAGGTGTGAAGATGGAAGTTCACGGACACTTCCCATCTAAACTGATGGAGAAAACAATAGGTGACACACACTGAGAGAAGGAAACGTATGTTGCCACACTGTAACTAGACAACAAAACCACACTAACGAGCACACAGGACTGGAGTGGTCTTGCCAGCTGCTTAAATGGGATTCCTCTTTTCCCCAGCAGAGGGCAGTAACTCCCTGCAGAAGGAATACTGTAGGACTAGTGTTTAGGTGAAACTGTTATCCATGGAGGATCTGTCAGGGAGAATGGGAGGAACTGTCTAAAGCTGTTAGAAGCTTGTAGAGACTTAACCAAGACGGCACAAAGATGTATTTGCTGCCAAAGCGACTTTATACAATTCAATACTGAAATATGAGAGTGGATATTTTTCATGAATGTCCTGCACTGAAAAAGTAGAACAGCCCATTTCAGAACAATATACTGTAGATTATACACCTCTGGTTTATAATTATTGATGTTGCACTAGTTAAACGTGGGGATAATCATTATATACTGTACTACTACTGGACATTATTAAAATACAAAGCAACAGTAAAAAGAATTCCATAGAGAAAATTGCCTTAAAAATTGTCTTGAATATGTATACAAAAAACGTATACCGTATATTATCTAGTAAAAATACTATAACCACAAAAGAAATCCAGCTTAAAACTTATTACACTGCAGTAGAGGAGCAGAGAAAATCTAAACTGTCAACATTAGAGGTAAGTGAGAAAATATGTATTTTTATGAACTGACACTTTATTCACAAAACCAACAACTTAATGGACAGAAAGAACAGTAAAAAAATTACAGTAAATGTTTCAATTCCAACAACATCACTGCCTGAGAATTTAACAGATTTAAAATATCCATGATTTTATAACAAAAGCAATATAAAAGTTAACGTCAGGTCAAGAGGATGTTTCATATGAGAAACATCTTACTTACTTAAAAAACATACTCTCGTGCCTCATTTAGCTTGTTTTTCTCTCAATAATCTCACTTTTTTCATATAAAGCTTTCATGGAACCACATTGTAGTGATTTTCTATAGAGTTGTAACATGACACAGACATTTTATAACATTAATTTGTGTCAACAAAAATGAAGTGAATTATCCTGAATGTTGTGCAGGTCTGATACCCAGTACAGGAAGCAGGCTACTTACAGGTTTTTACTGCCAAAGATGATCCAAAGATTCACTTATTTTTACTACGGACAATGTGAATGTGAATTGTTGTTTTTATAGTGTGTTTTTTGCTTAAGCATATGATGTTTGTTATTTGTTACTTGGACAATGAATGCTAAAATTATTGTTTTGTTTTTTTGTGATGCTGCATGGTGCCACTGTGTGCAGGGTGAAGGTGCTTTTTCATCCGGATTCTGGATTAAGTCTCTCTAAGACTTCAGAGCTTTTGTCAGGAGCTGTAAAGTCAGAAACATAGTGTTATTGTTTGTACAGTACATGTTTTAATTTGTAGTAAAGTTCATGTCAGATCAGACACAATAAAAAAAGACAAAAACAAGGTTGAGGGCATGTGGCTGAAATACAAAAAAAGAGAAATCATTGTTATAGTCAAAGCTCAAAATAACAATTCAAATTCGCTCTCATATAAGTTAATACATTGATCCTATCTTCTCTTTAATTAAAACGTATGTGTATTACTGTAATTAATTGCTGCTTTAGATTTTTGGTAACATTTTACTTTGGTTTTGTGTGGATGAATCACACTCAGGCCCCTATGAGTCTCTCACCTTTCCTCTTTTTGTAAACACTTAATCCAGCAATGATGACGACGCCAAGAACAACCAGTGCAACAACGACGTAGACGATGATGTGAATGGAGTTCACTGTTCAGCAAAAAAACAATCAAACAAAACATAATCACAACATGTGCAGAAACATAAACAGAAACACAGTTTTTTAATCAGAGGCATTAAAAGAACTAAATGTAGGTAAAACCAAAAAAATATACCATATTATGCAAAACACATGTAACTTGTGATAAATCTTAACCTTTGACAATCACTGAATCTCCTGCAGAAATTGTTAGAAATTTATAGCCTTTACACACTTTACATAGAAAACTCACAGCGTGGTTAGGATTGGAACCAGATTATATAGACTTAATAAAAGATAATCATTATCATTATAATATATATAAATATAATAGATATAATATAATTATTATGTTTGAAAACAATATCGTCGTGTTTAAGAACCTGGTGGAAAGAAATCTGTATACCAAGTAGGCTATATGATTCGAAATGCTATTTGAATTTGCAA
The DNA here is from genome assembly GCA_032362345.1 of Sandelia bainsii. NCBI lineage: Eukaryota > Metazoa > Chordata > Actinopteri > Anabantiformes > Anabantidae > Sandelia > Sandelia bainsii. The sequence goes on along the minus strand of JAUMHL010000003.1, from coordinate 3,082,013 downwards.
TTATGTGTTTTAAACCATGTTGTTTGACTGTCTCCCTGACATTTGTCCTATAAAATTTTTTTCAAAGATATTTTTCTACAACAAGAACACGAGTCACAGCTAATTAACTAACATAGAAAAAAATCATTGTTGTGTGGGGTGAAAAACCCACAGAGTTTATCCTCTGTACAACTTTAAGCCTCAAGCACAGATTACTTCAAAGAGCCTTATTCAGCCTGATTAAACTGTTGCTCTTTGAAGAGACTGTTACAATGACGATGGTTATGACGAGGTTACAATGTTTTACAAGGTTCAGTATTTTGAGACCAAACATCAGGATTTCTTCAGCAACTGCCACTGGAAAAAATACTCTTATAATATTTAAGAGTCACACAAACTGACCAGTGGTCAACAGGAAGATAAATCTGAAACACTGATCTGAAAAAACGAAACATACATTTCTCACCTTCAGTTTTACCCCAGTTGGTTCTGATCACTGCTTTGTCCAGTTTGGTGATGACGTTCTCTTTCACACCAGAGAGCTGAAACACACAGTCGTACCTGCTCCAGTCTTCAGGTCTGACTGATGAAATGTCCAGATCAACACTCATCTGGAAGGTCCCATCATGGTTGGGGAGGATCTCTCCATGGTCCACGTCCTCATGAATCTCCTCTCCATCTATCCTCCAGAACAAATCAGCTCTGTCAGGGTAGAAACCTGTAGCGTGGCAGCTGACAGGAGAGGAGGGAGACTTCTGGAGGAGAGACACTGAGGGAAGATCTGTAAAGATAGAGACAACTTGTTTCAGGGCTATGTTGAGTTGCTGAATTGTGTGTATGATTTTACTTTGAGGTCTTAGTGGTCAGTGATACAGCTGGGTCTACACTCCTCATGTATGGAAATGGGAAAGATAAAAAAAATTACAAATGTCTTATTGTAATGCAGCACAGTAGAACAGCACTTTTGACTTTGTCTGAATTTATACATTTCTGATGTCACCAACTAAAAAAAGCAGAAAAGCAAACAACTGGGCAAAGATAGATATTATGTTAGGACTGTTGTGTTGGATGTGATTAAACTGTACTGAGACATAGACATTTACATATAATTATCTGTGTTCAACTACATCATGTTGTGTGACTCTACCTGTTGACTGCAGGGAGCTGTTTCCATAGGTCACATACATCTTAAGGAGATTAGTGCACTCATAGGTAAGTGCATTCTTCCAAAACTGAATAGCGCTGTCTTCATTCCATTTATATTTCATGTTGACAGCCCCCTTTGCAGGAGCAACCCATGTCAGTGTCTTCCAGTCAAATGTGATGAAGTCATCACCATTATAGCCATACTGATTAAAACCTTTGATCTCTCCCGTCTTGTCATCCCACTCACAGCCATTCATCCTCTGAATAATGTGGACCCCTGAAAGAGACAGGAGCAAACTAGAGAGACACTTACAAGTGGGCAGTAGTGGTTGAACAACAAACATTCTCCTCCAGGTGAACATTTGTGTTCACATTTATCCTGTAAAGTACACGCAGGCGACCAGCTGTCATTAGGCAAAACGCAGGGTACAGACACGCAATTTAAAGTTACTAATTAATGTAACTGGATGTATTTAGACTGTGGGAGAAAACCCACACAGAACATACAAACTCTGCATAGAAAAGCTCCTGCAGGACAGCCTGGATTCAAACGGGAACCTTTTAGCTGTGAGAATCAGCTTTGAAAACATTTTTTATTACAAAATAAATTAACTTGGGATGTTTGTTAAACCTCTGTTATACACACTGTTAAAGCAGACATAACTTTTGTTTAGTGTTTTGAGAACTGCAAATGTTTGAAAATGTGCAAAAACTGTAACATACCTGTTTTGTTAAAGCGCTTCTTCATATCCTCAGTGGCTTCTCTTAGGTCCTGCTGGTTACCAAGACACTTGCCAGTGTACCAGTCCAGGTGCTGAGGATCATCTTCTAATAATTTTTTAATCCACCTTGTTTTGGGCTCTGGACGTTTGCTGTTGCTGTCACAGTAACCCATCTCAACATCATCAACAACTGCAACAGCCACAAACTTTGGAAAGTCTGGGATTCCTGAGGTGGCAGTGAGGATGAACGTCAGGGAGCGTTTTGCTGTGGAACAAACATATTGTAATTAGGCTTCACTGTTTGTAATTCATTGTATTTACTTGTTTTTTAAATGATTGGTTTTCAGTTAATTAGTCCAGACATGACATTTGACAAAGAATCTCACCACATGTCTGTTTTGAGATCTACTATAATGTCATTTATGATAATCCTAGATAAACTGTACCTCAAACATTTTTTTGTAAAATGTTGTTTTACTGATTTAGTTGTAATCAAATAATTGGCTATAATATAAAACAGTATAACACGGTCACAGTCACATGGAGGTTTATTATGATAATCCAGGGAACAAGGGACTGGTGAAATTATGTTAAGAACATTCACTCTCTGCAGAAGCTAAAACATATGAAATAATATTGGCATCATACTGCACATTTCATAGTTATATATGTTACCACAACCGTAGCGGTATTGTACAGTAAGGAAATGGGCTTTGAAAGAATCGCTCCTAATTCATATGGAGGGATTATTGAAGAATATGGATTATGAGAAATTATATACATCTTACATTCCTGAAATGCCAACAGGTTACTTATTCACCAAGGTCTGCCAAGTAAAGTAAAGTAAAGTAAAGTAAAGTAAAGGATCGGGTACAATAGTGTAGTTTTGGGTGAAGCTCTAAAATACAGGATTTTGTAGTTCACATTGACCTGATATGTCATATCATGCACATTTATTGATATATGATATTGTAGTTTGTACTTTTCCTGGTAGGTAGATGATTAACAGTCCCATTCAAAGTTCAAAGGTTTAGCAAAGTCCCATTCTACAATCTCTCAAACTGCTGTTACAGAAAAAACAACAACATACATTTTAAATTTGATCTTACCTGGAGAAACAATGTGACAAAAGAGAAGCAACACAATAAAGGTCTTCATCCTGTTTTCAAGTAGGACTCAACATTTGTCTCAGGTTTGGACTGAGATGTGGTGATGTTCTGGCTGGCCGGAGACAGGGATCCAGGAAGTCAGTCAGAGACAAAGAAATATGCAGTATATAATGCTGTCATACTAAATTCACATTTTTGTAATGATTTTAATGGCTGGAATTCTTTAAGTCTAACAGTTATTAACAGGAACTTACAACCTTTTAGATAGTTTTACAGGCAGCTAACATGAGCACCATAGTGTATGTATTGTACTTTACCACAGTAACTGCACATGCAAAAACAGTAAACTAATACATGACAGTTGCAACAAGATGATGACAAAGAGATAGAAACAGCATGCACAGTGATGATAGAGATTTGACCAATTACCAGTTTATCATGATTTATAATGCAGGAGTCTGATTGATGGACATTATTTACAAAATAAAAATAGACATTCTTACATATCCCCATCAATACTGGGGTGTATTATTTTTTGTTTCATGTATGACTTGTGAACTTATTATAATTTCATATCGCATCTACATTGTGAATTTGATAATTTTATTTACAAAGCAGTTTGAACTACTTTTTCTAAGCAGTATTTTTAGATAACTAGACTAGATTTTCCTCTAGGGTAGCTTTGTTGTAGTTCAGTTTCAGGTGACTGGCTACAACATGATGCCAACACAGAAACGCACTGATCACTTAACTGCATTTACTACCACTGCTGAACTCACCATACTGTTTTTAAATAGCTCTTTGCCTCATTACTCAGGTTGTTTTTACTGTAAGTGTGCACAATGAAACGCTGTAATGTGGTCTGTCAAATGTAGCCACCTCAATATAATTTGAGTTTGTGTTTATCAATCATACGAATGCTTCAGTCTAGATATGTTTATATAGCAGAAGCATGAAGTCTTTTAATGTGTAAATCTAAAAGTATTTGTCTCTCTACTGTATAATGCAGATAAATTGAATTTAATGGAAAGACACACATTGAAAATACTTACTTACCTGTAAAATCCCTTAATGGATCCAGTTAGGAGCAGCTGTGTTTTATTGTTTGAGACAAACAACAAAATGCCTAAATGTGATTTCAGCTGAACTTTATAAGCCTTAGTAAATAATTAAATATAGGCTGACTTGGACAAGCACATTAAGCTGTGACTGAATGTTACTTTGGCCAGTAACAATCTAGGAATTGATCTTACATCACGTGTTACTAAGGTAAGTTGAAGAAAGTAGGTTGTTATCTAAAGGTGAAAGTGAAACTAAGGTCAGTAAAAGTGAACAGTTTAAAGAGGAAAATAGAAATTACTACAGCTTGAAGAAAATGGTCAAGACAAATGACATAAGGAGCACTGATGTCTATGGAACAAGAAGTAATGTGGACATTTATATTAAAGGATGAAAAGCAAATGTTATATTTCACAAATGGTAAAATCTGTATTGCAGCTTTTTGTTAAATATTAGAATAAATGAGAAGATGGTTAAATATTAAAATAGCTTAACAGTAGTCTTATTAACTTAAATTTAGCTGCTGAGCTGTTGTACACACATTTCATGTTTACAACAACAAAGGAGCTATCTTCAGGATGAGATGAGTCCTGCACCATTAAGCTGTTTCCTCATCATATCCCAATATTTTTTCTTGGTGTATTAGGTAGATTATTACTTTCCAGTTTTACTGCTTAAATAACATTTGCAGTAGCAGTATGGAAGCTGACTAATCAGTCAGCATTATAATGAACACACAATTTAATGTGGTTGTTCACTCTATGAAGCTGTAGTATTTCAGTACAGAATAGATTTTAAAATACAGGAAACATACACTGATCAGCTGGCTTCAATGTAATGGGACACATTTATTGCTGGCTTTGATTAACATGTGTCAGAACACACACAAATCTGGGGCTAAGCAGCCACAGAGGAGACAGAGAGACCATCTGACCATTGTCCACCTTTATAAGGCCTACACCTGATCAATAATGTAGTTTATAAGCAGATTTTAGAAACTAAGCTTTGTCTACTGAATAATAAAGAATTCAGCCCTCTAGGAGAACAAAGAGAGAGATATTAACCTGCCACTGTCTCTAACAGGCTTTTACAAGGAAAAAGAAAAACACATGCTACTTATAGTACAGTAAGACATTTATGCCTCTTTCTAGTTTCAGAACATATAAAGGCAGCACCTGAGTCATGACAAATAAATTCCTGCACATATAGCTGATCACATTACTGACATCAGATCAGTCAGAATAGAGCATGCAAATTTTGTCAAAATGTTTGTCTGTTTCTATTTTGGCCTACATGATCCTGCCCACTGCAAGCTTGCCTAGTGACATCTGGACATCACAGGTTTCTAGACATGAAACAGCTTAGAACCCAGAAGGATGTTAAGATGGATGCAGTTGGAAATTCTTCTCCTGTACAGGTTAACACTGAGCCTCATCTAAGTAAGTAAGTACACCCAACTCTGGAGTCTGTATTTTCACAGCAGTGGATGTTTCTTTTCAGGATAACAAGCTTAGCTTTGGCTGCGGTACTTACAACCAGCCATTCATCAAACTAAGACTGGCAGAATGAAATAACATCCACATGAACTGGTTTATAATTGTGAAACAACAAAAAACACTGCAAGTGTTTATAGTAGCTGAGTAACTTAACATAAAGTGTAGTGCCCGTCTTTGCTCGCCATTGTCAAAGTTTAATGTTTTGCGCTCGCTCATGTACATTCAGCGTCCTCTACCTGGCAACTCACATGAGCTTTGAGCCTGGGTTGGAGGGTTCGGAGGGGAGACAACTCCAATATATTTACAATATTTTGATTTTGGACTACAGTACCAATTTTAAATGCTTGGCCTAAGTGCTACATATTGAAGGTCTAACACCATCCATTGTCTGTTCCAGAAAATGTCTGCAGAAACAGCTGGGCAGCAGCATCAGTTTTCTGTAGATGTTGCAACTCCTGGAGGGTTTTTATTACACTTGATAAGTTGGATTTATCCTGAGATGTTACAACATTTTCTATAGACACATCCAAAGTATTTAAACAGTGACGCAGGTTTTGCAATTTTGCATCTGTACACAAGCACAATCCAGGATTTCAGGCAGTCATTGACTGCTAAGAATTTTACATCTAAGTATTATAAAATAAACTTTATGTTTGTAATTAGGTTACTTTGTCCAAGCAAATGGACAAATGGAAATGGGGGTGCGTTAATAAAAACGATTCAAATACTCATAACTTATCATTTTAAAAACATATTAAATGTCAAATTTTAAATTATTTAAATTATTTTTTATTATTTTTTTAATTTAAGCGATAGTGTGCAAATACAAAATTACAAAATCTGTGTTATTATTCAAATACTTATGGATCAGAACTCCACAGCTAAGTCTTCAATAAAACTTTTTGTTCTTGTGTGACAGTCAGGTGAATGAAATGATTTGTCCTATCTTCACTGGGAGCCTGTCAAGACAAATTTAAAAAACAGTTGAATAATGGGATAAATACTTAGAGTTTATGCTGAACATTATTACATTTAATTACATGAGAGATTTATCTATTTCAGATTTACATTAGGAACCACTGGACTGAATTACCCATTTACATAGTAGTACAAACTGGCTCCACTTGTACCGATTTAACACTCATAAGGTACATTTTTCTGCACTTAACTTGTAATGAAGTATTTTTTAAATAGGTGCATTAATACTTTTTAAGGCAGATGATTTGAATACTTCTTCCACAATTGATTTCCTGTCTAACAAGCATCACATGCATATATGAAGTAATGTGGTAAAACTAGTATCACTGCTTCCTGTGATTATATTAGATGTGAATTGCATGTAAAATACATAACAACAATTATAATGATTTCAGTCTGATCTGTACAGTATTGCTGGAATAATGAAACACTCACTGATCAGTCAGGAGCTGAATATCTGTTTGAGGATAATGAGTCCGAAGCTAGAAACAGAAAATGAAGTGGACTAATTTTATTTAAAACTAAATTAAACATTTTATGAAATCAGCACTCGACATAAATGGTTGATTAACAGTCAGATAATACTAGACACTATGCATCCTTATTCAAATCAACAATATATATATATTTTGATAAAAAGGAAACTTACTGTATACTGACTTACTGAAATACAGGAGACACATTACAGCATTAAGTGTAAAGAAAAAAAGCAACAATTTTTTTTGCTTTAAATATAAAGGAGGAACAGCTCTTAGTAAATACATCTGTTGAGAACGTCAACTGTGTTCTACTGGCAGTTAAGCTGCCAGATAATTGAAAACATCTTTGTCCCCCACCTTTCTTAATTTTCTTTCTCCACATGAAGAGTCCAGTGATGCAGACTAACAGGAGCAGCAGCCCAACAACAACTCCCATGACAGCAGCAACAAGAAACTCTGAGGGAGAAACTGCAACCAAAACACAACATTTACAATTATTTCTACCACTGGGTGGTGATCAGTATGTGTAGTTTATGGAACCCATTTTAGTTTTTATGAATATGGAGCCAATCATATCAATGAGAGAGTGAAGTAACAGCAGATTATGTTTCTTAACACATAACACTTATATTTGCTCAAACCTAGAGTAAGAATGGTTATGTGCTGTGATATCACTGCATTTCCAGATACTATGAATGATGAGTATAGTCTTAACATGAAATTAATTCTGGAGGAGAGACACTGAGGGAACATCTGGAGAGGAAAAGAATGAGAGAGAAAGATAGTTTTTTATTTTTATTTTTCCGTTTTAATGGGAAAGAAAATCAGTGGAAAAGCACAGTCAGGACAATTTTTCAACATCTCCAAATGCTAATGTATGTTTCTTAATGGTTCCAGAGAGTTTTCCTTTAAGTAGCCACTGCTGCGTTTAGTGTCCAGTGTTAAGTTAATTGATTGTTCTCAGCGTTAGGCTAAAAGCTGTTTTGCTTTGATATCATGTTCACCCTGTTAAATCTGTATCATATATTGTTGGCAAAAGTGCAAAGGGTACAACTGGTTGTTGAACTGATATTCCATGTTTACAGGACAAATGGTTCTGAAGTAGTGATGTAATGTTTTGCAGTGACATGACTAAAAACCTTTAGGACCCATCAAATCTGAATTTAAAACAATTAAGATTTAAGATTTTTTAAAATTAATAAACAGGTATTTAAGACATTCTAAGACTGGTTAAGCTTCCTAACACCCCCTGCCTTTGTTATACTCCCTATATAAGTCTGGGACAAAGAAACCTGCATGTAAATGTATTTGTGTCCAACTACATTAAGTCACGTGACTCTACCTGTTCTCCACAGGGAGCTGTTTCCACAGGCCACATACATCTTCAGATAGTGAAGGCACTCATAGGTAAATGTGTAATTCCAAAACATTATTCTACTTGTATCTCTGTCCCAGTCCTGTTTGATGATGATGGCTTCTGGTGTATGAGCAACCCATGTCAGTGTCTTTAGGTCAAGTGTTATAAAGTCTTCACCGTTATAGCCATATTTATTAAAATATTTGGTGTCTGCAGTTTTGTCATCCCATTCACAGCCATTCATCGTCTGAAAAACGCAGGCATCTGAAAGACAGAGAACGAGACAGAAACTAGAGTGAGAAGCAAACAGGTGCCACATCAGAAGTAAGAAAGCATTCGAAGATACATAACATATACATAAGTGGACAGAGTTTAATTTCTTTCTAATATCAAATATTGATAGAATAACAGTGTCACTCTGATTACACACAAATATTATAGATGCCTATTTGGTTTTAATGTATGTTTACTGTGCATTGTATGGTCCTTACAAGTTACAAATATAGCACAAAAAGGAGAAAATGTAACTCAACAGTGACCACACTAACATTAAATGAATTGTGTTTGACATAGGCAAATAAAGTACAATTAAATAAAGCACAATTAAAAAAAAAAAAAAAAAACTGCACAAAAAGCTGCTATGTGGAGTTTTAGTCCACATAAGTTCTACGGAGCAGTGTTTTTATAAGTGGGCTTCAGGTTTGATTTGACAACATATACAAAAACTGGATCATACCTCTGGCCTCCTTAAAGTGCTGCTTCAAATGTTCAATGCGGACTTTGAAGAGGTGCTGGTTACGCTCGCATTTACCGACGTACCACTCCAGCTGTTTAGGATACTTTTCCAATTCTTTTTTCACCCAGGTTGTTTTTGGCTCTGGCGTTATTCTGTTGCTGTCACAGGAACCCACCTCAACATTATCAACTACTCCAACTGCCACAAACTCTGGAGGGTTTGAGATTCCTGAAGTAGCAGTGAGGGTGTATTTCAGGGTGTGCTTTGCTGTGGGACAAACACATTTGAATCAGGCTCTGTTTGATCTTTGTTACATCCTTGTTTCAGTTGAGTACAAATTTAACAGTTATTCATTGTGGCAATTTCAATATATTGAATGAGATACAGTTAATAGAAACCAAATATCATACAGATTCAAAATTTCTGAGGCTGATGCAGTGGTTGTTATTCATTCCTAAACCAAAATGTGAAATATCACCCTAACTCCAGTCCACTCTACAACACGTAACCATTATCTAACGTAAAATCCAACAGTCATTGTTTCTGCCTGTAACATTTCTAGAGAGATATTTAATATTTTTTAATCACATTCTCAGAGGGTCAGATGTTCAAGTGGCAGAAGTCATGCAATTGAGTCAGGTTTCTGGGACTCGCTGCACAAAACCCACTTTTCAGTTCAGCCCACAAATTTTCTATTGGATTACTCCTTAATTCAGACAAGACAGAGCTTATTCTATTTGGGCCTAAAAACCTTAGAGACATATTATCTAGTCAGATTGCTGCCCTAGATGATATAGCTCTGGCCTCAAGTGCGACTGTGAGGAATCTTGGAGTCATCTTTGATAGGATGTCCCAATAACTCACTCAAAAGCCTCCAGTTAATCCAGAATGCTGCAGCCAGAGTTTTGACGGGAATTAGCAAGAGAGATCATATTTCTCCTAC
>JAUMHL010000003.1:3054254-3071909 GCA_032362345.1 Sandelia bainsii | reverse complement strand
CACATCTTGCACACCTTTCCTTTCCTCTGCATTGATCAGCTACATGGCCCATACGCTGACACCTGAAACATCTAATTTGTGGCGGAATATATTCTCTAACTCGATAGCTAAACATACCCAGTAGTACTTTGTTCGGTAAAAAGTTCTCAAAACGAAGCAACACTGATAAACTCTTTACCTTCTCGCCACGTTTTTTACTGAACAATCGTCTGGCCTCAATAACCTTCATTCCCTTTTGTCTGAGCTCTTCTAGGATCTCGTCTACTGTGATTGACAGTGGAACACCAGATATCACTCCTCTCAGTCTGGCTACCGCACCTGGAATGTGCGCTTTAACCTTTCCACCATTAATGGTTTTCTTAGTTAGAATCTTCTTCTGTTGATCTTGAGCCTTAGCATAAATTAACAATCTCCTGTTGTTCAGATACTTACTCAATTGCCTTGGTGATCTTGACAGGGTTGAAATGACTGCCATCTTTATTCAGCTCAAGAATTACTTTCCACTTGTCGTGTCCTAAGCCCTCTCTAACATTACTCGAACTCCCAGAAGTTCTGTCCGATATTTTCACTCTCTTCACCGTGTCTTCTGAATAGTCACTCGACTCGTCTTCTTTCTCCTTTTTTGGTAATGGACCTGTTGCCAGTCCATACCACTATAATCCCAGTCCTCATAACTCTCTGCCATGACTTCTACATTCACAACACAGCCGTTGCAATCTGCCAAACCTGTAAATCTGTGTCCTTGCTCTGAGCCACCACTTCAGGTCTCCCTCAGCCAAAAAAAAACTACCTCAAAACCCTGATCAAGAGTTGAATGGTGGCTTAAATACTGACTGACTGATTGGTGATGCAGTGCAGGTGAGTGAGTGGGTGGAGCAGGGCGGGACAGGTAGAAATGGAGGGAAAATGAAACAAAGGATTTGGGAGGAGCTGAGTGAGAGTGACCAGGCATGCTGAAGTAAGGAGACTAAAGATGAGTGTGACCAGACAGGCAAAAAACTAAAACATAGAGTGACCCTTTCATTTCCTCCTGCTGGTGATGTTTCATGAAAACCACAGATGGACACATTTAAATTTAAACAAACCACAGACAATTTAATGAAAATGACCAAATTTCTTTTTTTTTGTTCATAAAATCCATGTGGACGTTATATTGAATTCTTCTGTGTGTTTTAACACATGGCCCTGAAGGTCTGGTGCCCATTGACAGTTTACTCTGATGGTAAACTGATGGTATGTTTGTGGTTACCGGGGGATGCTGAGTGTAATTTTTTTCTCCTTAGTGAGTTTATCACCCACAACATGATCAGTGTTAAAGCCCCTGGTTCACTCACCAATATCGTCAGTGTTATTTCAGTCAGCAGCAGGCGACTGTTTTTATCTAATGAGCCACTTAATTTCTCAGAAGCTGACAAAAACGCTGCATTACTGCAATATTTGACTTAGATTCATCAACTGGACACAAACATGATTGCAAATGAAAAACATTTACAACTGTTTGATGAATTGTGATGATGAATGTTAGTTGTGGTGGCTGCAAGACGTACGCCCTCTGCTGGTCAAATGTGACATTTGCATCAAGATTTCTACATCAAATGAACCTTAATTACAGAGTTCATTCAACGGATATTTACACTTTTTCCCACCTGGTTAAAATTGTTTATTTAGCCTAATTCCCAGTAAAACCAGTGAAAACCTCACGTTATCCTGCTAAATCACCTCAGACTTGTCTTCTGTCTACTGTTACTATGGGACTGTGCTAAATTCACTGGGAGAGGGACTTCAGTTCAATACTACATGTAATGTGCTATCACTGGGGAAATACAGTCGATGTGCTGCTCTTGTTGTCTTATTTCTCCAACTGATGACACTCAAGGTCAGTGAACTGAAGGCTGGAACTAGTAGAGCTGCACAGAATATTTTATTTTCCGTAGGAATTATTGTCAACTTATGCTTCAGCTTCATGTACTGGTGGAATAACAGGAGATATAATAAAATAATAGAAATTGCTGAGGTGATATCTTCTAACTTACTGCTTCACTCTAATCACATTATTTTGATATGAATTATGATTTTATATAACATTACCACATTCAGCAGCCCTGTTACAGACAAACTATTTTTCAGCAGTGCTATGATGTCCATATTTATTTATTTCTCAGTTTTTACATTAGAACAACTAGAAACACAAAAAGTGGTTTCTTGGCTGCTATTTTTTCGCAAAGACCATTCCTGATTAAGTTTTTTTTCAGACTATGGAAGGATCAAATTGGCATCCAGTTGAAGCTGCCAGATGCTAAAGAGAACTAAAGAGAACATGTTAATTGCTGCACAAGACATATGTAATTTTTTTACATTAAATGTCTTGTCAGGCATGTGTTTTATGTTATTCAGTGTGGTATATGAAATAAAAAAACTTGAATTACCATGTCAATATTAACCGTCTACTTTGTACCATGTTGAGTAGAAACAGAGGGAGGTATTCATGATTTATTTTAAGCATCCTAAATAACATAAATAACATATTTCATTTACATAGAAATGGCACTGACATGACCAAACTGATAAACTCATTATAATTTGTATTTGTAAGAGAAATCTGCACCAGATGTTTGTTCAGAACTGCTGGAAGTTTGCTGCTGGTTGTGCATCAGTGTGTCTACCCTGGGTTTTGGTTCTGTTTTCTGTAGATTACTGAGTTTCTTTATGTTTTTTTCTTGATTATTTTGCTGTCTACACCCTCACCAAAACTCATTCTCTCTGGTATAAACCATAAAGAAATTGTAGAATTGATAAAAGTTTAAAAAATAGTTAAAAATAGTTTATTTTAGTATAATAAGTAGCCCTTCATTGACCACTGGGGCATATACATTGCTGTGGTCAGTAACATGTTGCCAGGTGGCAGCAGCATCACAAACTTCACAATGAGGAAGAACTGTGATATAATAAGTGACTTTGTGTATTTCACAAACCTCTGATCACTCATAACACCGTCTATAGTTTATAGTACATGATACCAAAGCTACAGAACATTCAGTGAGCAGCAGTTCTGCGGGCCTTTAAAGCAGAGGTATTAAGAAAGGAATGAGTAAACCTCAGCCATGGACCACACTGGAAAACTGAGAGAAAACTCGACAGCAGAAAACAAAAAAGTCTCATCTTATTTACTGCTGTAAAATGCAGATAATGGCGCCTTAATATGGTGACGCCTCCATCACCAGCAATTATCCATGGTCCAGGGAACCTTTTAGTACATGTTAGTTCTATTTAAACTATATGGGCACGGTTTAAATGCCACAGCGTACCTGAGTTATCACTTTATGACCACAGTTTACACATGTTCTAGCAACAAGAGTTTAGTGTTGTCTGAGGCGCAACGAATTCAGCTGTACGCAGGTGTAAATAACAAAGTGGCCAAGTGGAGTGTGTATTGTTTAAATTCATTTAGTGAATTAGCTTTATGTGACTATGTCTAAAAACATTTAACAAAAAAAAAAGAAATTTAACCTTTGACAAATTAAGTCCAGTTTCATCCTAGACTCAGATTTGTTTTGATCAGCAATTTAACACTGTTGAAAAGACTACAGATCAGAATCTGAGTGATCTGTAATATTTTGGACTGTATAGTGCTGTATGTTTGCAGAGAAATTATCCTTTGTGCAGACATACACAGACATGTCCTTCCACTCCTCCTCCTACCCACTAAGTTAAGGGAGTGGTTAGTTGACTCCTTCTCATTGTCAAGTAACAGATGAACAGAGTTATCACTAACACTGACACTAACACAACGAAAAGAGAGATCCTTCCCCGACCTGCTGGCACTGAGTCCTCCTGCATAGGCCGGTGGATGAGCGCTGCAAAGAGATTAAAAACGTGTTATTCATTTTAAAAATGCAATGATGAAATGTTCCTGGGAAGCCGTAACTATGCCTAAAACACTGATCATGTAGTAAAAATCTAAAGCTAATGTGATTCTTTAAGCACAGATAAAGAATTTATCTTGAATATCAGTACGTTCAAGCCAACATAAACAAAGAGTCAGATGTTGACTGATGATGATTGGTGGTTGTGGCACATTGTTCAAGCTGGTGCAGGAGGAACAGATACTGCCTTAAGTGAAGCAAATAAAACTAAATTATGAGTTAAACTGTTTTGTAATTAATCTTACTCATTTACATAAATATATTATGTAAAAATGGATCCACCAATCAGTGTGTTCATAACCTTACACATGTTGGTATATGTCATACAGATATTCTTTATGTTGCAATGAAAAAAATCTCACATACACTAATAAAAACAGTAACATAAGTTGCATAAATCTAATTATGTATGCATATATGTAGCCTTCATGTGCATATTTAGACCCAATTAGGGTTCTCATTTCAAAATAAATTAGCTTTAGACATTAAAGATGTCAGTTAGGACTCAAATTACATCTTACAACCTTCAACCACGGTGAGACTCTGGGAAGAAACTAAATTGTTGATGTAACCAAGGTAGAGAAAATGTATACGAAAGCACAGCAAGTTTCAGCAGCTTTAGACCTCACATGTTGCTGTGAGTATGCTTGGTATTGGTATTTCTGCCCAGCAGGTACTTTGAAAATATAAAAACAAACTGTGATCTAAGTATTGGATTTGGTATAATCTGTAGCTCTCCACATGTCGACACTGATACAAATGCAAAATGCATTTCTTTCCTACTGCCTGTCTATAAACTGGGTTCCATCAATCAGTGTGTCAATCAGAAGATATTTAGAGCTCACCTGTAACATTGAGGTCACATGTTTTGTAGCTACTGTATCTGTTAATAATGACAGAACATTGGTACGTTCCTGTGTCGCTCAGTGTCACATTAGCAAAGACACATTGAATCTGTCTTTTCCTGGCGAGCTCTGGATCACACCACACTCGTCCTCTGTAGAACTCATCTGGATACAGTGCAGCTTCAGATCTACGGTCATACAGAAAAATCCTCTTCCAGGGTTTCACATATATAACGTCTATAATCAGTGAGTCAGCAGACATGTCGGCGGTGTCAGAGATGAGCCATGTCAGTGTGATGTTACTGTGCTCCTCTGCCTGGTAGACGTCCTGAGAGACACTGACTGTGAACGGAGTCTGACCTGCAGGAAGTAAAAGGTAACAAGGATGCCAAATAAGAAAACAATACATTCGTTTCGTTAGAGAGCAGTCAAATTAGTGTGAATTTAATGGCATACAACGTTATTTTTAAAACTATAATGACTTAATTTAGAATAAAAATTAATTTAAATAATTTAAAATAAAATAATTTAATTACAGTACTTTGTACTGTACTTACTTGGTTTTCAAAGCATTGCATGACACTGCAACAGAAACCACATTTCTCATTAAGCAAAGGCAATCTGAAACAGATCAAGCTGCATGAAATACCCATGGACAGATGATAAGCCCAAAGGCCCTGCACCTGCACAGACAGATAAAACGTCCCCAGCACTCAGACAAGAAATATTAACACCTGACACATGGGCCCCTGAGCTCTCAGGTCTGTTAGGTTGCTGTTTTAGCAGCATTATCAGCTGTTTTGTATAATTTGTGTATGTATGGGGGGTTTACCACAAGGGGGCAGACTAGAGCCTAATCATTCCTGACCAGCAGAATTTCTTCCTTGGGCATATCCGCCGTTGCTTACACGACAAACACGTGGTGACAAGACTAATGTCGTAATGATGACTAAGATAATGGCAGTGACGAGATAAATGGCAAGCATGTAGACGCAAGTGGTTGGGGGAAAACTTCATATGATTTTTATCGATCAACCAAAAATTACACACACCACATCAGAGTTTCCTAGCTCTGCACTGGCTTCCAGTGGCTGCAGGTTCAAAGCTCTAAAACATGCCTACAGAGAGCTCAACTCCTCAGCACCTTTCTACCTGAGCACCCTAACCCAGGTCTATAATCCCTCCAAAAAACAACATCCAGTGGTCCCTACACCACAAACAAAAAGATCCCTAGCAAATCTTTTCAGCTCAGTGGTCCCACAGTGGTGCAATGAGCTGCCTAACTCTTCTCACTCAGCAGGCTCACATCCAATATATAAAAAACGGATGAAAACAGAGCTGTTCTACGACCTCCTAAGCACCTAAAAATAAACTTCTTTCTTCTCACTTAGGAAACTGAAACATTTCTTCTCATGGCAATTTGCTTTTCCTGACCTAGTTTCATGTGCTTGCTTTGTACCTCACTTGTAAATCTCTCTGGATAAAAGCTTCTGCTAAATAACAATGAAATGTATCATTGTCTTCATTTTGCTCTTCAGGGATTTTAGTGCCTCAAAATAAAGGAGCCATGTGTGTTAAAAAAATGAGCATGTAAAAATTCTTTTGTCATGATTTGTTTGAACTAAAAACAAACCTGGAACTCCGGGTTTGGGCTCAAGAACCTGATGCACTGATGCAACACTTGCAGAAAAACTTCTGTGCAGTTAAACAGAAAAATATTAACTTCATCAGTAGACATTATAGCTCAACTCCATGTTGGGGGATATATTCACGGTTCCAGTGCATGTCTGAAAGCAGCTAACTCTGCGATGCTGCTTCACAAAGGTGCCAGTCATTGTCGGCTAAAAGCCAATTGTAGCTTTGCTATGAGACTGTCTGTGGAGGCATATGTGGGTGTAACTGGAGAAACAGAAAGGGAGGGGGAAGGAGCAAAGTTGTAGCTAACGTGGTGAGTTTGTTTGTGATTCAAAGAAAGCCTTCTCAAATTAAGTATTGCAGTTGTAGGCGTTGCAGGAAAGCTGGAGCCTTTCCCAGCCGTCAGTGGCGAGAGGCGGGGGCCACACACATCATGTTGGACTGTAATTGTTACAATACATTTACTTGTGTGTAAAAGGTGGTATTGTGGCCTCTCTTATACAGTGAAACCTTTACAACAGGAAGCTGTAACAGTGCTTTAGATCATGTTTTAATGATTTCTGACTCACCCACAGCGGGACAGGACAGTCCAACAGCTATCATCATCAAAAGACCTGCAGCAGCTGCCCACCCCGTCATCCTTCACTGGGCCATCCTAAAACACACAAACACAGTAAGAACAGTGTGACTGTGATACTTGTCACTCATATTAGCCTGGAGTGTGTGTGTCTTTGTAACCAATTTGTTTGACAGCGATATTGTTTTAAAGTCACGACTGCTGATTTTCCATCTTAAATTTTATATGTATGTGTGGGTGTATGTGAACACGTGGGTGTGCACGTGTGAGCACATGCATTGTTCTTTTTATGCTTTTTTACATGGAAAGCACATTGACGTTCTTTGTAAACTCGCCTTGCCTTCCTTCAGTCTTTCACACATGGTAATAATTTCTTGGGAGGATAGAAAAATCCCACCTTTTTAGTTTCACTTTCATCCTGTGTGAGTTCCCAAAACTCAACCATTTTACACACATGTTGCTGAGAGCTGAACTGATTTTGGAATAATTATCACTACTGATCATTTAGTTGATCATTTTACCACATGCATATGTAAAATGACCAATGATGATAAAAATGAATCCAAATATGTTGAACATTATATTAGAGTGGATGTTTCCCATTTCTGACAGGAAAGACACATTTATTCTGCAACATTAAATCTCTGGATGTCATGAATTCTACTTTTACAAAGTTATAATTTCCGTTTACATAAATGAGGAGGTCAAAACATTAGAAACCGCATAATACACTCTAATACGACTCCACCACCCACTATGACCTCAAAATAAAAGAAAGAGAATTACAGCTTCACCTCTAACCAATAATAATGGAGGGGAACACGCAAACATTATATAATCTGATCATGACAAGTCAGTGCCTGTAAACAAATGAGTAACAGTATCTGCGAGATACATGGAGTAAACACTATTTATTTGCCTCTGAAATCTGTTGGAGTGGGAGTTAAATGAAGTGTAGTTATTCACGTTCAGATATCTGATAACTGCAGCCTCCTTGTTCACGCATGGAGCTGCTTTATTCTGCAAACACGTCACTTGTTTGTGATTGAAACCGAACAACGTGGGAGATAAAACACATCCTACCTTTCCCAGTCCGACCGGAAAACAAGCCGAAGCTGGGACAATATCAAGATATGATCCAGACTTTGTGCTGTCCAGTCTGTGTCCATTTCTGAGACCTGCAGAGTCACTAGCATTGGGCGTTGTGGCCAGTTCACATTATCCAGCTGAGGAAATGAAAAGAGGATCCGTCGAAAAAGGAAACTCATCTTTATAAGTGCTGGAGTGCCCTCTGAAGACATTCGGGATGTGCTGCAGACTTTTAAAATACACATCTCACCGCAGTAAGACGACAAACTTCACGTTACGTGGCGCATGAACTAGTAACAGCATAATTCCCACTCCGAAAAATGCGCTGTCAGTCATAATACACTGATCTAAACCCACCAACAACACGCAGCGTTACGCCATTGATTAACTTTATCTTTAACGTTTGCATCACTGACATAAATTAGCTTTTCATCATGGAAAATACTTATTTAGCAAGAACTGATCACAAATGCAACAATTTGCTTGGACATCCTTTATTTTTTTCTTCTATTTGTAAAATATAAACAATTGTAAAAAAACAAACAAAAAACAAGTTAAAAAAAAATCTCTCTCAGACTTGCAAAAACTGAACTTAATACTAAACAAGTCCGTTACATTCATTTGTTGTAGTAGCACTCTTGACTTCGTTAGTATTTTCACTAGTTGACACCAAAAGTTAAAATGCAGCACGAACACCAAACTCCAGGCTTGTGCTGGTAGTGTCCTATTATTTCAGTTTTATTCAGTAAATAAGAGTTGTCAACTTGTGCACTTGTGCTGTGCAACACCCACTTAAGGCTGACTGGTTTCTTTACAACTACATTCACACACTGTTGTATTCAGTACATGTGAAAGATACAATCATTTTCACTTCATCTAGTTTTAGGATTCTATGCAGAAATATAGTGTTTAAAGTTTTTACTGCATTCATGATATGTTCATTCATTCAAAATTATTATTATTAGGTGTTTTGGCATCGGACGCCTCACCCTCAGGTCCGTAGGGGACTGCTCCACCCACTGAGCTACTTGCCACCTCAAGTTTCAAGTAGTTCCTCCAAATCTGAAATAAAATGCAACTTTAAATGACTACTGCTGTTTAAAAATCATTCAACCCCTTCATGACAAGCATCTTCAGTACCAGCAACATGCAATCAAACATGACACTCAACAAACCAGCTAGTTCAGGTACTTGATGTGTCTGAATCACACCTGATGCACCTTGATTATGGGGAAAAACTCTGCACAGCAGAAATCACACTCTGATAATACCCAGACTTTGTACAAAGGGGCTAGAATAAGAATAAAGTCTGGGTAACCGTCGGGACGTCTGACTCTGGCATTTGTGTTCACACGTGCAGCTCATTCACGTAATGTCTAGATGTGTTCAGTGCATGTTTGTTTTATCAAAAGTCAGTAAGGTCATGACACTGAGATGAAATGATGCAGCTTCCATCCTAGTTTTGATCTGTTGGACATGAGACAACAATGAGAAAAGATGTCAAAATTCTCAGTCATCCAGGTGAAGCTATTTGGAAGTTGAATCATGGCAACTTCACTACTTAATTTTTAACTTCTTCTTTTCAGTTTCTATGAATCAACTTCCAGATAATGAGAAAAGATGCAAATCAAAAGCACAAAACCCTGTTGCAGCTACATAAAACATCAGGTTCTTCAACAACATTTTTAATTTAGAATTTTTACTTTACCTGCAATAAAAGTAAAGTACTTCAAAATTGCCCTTCAGAACTGTAATTCAGTTAGTCTAATGTTGCTTTCTCTCACTAAGCAAAGTAACAACAAACATACCTTCACATTATCGAGGTTGATGTAAAACTATTGCCAGATGTGTTAGTGAAGGAGCTACTCGATACATAACGTAAGAAGTGTCAGAGCCACAGCTCCAAGAACTGATCCAACTGTGGTCAGAACACCTCGACTCTGCACTGGACATCTTGGTCGGTGTTTAACGCCTGCATGAACATGTGAGGTGAAAGAACTTACATCAAAAATTAAAATACTGGCAAACTAGAAATAAATGCTGCAACATACTTTTAAGCTCATTTTAAGTTCACGTCATCATTGGGTCACACTTTTAATTAGTTCAGTATTGGTTTGTGACGAATAACTGCAAAATCATAGTTGACATTCCCAACCATAAACATTAGTGTGCTTATAACCTGTTATAAGGTGGTATATGGTGAACACTGTAACTGCTAAACATCAGCATTTTGATATTATCATTGTTTATATGTCAATACTGATGTTAGCGTTCAAAACTCAGAACGCCACTGTGTCTAAAGTACAAAGAGCTGCTATCACGGCTGTACACAAATGATTTGTTGTTGAGTCATATTATAGTAAAATGCTTTGTAAAGCAGTATAATCTCATTATCTAGAAGAGCGAACAGCACATACAATATATTTAGTTATTTAAAAACGTTTATGTCCAATAAAGTTTTTTTTATCGTTTAATAATTTTATTATTAAATGTCATATTTATTCTGACAGTGATCATGTGTGGATCAGTAGTGTCTGTACACGAATAATCACGTTCATCCAACAGTCTAATTTGTCATAAACTCTTCATCTCTGTTGATTATTGTTGTTCCCACTGGTGCCAACTTAGCGACTTTGTCACTACAATTTTTGACCTTCAGCCACTTTCTTTTCCTCAACAAAGCAACCAGTGACTTGTTGGCAAAATTTTGGTACTTTTCTGTTTTTGTCTGTCATTATGTTGGGGAGAGAATCAGAGCATTCAGGTAATCAATCAGCAGCTTGCATGTGAATCACTAATAGTGGAACCTGCAAGAAGTGTAAATGACTAAACAGCAGCCAGAATTAAGCATGAATGAGCGGTGAATGGGCCAAAATGTACTACGTAGCTATTGATCTCCATTGTTTGTCATGATAACCTACACCGCCTTTGTTTCTGTTAAAGGTAACCATTATGGTTTAATTTTATTGTTTCAAAACAGACTTTATAGGCATGAATTCATTCCAGTGTTTAGGCTCACTAAGAATGTTTATACATGGAAAGCTTTTGCAATTAGATTTAAGTAGAAGTAGATGTAGCTGCATATTGTTGTGATGATACCAGCTTAACGATCGGCTACAGTTAGCTAGAATAAAATATGTAAATACGGCAGTTACATCATGGCATCCTGAATTATGCCAACAGCATCTTCTAGCAGCTTTTTCAGCCTATATGTTCACATCACTGCCAGCAGCTGAACTGGTCCACACAAAATTTAGTGGAGCAGCACAGGTCAAGTTAAACTCTGTGTCATACCCTTTCTGGTGTGGGGGAGTTTTCTGTGACGTATGCACAATGTTAAATCAAAGTCCACACCATTCAAGATCTTGTGGGTGTTGTGTTGTGGAACTTATCTTTGGTTTCTACCACTCACATTAGTCACAGCCTACAGCGACAATGTGCAGAAGCTCTTACTTGTCATGGTAGTTTCCTCCAATGCACTTGTTGCATACTCATATGAGAAGATTGTGTTTGTATGTTTGAGGACTCCCCCTCGAATTAGTAAAACTAGATTTGAAATTTGGTCGATTAAGCTGCGATCAAAAATAAAAGCTGTATAAATGCTGATAATGCATTTTTCTGTAGATTTGTTTTTGACCTACCTGCAGCAGGTTCTTTTGCTGCTGTGTTGATGTTTTCTTCACCAGAGGTTTGAGTTACACTCAGGACAAAATGTTCTGCAGTGGAAATATCTATGTATCAGTATTAGAGGAACATTACTATTCTATATTACAGTAGACTAACATATGCAGATAACTTGATGAAGTGAACTGGGTGAGCAAACACCTGCAAAGTCAACTTACCAGAGGCCTCCAGCTCCCTTCTTCTTGTGTTCCTGTCATAATTAGCAGCCAGATAACACCAGTAGTTTCCAGAGTCTTTAGCTGTGACTGTGGACAGATGAAGTCTGATTCGTCCTTCTCTCAGAGCGCCTTTGTCCAACTGAACCCGTCCTGCAAACTGCTCATGCAGAGACTCTGTGTACTCGTTTCCGTTTATAATTTCATATAAAATCTTGACAGTATCTGAATGTAAGTGACACTGAAGGTTGATAATAGACAAGTCCATTTTAGTCTGAATGTCCCATTCGATGGTGAAGTTGGTGCTTTCCCCTGCCTGATAAAAGGTTGGAGTGTCTGTGATAACAAACTTCCCTGTAAAGGAAAGAAAGGAAATACAAACTGTAGAAACGTAATGCTTAGTGGTGGGATAGACAGAAAACAGTGCTGTCAATTGGAAAATGAGTAAGAGCCTAATATAAAACTGAAAACCAACCACAGAAGAAGATCACTACAGTGAGAATCCATATCATGTTCTGCCTGTGAGGAGACACAAGAGAATCGTTAAGATGTTATTAAAGGAACACATCAACACTTGTTTGCTCTCTGGTGGTTGGCTTAGCTTAATAAAGACAGGAAACAGAAGGAAACTGTTCTGTTCAATACAAAAATAAATCCATCTACTGGATCACCAGTTTACTTTATATGTCTCTAACTTCTGCACAGAGTAATGTGCCAACCTGTGGCTCTGGAATTAGAGGACAATAAAAACAAAAACAACAACAACAACAGGACTAAACTTGAACCTAAATCTGTAAGAAATGCACTAGTGCAAACATGATGCTCAAATTTCACTTCAGCACTTGATGAAAAGGTTGAGAGAATTTAAATGACGCCATTTTTGACCAAAAATAAATAAATACATTAATTTAAAAAGTCACATCTAGATGAAATAAACTCCAAAACTGTTCAAACTCGGTTTCAGATTCGTAGTAGCTTTTAGGTCTATTTATTAGATGAAAACACTCTAGATTAAAAAAAAAAATGACACTAAAGACGTTGAAATAATTTTTGAAATTTTTTACGTCCGTCACGGAGCAGATAAGAGTCTATTAACTCACACTGACTCTGAGACACTCGTGGTTTTACATGCTGCAAGTCTATATTTTGCAGAACATTTAGTGCAGCACGATCTTCAAAGACAGTGCTTGATCTATTTTCTGGCACCTTTTAATGATTGATCACGTTCCCTGTGTCAATGTGACCTCTGTGGTTTCACTTCTCCTCCCTGTGCAGCGGAAAGGAGGAACTAATAAAACCAGGCATAAAAAAAACATCCATTTCTTTCTGCCGACCTGGAAACGCTAAATGTCTGCTTGGGGAAGACACAGTTTGTCCGGCTGCTGTGCCTTTGTCCTGCTGACAGACAGGAACACAAACCACTGTCCTCATGGCACAGATGCAGGTTACGTGCTGCTCATATCTCAGTTTCAGTTTCAGTGAGCCTCCAATCTGGTCTGTATGGCTCGTTTTCCTTTTACAGCATCTTATGTTGGCTGATTTCTTTTAAGGCCCTATTTACTTTGCATTTTTACACACACATTGATAAAGGTTTGTACACATATAGTCACACTACATACTGTAAAAGGCATTTTAGTTAAGAAAATTAATATTTGTTATCATTCTTCCCTAAATTTTAGTCTACAGCTAGCTACAATGGAAACCACTACAAAATTATCTTTATGAGACAATAACAGAGCTAAAATAGCCCAAAGGCTCAGAAATACTGGCATGAAACAAAAGTGTTTATAAAATTGAACAAACATTTCTGAAGTTATAGCTTTTCTCTTCGGGCAGATTTATTAACCTGCTTTGTGGAGTAGCCACAGTCACAGACAGTTAAGCTACATCACAGAATTACAACAAAACTTGCAGCTAATATCTAGCTCTGCATCATGTATGATGTGGATCTATAAGTCATATCACTCGACAAACATTAAGAAAGAACGTTAACCAACAAAAAAAATTTTTCAGTGTAATGCTGTTTGTCAAAAAACTGTTGAAATTTAAATTAAAACACAACAAACACCACCAGCCATAATGTCCAACTACAAACTGTATGTTAACAAAGCACATGGTTAAGTGCAGAAGTCTGTATTGGACAAAGGCAGTGACTTACCATTGTTCCATTCAAACCAGTTCTTGCAGTCCAGCCCTCTGACTGTGAGTGTGAGCAAGAGACAGAGACAAAAAAGTAGAATCCAAAGGAAAGACACAGTGCTGTGAAAAAGTATTTGCCCCCTCCCCTCACTGATTTTTTATATTTTCTATATTTGTCATTCTTAAATGATTCAGATATTCAAACAAATATAACAATACACAAAGATAACCCGAGTAAATATAAAATGCAGTTTTTAAATGATGATTTCATTTATTAAAGGAAAAAAAAGCAGTAACCTGCCTGACCCTACGTGAAAAACTAATTGCCTCCTAAAACCAAATAACTGGTTGCACCACCCTTGGCGGCAACAACTGCAAACAAGCATTTGTGACAACTGGCAATGAGTCTTTCATTTCGCTGTTTCGGGGAATTTTGCATCTAGGTCCTGAAGCTGCAAAGCAGCCCCAGACCATCACACTACCACCACCATGTTTGACTGTTGGTATGATACTGGGATGCACACCTTCCAAAAAGTTCAGCTTTTGTCTCATCAATTCACAGAATATTTGCCCAAAAGTCTTGGGGATCATCACAATGTTTTTTTTGGCAAAAGTGAGACATGCCTTTATGTTCTTTATGCTCAGCAGCGGCTTTTGATTTGGAACTCTCCCATGGATATCATTTTTGCCCTTATTGTTGAATCATCAACACTGACCTTAACTGAGGCAAGTAAGGCCTGCAGTTCTTTAGATGTTGTTCTGCGTTCTTTTATGACCTCCTGCATGAATTGTTATAGTGCTCTTGGAGAAGTTTTGGTAGGCCGGTCACTCCTTAGAGAGATTATAGCTTAACTTTGTCAGACAGCTCTAATTAAAGTGATTTCTTGATTTAGCAGGTCTCACATATAATCAGGCCTGGGTGTAGCAAGTGAAGTTCAACTTTCCAAAAAACGTGGTTGATCACGTTCATGATTGGTGATGAGATGATTTAGAAAGTAGTTTAGAGAGCAATTACTTTTTCACATAGCTCCAGGTAGGTTTGGTAGAAAGCTGTTTTCCTTTAATAAATGAAATCATCATTTACAAACTGCATTTTGTATTTACTTGTGTTATCTTTGTGTAATATTAAATTTTCTTTGATGATCTGAATCATTTCAATGTGACAAATATACAAAAAAATAAAAATATCAAGAAAAGGAAAATACTTTTTCACAGCACTGTATGTCAGTAATGGAACTGAGCAAGCTCACCTTCTTAAATGAAGTTCAACTCATTGTCCATTAGTCTTCTCAGCAGCGTGGATACACGTGGATTCACATGTATCCACGCAGTGGAGTCTTTTTGTTGGTGACTTTTCTCTCACTCAGTGTTTAACCCAATGAAGCACCTGAAAATGATGATGTTTCTTTAGGCACTATGTAAAAATCAACTTGTGTAACTCACTCAGATTAAAAAATACAGATAAAAGCAGCAAATTTACACTGTGTATGTGCAAAAACATGCCTCGGAAATGATAAGAAAAATACAGGTTTTACTGAAAATATCTCACCTTTGAAAGAATTCAAGTGTGCATACTGCGTCTTGACAGTTTTAGAGATTAAACAGTAATAAATGTCTACTCATTAAATGAAAATGAGCTCCTCGTGTTGTCTGATTAACAGGGAATTCTCACTAGCTGCTGAATCTTTCTATCATACTTTGCACATATTTGGCAAAGCAAACACACTGGAAACATCACTGGTTGACTTTGCACCAATCAGTGAATTAAATAAAGTCGTTACTCACCAAATAATTAGTCAAAATGTTGGTGGATGAAGAAGAGAACGGATCCAGCTTCACATGTGCTGCAGGTGAATTTGTCTTTATAAAATAAATACTGCACGATAGTGTTTTTAGGATTACATTATAGTTCTGTTAAAAACGAGCTGCAGTGAAGTGATGCGTTTAAAAATATGAGGTTAATACTCCTTTTAAAAGTCTGATGTAAATCTGCTGTCAGACAAACTATGGAGACGTGCGTTAGGATACACGCATTTTAAAAAGTATTTTTACAGGAAGAGGGTGAGACTATATCTCCGCAATCAGAATAATAGTTTCTATAGTTTATTCACCATCTAAACGTGTCGCCACCTACGTGACAATAAAATGTTTCATCACTACTTACTGTATGTGTGTAGGAGCACGATGATGATGATGATGTGTGGATGGCGGTAACTTTGAACGTCCCGTGATGAGGAAGTGATATTTACACAACACCGAAATGAGCCACACGGGAAATATTCGCGCTAATTTCACCAAAAAATGTCCAAAGAAGCAAAAATGCATTAAATCTCTTTGTGTACAAACATGCAACAAGTGAAAATGTGAAGATTTTCGGAGGAGCGTCTTCTGCAGAGGCGTCGGATCACGGAGAGAAATGCATCACATCGCTTCATCAGCCGGAAACAGCTGACCAATCAGAGGGAGGCGAGCAGGGGGAGGAGTGAGGGGGAGGGAGGGTGATGGAGACATTTTACTACTCGCTCCACTAAAACCAGCTGACAGCTGTAGTTACTGTGCAGACGGAATAAATGTATGTGTAAATAAACATGATGTGTTGTTTTACTTAAACTTTACTTAAATAAAGTATATAATAAAAATACTAAGAGTCAGTTACTAATAGTAATTAAAAAATAGCTCCATCTT
Source organism: Sandelia bainsii (assembly GCA_032362345.1). Lineage (NCBI taxonomy): Eukaryota > Metazoa > Chordata > Actinopteri > Anabantiformes > Anabantidae > Sandelia > Sandelia bainsii. The sequence goes on along the minus strand of JAUMHL010000003.1, from coordinate 3,055,177 downwards.
CACCAGTTGCAACATTAAAATAACATATCAACGTTCTTCCACCGCTGTGGTTTAGTCCAGTGTGTCTCCAAACTCTGTAACTGTGTCGAGGATGCTGATGATCAGACGTTCAGGTGAACTTTGAAGCATTTCTTAAAAGAGAAACTAAAATTAACAGCGGAGGCAAAGTTCATGAGCACAGCTTTCCAGCAGTGTGAATGATTTAGTGTTGGTATTTAACACAGATACCTGCTGTTGTTTAACTGTGCATTAAGTACTGTGGAGTAATCTTCAGGTCATTATAACTTTATAATGAAGAGTAAGTAGCACAAATTTAGTTTAAAGTGTTTATATGTTATTCTAGGACTCCATTAATGCAAGATTATATGATTTTCAAGTGAAAAAAAAGAATTCCTCTTTGTGCTCCTCTGGCTTTGAGACTGAAAAGACCAGTTTGAGAAAACACACATTTTTCTGCTTGTATTTGGGAAAATAATAATAATTTTTCTTCACAGATGAAAAAACCCCACTTTCTCCGACACATATGGATCTCTGTACAAACACTCGTTGAGCAAAGAGGTAGCGGTTCACCTGAGAAGGTGGGTGGGACAGTGAGCAGCCCAGAACGTATGGATGTCAGACGGTTAAGCAGTTTCCTAAAACCCTTGAGAACAAAGCGAATTAGCCAGACTGAAACCTGGGAGTTTCACTACCAGCCAGCACGAAAACACAAGTTTACCTCAAGCTCTGGGACGCTGACTGCAACATGAGCATCCAGCTTTACAAACGCAAACATGCAACTTCAGACCACGAAAATCATGGTGTGACTCCTTTAAGTGTTTTGATGAGTTTACTAATGGTGGTGATAAAACTGCAGAAAAAGAGTTGTAATTTAAGTTTACACCCTGTTCACAGATCAGTCAGTTGAGAGTGATAACAGGATA
>JAUMHL010000003.1:3019114-3041640 GCA_032362345.1 Sandelia bainsii | reverse complement strand
ATCACCATTGCATGCTTCTACTTAAATGCCCTACTTTCATGATATAATATCACTGTAGTGTGAACTTTTTACGTTTTGCATAAATTCATCCAAAAGCCAAATATCCCTAACTTTTTGTGAGTAGTGTATATTCACATGGTTGTTGACCGTTGTCACTTCTTTTGTTTTATCTTTTTGTCATTTCAACCATAAGCAGTATTAATTAAATTAAATAAAACAGCTTGAAACTGCTGATTCTATCAAATAAAATCTACTGTATTTATGAAATCCTTTCAATAGATACATGTAATAATGCCAATTTTGTCAATCATTTAAATGAATGTAGGTCAGAAAAATCACCCACGCTGATCCTGGAAAAGCACAGAAGACTGAAAAGAAATTTCTATCTGGTTTCATTTAGCCTATCAGTCATCAAAAACTGAAAGCATATCTGCTTTTCCTTTCTGTCATTTGACTCACAGTACAACGTCACAACCCTGAGATGGTTGTAATGTAGGTCCATTCATTATGTTCAGTCATGGTTCCTAATGGTCAGAAATTGTTAGAACTGGCCATCTGAATCATATAAATGCTGTCAATCTCGAAGACCCAGAACTATTACTTTACTTCCCACGTCTGGGTGTTATTAGTTGAATACAGAGAAGTCAATAAAATGTGCATAGCAGTGTTTATTGAGTGATTACAAAAGAGAAGAGGACCTTGGCGACACTAATGAGTGCAGCTTTTGAAGACATAGGACAGTGAAGGAGACAGGCAGAATCCTGTAGTGTCCAGTAACCACCAGTGGTGGAGTGGAGGTGGTGGCTTGAGTAAACATAGAGTTACACTGATGTCACAAAGCCATGAAAGATAATTAGAGCGCTTAGGTTGGCTTCAATGGAATTTTGTTTTTTTTGCTTTTAGTTTTTTCAACTATAACTATAACAAGACACAGTCAACATAAAGTACATGGGGGAGGACACCTTCTTCACCCCACCATAGTTCACCATACCTGAGAGTAGAAAAGAGTGTTGGTATCTGTTGGTTCTGGCTCGTAGCTGCCTAAAGAGAGAGCAAGAAGGCAGCACATGGTGGTGGGAGCTGTTAGACAGGGTCAGTTGTACTTTGTTCACAAGCAGCTTCCTGTGCAGGTCAGACAGTACTTAACAGAGTTTCAGTGACTTTACTACTAACTTTAACCATCCAATTCTGTTTGACACCGAGTGCGCCAAACCAACAGATAACAGAAAATTTAAGGACACTTTCAATGAATGCTTTGTAAAACAATGTCATCAAAGTTTTGACATCCCGAAACTTGGCCAGTCTTCGTAGACTGAAAACATGTTGTTGACTTTTCTTGCACAACATGTTTGTGTTTTGCTCAAATAACAGTTTGCTTTCGATAACTGTTTCTACGGGCCATTTTTACAGTGCTGACAGAAGCGGGTACATTACGTCTAAAATCAATACACACATCGCTGGTTTTAGTTACATTCCACTCAAGGAATGATTCAAAGCGCCGCTTTGAAACTGTTTAACCTAATATCTATCAGCTGGTGCTGCACACTTTCTGCAACTTTTACTCCCATCTAAGTTGGAATGAAAAGCTCTGAATTTTAACAAACCAAGTGATTAAGGACAGAGAGTGTTCTACTGCACGACAACCACGTAAAGACCTTAAAAACAGATTGGACAATATGGAGAGAGGTGCTCGTTTGGTGGTAACTTGCTTTAGGTTTGATCACCCAAAATAGCTTCATTAACTCCAGCTCAAAGTTGGGAGTGATCAGGATTTTTGTTTTACACATTGTCTCATGTGACCCTAATGACACACATTTGTGTTACTTGATTCCACAGATTTTAAATCCTAATGATTCCTGTTGACTTTACTTGAAGATATATTTAAACTAGAAAATGTTTTCTGAGGCAACAGGGAACTTACATGCTGCAGTGAAAAAATGTTTGTGGCTTAACAAGAATCATGGGAATGTTTTTTTTTTTATCCAACTGTGTTTTTTTTACTTTTTATTTTTTAGGGAGTTGAGTTTAAAGCACCAGCTGCCAAACTGGTTTTGCTTATGACCATTTAAAAACATAAAACAGCCTTTACTGGAAAACTTATTCAGAAAAAATGATTTCAATGCTGAGGAACTCTTTATTATTTCAATCAAATCTCAGATTCCCAAGTACAGGCACTTTTGTTCACAGTTGTTCTTGGTGCTTATAGTGCTGTAGGTAGTAATGTGTAAATGGTTGAAATAATTAAATTAATAGGTGAAGTACCTACAAGTGATGAATGAAGGGTTGCTATACAAAAATTAGCTGAATGACTGAAATAGCCAAAAGAAATGGGATACATGATTTAGATGGTCAAATAAACACAAAAATCTAAGAAATAAACTGTTTAACTTACAAAAAGTTAAACTTCAATTAGATTTCTAAATGTGATCACGTGGAAAAATAATATTGTATATGAACATGTCAGTTTAAGCTGCATCACAATGCAGCTGGATGACGATGCAGTGGAAGTGGAGAGTGAATTTTAGGAAAGTAAGATTTCCACAAGTTAGATTTTCAACAGTTCTCTCTGCTGCTGAACAGTTTCTTAAGATGAGTTTTCCTCTCACTTTTCCTCCCAAAAGGAATCATGGATGTGATTGTAAACTTCTGAAAGACACAACAAACTTCATCCATTCTTCAAGTGTTGGTAGCCTCAAATTAAAACTTAAAAGTTATCGTTGGCCATCTTCTACTAACTCCCGTTGTGGGCTTTATTTGTGGTAACAGGATGACATGGCCCTTTCTGACCCTTACACTTACATGGGGCTTTTTGGTGACCGTGTCTGCTATCAGCCTTGTGAATCACAGGACCGCTCCCAGAAGTGAGATCTGAAATCCAGCAGGAGCAGAGGAGGCGGAGGTGCAGAGCTGGAGTGAAGCTTGGAGAAAAATGGAGATGGTATAAACTGTGTGCGATGATGATGATGATGACAACATACTTTATTGATCCCCTTGGGGAAATTGTGGTTGGACAGCTGCCAGACAGTACATGTCAGTGCTACTATAGGGTTTTGGTCTCTTGTCCAAGTATACCCTGACATGTAGCCAGGAGCAACCAGGAAGCAAACAACTGATGACTGCTCTACCAACTGAGCCACTGGCTGCCCAGGTTTGGCTTTGATTATGAATGAGTCATTGATCACTGATCAAGTACCAGACGAGGACATGGCTGAATCAACTGAGTGACAACTCACTTACAGCTGAGCAGGGTGACTTTTCGTATCATATCCTTGGGGTTAAATTAAATCATTGGATGTAGTTAATATCCCTGTTCACGGCACAAAAAACATTAGCACATCCTACAGACGTTTGCCAATGAGAACTTTGACACAACATAAACAAACTGTGAAAATAGACTGATGAAGTACCAGGACTATGTATGGTGGAAAAAGGACACACAGCAACATGAAAGTTCATCAACATCAAACAAACCACACACAGTTATTCTTGACACTGCATCGATTTCCCAGAAACTATTAAAGTCAAACAGCAACTGACTGACGTGTTGCTGCCTCACATGTCCAGCAGCGTGTAGCCTGTTGGGTGTTTTCATTATTCTTTAACATGCATCAGTTAAGAAACTGTTTTGTTTTGGAGGGAACTAGCTGTCAGTCAAAGCTGCAGTCACACTGTAGCTGGATTTAATCTTGTCAGGTTCCAGCAAATTAAATTCTATCTAATTATTTTTCCAGCTCTCAGTCTCACACTTGTCTTCTCAAAAAGAAATAACACATCCAGGAACGTGTGTGCTGCTAAACAACTACCACAATGAACAGCAGCACCGCAATCTCCATCAGAGACTTACAGAAAGTACAGGGGTCTGCCAGTAACTCTGGGAGCACAGTTACTCTTGAGAAACAAACTCACTGGCTGCACACAAGAGGATCCATGCAGTCACTTCTTAAATATAATTATAAGGTTTTATAATTTTGTTACACTTTCATGTCATAAACTTACAGCCTTTATCACAGGCACCTTTTTTAAGCATTTGACAGAGCAAGCTGAAAGCGAGTCAGTGTCATAAATAATCAGCCATTTCTCTTTGATAGTTCTGACAGAAATAACCATGATGCCAACAGCACATACCTGCACTGCACTGTTGTGACTGATTAAAACAAGTTTCACCCACAGCTCAACAAGTATTTTCTGGCCCTCCAGGCAAATGAAGGACTTGCTTTACAAGATATTAGTGTTACATTTACAAAGTGGATCTGGAGTCAGATAACATGTTGTGGCCTGAGATCAACCTCACTCATACACATCATACATTGTTTCCCACACAATAAACATGGTCAATTTTAACCTTAAGGGACATGTAAATGTAGATTTCTGACATTAAAGGTCCCCTTCAGTCGTACATTATGAAATTACTCTTCTTTGTAGAGTCAGTTGTGACTTTTCTGTGAGGAGTTTGCACGTTCTCCCCGCGCCTGCATGGACCTTCGGTTTCTTCCCACAACATAAAGACATGCAGTGAAGTTAACTGGTGACACTAAATTTCCTGGTGGTGTCTATGTGAGGACGAACTGTCATCTGTCTCTATGTGTCAGCACTGTGATAGATCTGTCCAGGGTGCACCTCAAATCTTATCACGTAACAACTCAGATTAGCTCCTACCCCTGCGACCCTTCACGGGATAAGTGGTAAAGATAATAGATCGATCATCATTTGTGTCTTGTGTTTTGCTCTTAATTTAATTCTTGAAAGCAAATCACTGTTTCTGTCTTTATTGAAAACTTCTGGATTTCTAAATGTGTAAAAATGTAATTTATTAAGTCAGTAGTATGAAGTATCTGTAGTTTTAGCCGTGAGTCATGATCTGTTGGACAGTGTCTGTCGGTGTCAAACCACTTTGTCCCCGTTTTCTTCTACAACATATAAAATGACAGCGGTTAATCAGGACTGAGCTGTGCCCACTGTTATTAGAGCAAAACGTTTGATCACTTACAAGTAATGGAGCTATTTTCAGTTCACTTGTACACAGAGGGTGAACAAGTATAAGAAACTATTGTTTGTCAGCGGTATTATTGTTATATTGGACATATAATATATTTTAAACTTCTGCTCAAGGAGCTTTGATTTTCTCTAACTTTTAATCAGAAATAAAGTATTTAGAACAAGAAAATTAAAGCGAATTAAACTGGTGCAGTAAATGAAAAAAACATGCCAGTGTTGAGTGTCACCTTTGTTTTTATAAGTCATGAAAATAACTATTGATATATAACTATTGATATATAACTATAATAATTTATTCAAGAGAAGCACGGCTGACTAATCATCAAGAACCAAACACACCTACAAATGTTTTTCTCCATTTCGTCGCTTTCTCTGGAAGGGGCGGAGTGAATAAACCTTCTCTTGACATGCACGTGTGGGTATGTGGAAATCAAGAGTTGTGAAACCACGAGTCCTGTCAAAGGAACAAGATGGGGATATGGGTTAAAGCTACCTGAAAAAAATCATAACAAATATTACAAATGTTCAGATTGCTTTTCACAGAAAGCAAGATGAATCCGAAAGTGTTGAGCAGAGACAATTACCCGACAGTGAAAGCTAAAGGCTAAAAGAAACAGTTAAACTAGTTAAAATGTTAAAGAGTAGATAGATAGATACAGTTCATAGACAAGAGATGGAGAAGTCACCCCTCCACATATCAGTATGGCTGTTTAGTTATGCAGCAGTAAACTATCCAGAATATCCATTCCACTTACCCCTCTCGGTCGAGGCAGATGGCCGCCCAGCCTGAGCCTGGTTCTGCTGGAGGTTCCTTCTGTTAAGGTAGTTTTTCCTCTCCTCTGTTGTCTAGTGCTGCTCAAATGGGACTGTTGGGTTTTCTACATACTTCTCTATATAGTTATATTATGCTAGTTAGTTAGTTATATTAAAAAAGTCAAACCTGTTGCTCTCTCTCATGACAAATTCTGTTAAGAGCAGATACATTCATATAATTTGCTTTAACTGTGCTCCACCCATTTACTCTCACAGTACAATGGTGTTATATATCATAATTTCATATTTGTGTTTTTAAATGATGCTGAAAATAAGTGATCATCACTTTATGAACCTTTATTGGGGATGTTCAACACATATGTCAGTGTTTTCAACATTCTTGATCATCCAGCAGATAAAAAAAACGTTTTTTTTAGCAATGCTTAATGTTAAAACAACTTTTCTTTCTATAATCAAAAATAAAATGTGGAATTTTAATGATTTGAGACCATTTTGAGAACATATAGTGTAGAGGTCACAACATTTACATGTATTCTGTGGAATGTAAAAATATTAACATTCAATATCTCCAAACACGACAGACGTTTAACACATTTAAAGATCAGGTCACTGTAGTGAGAACCAGACGGACCCGACTCTGAAATGTAGGCGTAAAGGACCAAAGGTTACAGTTGAAAAATTAATTTACTTCAAGCCACTTTTGATGAGTACTAGCTGTCAGTTGAAGCTCTAATCTTGCTGCAGCTTGATGATCCATGTAGTGAAAGTGGGGAGTAAATTTTGGGACAGTAACATTTCCCCTCATGTCCAAATGAAGGCAAAAAAGTTCTCCAAAACTTTTCCATCAGGTTGTTTTCTTCCAGCTCTCAGTCTCTACTCAACTCAGCAGTTAAAAAGCAGAAGACAACAAAAACCAACGATTCACTATCAATAGGCGCCGTCTGTCCCAATATACAACTTAATTTAAAAAAAATACAAACCTGACCACATACTTAAAACCCTTTAACTGTTTGATTTCTAACCTGCGTCTCTCTGTTCCCACCTGTCTCGCTCTGTATGAAGTTTCTATTCACCCTGCAGCATGTCACTCGTACTCAGCAATCAGCACCATCATGCCAACTCCGAACAGCAGGGCCAGAATCTCCATCACAGACTGGCCGAAACTGGAGCGGCCCGCCAGCAGCTCGGGGAGCACAGTCACTGTGGCGATGTACACGAACCCACCGGCTGTGAACGGCAGGATCCAGGCGGTCGCCGCGGCGCCCACACCTTCAGCCAACAGGGAGCAAGCTGTTCCAGCGAGAGCTCCCAAGGCTGTCAGCAGCTGTAGACACATGGCCTGATGGGAAAGAGGAAGATGATTCTTTTAATAATATACTATTATGCAATTTTTAAATAAAATATAAAACGTCTTTGTGATACCTGGACCACTTTATGCTCTGGTGTGACGTCCAGGACATACAGTAAAATGATATATGCTCACAGTGTTAGTGTTTCTGCAGCACGACACACCAAAATCTAATCAGACCATCTAGGCCATATGAAGCACCTATTGTACAACGTTTCTATTTCAGATCATTCTTGAGTTATCATGTTCACAACAAAGTGTCTATAGATTCATAGTAGTTATAAACTCAAGGCTGATTGTCTGTCTCATCCTTATAAACCATAGCCTGAGTACTTAGCTACCTTTCTTTTGGTGCAGCCTGACTGGACGAGGATGGCAAAGTCTCCGATCTCGTGCGGGACCTCGTGCAGCAGGATGGTGAGTGTGGTGACGGCACCCACTGCTGGACCAACCAGGAAGGACGCACCGATTGCCAAACCATCAGTGAAATTATGGGTGAAGTCAGCTGCCAGGTTCAAGTAACCGGACACCTTGATGTCTGTGTCAGTGGAGAAAACATAGAAGAGTGAATAAACATGCTGTTTGTGACAGTCTCAATCTTAAGACACCTTTTTTAAGTAGGTGATGGAGCAAGTCAACAGTGGTGTATTTCTAAGGTGAATGATCAGTTGTTTTTGTGATCGACACAACAAATCCTCTGATGCCTACAGCGCGTACCTGCACTGACGTGACAAAAGAAAAGGTTTCACCCCACAAGAAGCAGCACAACAATAATGTTCTGCTCCCACAGGCAAAGGAAACACTGGCTCCACGTGATGTTGATGTTAAATAGTAATAGTAAGTAAGCACAGCAGGACTAAGTCTAGGCATCCAGCTTCAGATTTTGTTTTAAAGACATTTGTGCTACAACACAATGTAAACAACCACATTTCTATTAAAACACTGCAAAACTATAGCTTTTATAGTAACCTACATGCTATAAAACTCAATTCATTCAAATTGACTCCATTTTTAACAAACATCTCACATTGTCTTTTAACCTAATAATTTCCAAATAACTCCTCCACGGCTTCCAAAGCATCCTGTAAATCTGTTCATCTACTAAAATCTTACTTCGTTGTTAAAAATAAGCTGTAACACATACAACTGACATTTAGTAAGTATATGTCTGCATTGGCATTTATACGACACAAAACACAGTCACTGACATGTATATGTCTGTTAAAGTGCCCTTAGTAGAGCAAACGGGATCATTGCTGATTACATGCTTGTGTTGTAAACATCGTTCCGTCACTACGCTGCAGCTCAGTAAGTGTCCAGCAGGAGGAGCTGTTGAGTTCATCTCCTCCTTTAGAGTCAGAAGCTGTGTGTAAAAATGTGTTCACCTGTGCTCGTTTTCTCCTCTTTCTTTGGCGCCTTTGCTTCTTTGATTCCTTTCTCCTCTTTCTTCTTCTTCTTTTCCTTTTCCTCCTCTCCATCACTGTCTTTTTCCTTGGGAGCAGCTGAAAATGTTATACGATGTTAAAAAGTTAATTCCAGTCAGATCAATTATCAAGTTTCACACCTACAGCAACTTCTACCAATTAACTGAAAACAATTACAGAGTCAATATAAATATTCTGTTCATTTATCTTTTGCAGATTTTATGTATGAACTGCAATTATTCCTTTTTTCCCCCCCAACGAAACATCTCAGAACAGATGAGTTTCCACCCATGTACCATGTGAGTGCTCATGGGAATGTCCGTGGCCGTGCCCTCCCTTCAGAAGACGCACAAATTTCTCTACAGCCAGGAAGGCGATGACCCCACCGAGAACCCACAGACCTACTGACATCATGTGAGCATGGGCTGCTCCTGTGCAGAGAGAGAGGGGTGGGGGTGGAAACAGTGGTTGGAAATGTGATCAACAGAATTTATCCCATCATCTGACGTCACATTTCCTACATCTGCTGATCACACTAAACAGGTGAAAGTTGTATTGTCACAACATAATGTATGAAAAGTGCTATATAAATAAAACTTTTTTGTAAATATCTTCAGTGAATATTTGAATTTCTAGGACATCACCTGTCAAGTATCAACTGTTTGCTCATTAACGCTGGTAGAAAGGTAATTGCTGCATACCGTGGGAGTGACCGTGGTCGTGTGACTCCTCACTTGCATGAGAGTGTCCGTGATCTCCATCTCCATGATGAGAGTGGGGCTCTGCAGAATCAAAATGACGCAACAGAAAACAGACATTGAACTCAAACAGACAAACTGATGGGTGTGTTGTCACTGCATTACAGAGGCAGCCTTGAGATGTCAGTGTGTACATTATGATGAACATAGGAGGCAGTGACCATTTTCTAACTTCACATTTTCATAACTGACCCCTGACTCTCACAGACCCAATCTATGGACGTCTGCGTGTAGCCTAAAACTACAGTATGTGTCAACAGTGACTGTCTGCAGCCATAATGCACCAACTGTGCATGTGCTAGATAAGTAAACTAGACGCTTTTTTTCACACACTGAAGTTAGGTAACTTTTTCTTTTTGAAGCAGTTACACAGTTTTTTTCCCCTTTAGCTTTTTCATGTTACTCGTGTTACTTCATGCTAAATTCAACAAACGGCTCTTCTTCTTCTTCGTAAAGACAACTGAAGTATGAACAGAAATGTGTGTAATGAGGGCACAGAGCCATCAGAGGGCAAACAGCTACTTTGAATTGGCCATCAGAGAGTACACATGAAATTACTGGAGAAAAACTAGAGAATCTAGAACATTTTCATCTTCTGTTTATTTTAGTACTTTATACTACAAATAGACTATTATAACACTTGTACAGCAACTTCAACAGAGTTGAGAGGGAGAGAAAAAATATCTGATTCATCTACCTACCCAGAGCGTGTGGTATGAGGTGGAGGAAGGCATCACCCAGCAGTCCACCAGAGGCAAAGCTGAGCAGCACCTTGAGCAGGTTCTGGTGCTGGTCACTGTTTGACTGAACTGGGATCAGAAACAGGATGAGGAAAGGAGCCGCACTGATCAGCAGGGTGGCTCCGATAGCCTGCAGACAAGGATGGAGGAGTTTACATTTCATACTCCTGTTGGAGAGACAGTCAACATACTGCAAGGTCATCAAGAAATGTAACATGAGAGAGGAAAGAGGAATTAGATGATGCTGCAATGTTTGTAGATTCAAACCAAACACAAGTAAAGCACGACCCATGACGTGGCTGGTGTGGATAATGGTATTGATTAAATCAGAGGACAGTCTGTGAGACTAATGAAATCCAAGGCTGAAATGCATCTGGCGTAAACAGGATGTGTGCATGTGGTCACACAGCAAACTACATCTGGATAACTGCAAACTGTGCTGCTTTTATTTGTTGTGAGTCACTATGGGAGCAGGAATGACTTGCAGGTTCCTAACAGTTACTCTGAAAAGAGAAAGGCCTGCATCGAGTCTCACTGCACCGCTGAAGGCTGTGTGAGACTTTCTGCTGCCTGTTTCTCCCCAGTGGAGCGATTAAAACTAATCGGGGGGGGGGGCTTTTCTTTTGGTGCCAACAGGATGTCTTTCTTGTGAGAACACAAACTACTCCATTTTATGGCAACAGGACATGCTGTCTTTACTACTGAATTGCCTCTGGTAACAGATTTGTATCAACAATAGCGCTGAGTAGAATTATACTCAATGGCATTTTGTGTGGACAAAATAACATGAACGCTAAACAGAATGCAAAAATAAAACACCACCACAAATGATGGCCAACAAATATTAATTTCACTAAATGAAGGTGTGTAAAGCCCTTAAAAGGAACAGTCTGACATTCTGGGGGAAAATGCATTTTCTTCTTCTCAAGAGTGAGATGAGAAGATCATAAGAAAACAACTAACCTCAACAACTAATTCAATAATACGTATTATCTAATTTATTTAATTCATGCAAAAACAGCAAGATCTGGCGGTTGTGCGCTTATGTGTCAGACTGGTCTTCATAAATAATTCACCAAGAAAACAAAACTTTTCCCTGAAAATGATCTATTCAAACTGAATTTCTGGTTAAACTCTTAAAACAAACATGTGATCAGAAATTATCAAGGAAAAGTGACATATCAGAAATCCAATTCCAATTATGACCCATGACCACACCTGTGTCCAGAGCTCCACCATGTCCCTCTTCTCTCCACCTGCCTCCCTCTTCACCCTCTCCTCTCCATGTGAGTGTCCATGTCCACTCTCCTTGTGCACTCGAACTACTTCCTCACGATGACCGTGTCCATGTCCGTGGTCGTGAGAGTGTGCGTGTCCGTGTGCGTGTCCGTGGTCGTGAGAATGGGCGTGCCCGTGGTCGTGAGAGTGAGCGTGCCCGTGGTCTTCCTCTTCATGAGGGGGGAGGTTGGCTTCGGCACTCCACTTGCTCACTCCGTGGAACATCTTCACCTGAGGGCCATGGGAGTGCCCGTGGTGATCATCATCTCCGTGGGAGTGGCCGTGGTGATGGTGGCCATGTCCGTGGTCACCATGCGAGTGGCTGTGAGCGGAGGCTGAATTGGAGGCTAACAGGAGTGCAGCAGACGTGGCCAGTGTCAGTGCCAACAGACGTACACAGCCCATATTATCCACTATGAGAAAAATGGAGAAGATACAGAATATGTACAAACTCACAGACTGATTTAACACATTGTTCCTGTTCACACCGAGTCACTTCACATGTATTGAGAGTGAGTCTCATTATATGTGTTGCAGAAATCATTATCTATATTTAGTAGGTTTTTATACTAATTATACTAAGTGCAACAAAGTTAAAAATAAAACAAACTATCAACTAGGGCTGCACGATTAATCTAATCGCAATCGCGATGTCAGTCTGTGCGATTACATGAACGCAAAATGCTGCGATTTAAATGATTAGTACATGGATTGAAGTGACGATCTATTATCTCTCATTCACTCCAAGTTTACCAGCTGACTAACGTGAGACTGGCTGCTCAGTTTGTTAGCTTAAAAACAGCTGCATAACATATTTTCTGTAACCTATTAACTCTACCGATGGTCAGGTGAAGCCTGTGTCCACTTATTTAGCTCGACTGTTCTGATCATGTTGGGTAAAATAGGGTTAAAAATATTATTCATTTTTCACACTGCGCAATTACAGCTAAGATTATTCAGAAGGATCGACAAACTACTTCAGCATTCATGCTGATCAGTGCATTTTATTTATGTGAAAATAAAGAGAATCATACAGCTGCAAGTCACTTTGTGTAAGAACCTAAAAAAGGCAAATAGATCGTATTCAGGAGTTTTGTTGTGCTGCAGTCATTCATATTCTGCTTTGCCCTGATGTACAGTAGCTAATACAGTGCTAATACATTTTCAGCATCCAAATCAACCAGTTCAATGATTATCACCCGATGTGTGCAGACTGTTTTAACGTTATAATAACAACGGTAAACTTTGTCTTAGCTAGAAGTTAGTTACTAGCTAGTAACTAGCTCTCCTTTAGCTAGCTAACTTATCCATCACCCATTTGAGTTTGGTTTAGCTTTCCTCTGTGCTTGTGTTTGTTTGCTGGCGGCTTCACACGTCTGCTCCGGGTGTAAAGCCGATAATCTCTTATCTGTGAAAATGCGCAACTATAATCTTGCAGCAAACAATAAAAGCTGGTTATCAAACAGCGACCAGTGATCACCAGCTGTGGAGAAAGACCGTTAGCCGGCTAGCTAACCAAGCTAATAACCAACATGCTAACTTGTTGCTGCAGGAGGAGCAACATCACTAACTGTGATATAAAATGAAAACAAACATTTCACTCTTACCAGATGATGTCAGATATCACAGCCACTGGAGAACTCTACGTCCTGTGAGGACTGTGTTCAGTAAACTGCTAATATCTTAGTCTGCGTTGATGCTACCAACGCTAGCAGCTGTGTATCTACGACGTGGCATTAACGCTACACTAATGGAAATCTCGCGAGAACACGATTCATTCAAAGTGTGCCTCCTTCTGTGCTCCCTTGTTCACGCTGTTTAAATTAAAAGGTACGTTTGGTAATTCAAAAGACAATTAGATTAATGTTTTATATATTATCTCTAGGAAACCCTTGTCCATCCATGCACTCGTGTTGGCTGCGAAAAATTGATTTGCGATAATGTTAAGGAAACACAGGAGGGATAATGAGCTTCTAATAATCTAGAAATATCGCGAGATGAATCTAATATTTTGACTTTTCTTTAGACCTTGTGTGTCAGGAGAAGTGCATCCTGGAGAACAGCAAACAGCAAACAGATCCTGTTGGGTGTAACTCTTGTGACTGAACAATTAACCCACTGCAGATTATTCAAGAACAGAGGTGATAAGTAGACTAAGTACATTTACTCAAGTACAAGTGCTGTGCTTAAGTACAGTTGGAGGTTATTGTGCTTAAATGGAGTGTTTCTACGTTACTTTTACTTTTCTCCACTAAAATTCTGAGGGAAATGTTGTAGCCTATTTTTACTGCACTATTTATTTTACAGCCCTAGTTACTTTTTGCAGATGCGGATCTTGACCATTTTTATGAATTAACGTTACTATACATTTTCTTTGCCATTTATTTGAAAGCTTGTTAAACAAATCCGAACCATACTTTGCACAATTTTCAAAGTCAAAGTCAAAGTAAACTGTATTGTCATCTCTGCTATATACTGTACAGTCAAAAGAAGTATTTTCTTACAAAGGTGCTTGTAAATTACATTTAATTGGCAATGAACTTTAAGTAAGTTTAAGTTTTACAGTTTGCTTTAAACCTCTTTTATTTTGTAAAGCAATTAGTTTGTGAGCATTGAAACAATGGAAAGGTTTTCAAAAGAAGAAGAGTATTAAATGTGGTCTTTGTATTGCAAATACCTATAACTATTAGTATGTGTAGTAGAAGATTAGAATATTTACATTTGGCATCACTCTTTATAATACTGGTCCCAGTCTTCCTTCCTTATGACTATATTTGGCTCTACCTATTGGCCACACCCCCACATTTCCCACATAGCAACAGGTTTTAAATCAGCTGACCCTAGCTCTTGAGCTCTGGACCTACTCATGACAACAAAATGAGGATGTTATACATGTGGCTGCTTTTCTGTCACATTGCATCTGCAGGTAAAATCAAGCTGTAACTCTGTAGTTACTGCCGTTGCTGTAAAGGTTGTTTGATATATAGTCACTATCCCCTGTAGCACTACGGAACTGTTCTGTGCATTAGCTTTAGTTTCACTTTCCCTTTTATAGGTAACACAGAATTTTGTCTCACAGTACCGTCGTGCCCTTTTGATATATTATATAAATATTTTTGTAAAGTCACTGCATTGCAGCTATAACCTAAGGACTTAGTCAACTAAAAGGTTTTGTTAATAAGGAAATGTCATTGACATCATCATGGGTGAAAAAACATTCAGCTTACCTTGACTATTGGTAGGAGATGAGATACAAACCATGGAGATTTGGAGCTACTTTATCAATCAAATACCTATTAATCCTTTAGTAGGTCTGCATACTGCCTCCCAGTGTTTTTATTTATTTATTGCTTTGTTGTTTATTTTGGTATGATATACAGTTCGTATATCATAGTAACAAAACCGTCAAAATCATAGTTTTCCTATACACAATTGCAAATGAGCAAACATCTCATATGAGACCAAAAATGTGCTTCAGAACCTAAACATCTCCCTTTTCCTGCAGTGAAACACTCCCTAAAATATTTCCTTACTGCGACTTCTGGAGTCCCAGACTTTCCTGAACTTGTGGGTGCTGCCATGGTTGATGAAGTTCAGGTGGGTTATTGTGACAGCAAAATTAAGACCGCTGAACCCAAACAAGACTGGATGAGAAAATTAATAAAGGATGATCCACAACACCTGCAGTGGTATGCTCAGAAGTGTTCTAACAATCAGCAGGTCTTCAAAGCGAACATTGACAGCTTGAAGCAACGGTTAAACCAAACTGGAGGTACAGTCTTTTTATGTTATTTTGCATGTTTATCTTTATACTGTTAAACATTTTTATGCCTCCATGCTGCCGACAGTCGTGGCCAGAGACATTATAGTTTCACATTCAAGATTTAGTATGCAAAAAACTCAACTATGTGGATTTTTGTGAAGAATACCTTGAGGAAATTTCTTCAATTTGGCACGAATGTCCAAGTGGACTCAATGATTAACTAGATCATTTGTGGTGTTCAAAGATCAAAGGTCACTGTGTTTGTGGATTCTTGTGAAAGAGATATCTCACAAACACCTGGAGGGAATCTCATTACATCAGGCACAAATGTCAACTTGGACTCATGCAACTTATTAGAATATTAGTCTGGACAGACATGCATGTAAACTACAACTTCACTTTGTTATGGTATCAGTGTGTCTCTGTCTCTTTTCTTCTCTCAGGTGCCTACATTTTGCAGAGAATGAATGGCTGTGAATGGGATGACGAGACTGGAGACGTCACAGGTTTTAACCAGTATGGTTACAACGGAGAAGACTTCATAGCACTGGACCTGAAGACACTGACCTGGACTGCTCCAAAACCACAGGCTTTCTTCACCAAACTAAAATGGGATGCTGAAAAAGCTAGATTAGAATACAATAAAAACTACTACATCCACAAATGCCCTGACTGGCTGAAGAAGTATGTGCACTATGGAAAGAGCTATCTGCAGAGAACAGGTAGAATCACATGGAAATATGTGGAATATGGTTGCAAATGATACAGATACTGATAATGAACAGTAAACTTTCAGTGAAAATTGAGCAATATATACTTGACACACACTATATCCTTAGTCTTGCATGACTCTATCAGTTAAGACTCATTTGCCTCTCCCCAGATCTTCCCTCAGTGTCTCTCCTCCAGAAGTCTCCCTCCTCTCCTGTCAGCTGCCACGCTACAGGTTTCTACCCTGACAGAGCCACAATGTTCTGGAGGAAAGATGCAGAGGAGATTCATGAGGATGTGGAACATGGAGAGATCCTCCCCAACCATGATGGGACCTTCCAGATGAGTGTTGAGTTGTACCTTTCATCAGTCAAACCTGAAGACTGGAGCAGGTTCGACTGTGTGTTTCAGCTCTCTGGTGTAGAGAAAGACATCATCACCAAACTGGATAAAACAGCGTTCAGGACCAACTGGGGTAAGAATGTGATCAAAAGTGGCACAACTGAGGTGTAGAGGCTAAAATCTTAACTACTGGATTCTTGCTAATCTATAGAATATGTTATATGGACTTCAACAGATTTCTTCCAGCAAACACTTAATACAAAACAATTACTGTATAAGCTGTGCACCTCTTTGTCCAAATTGTGTTTTTAGAGATATTTGCTAATAACTGCCAGCACTGCTAACTCTGCCTGAATAAACACTGAGAGAAGATTCAGAAATTAATATTTTTCAACTAGGACATTACCACTAGTTTGAAACTAAACACCACAACTTGTTGGGGGCACTAATGGGGATGTTTTGTTTTATGTACAGTTTCTCCCTCAGAGTTTCCTGCTGGTTCTGTCACTGGAAGCTTTGTGGGACTCGTGCTTCTGGCAGTCTGCATTGCTGGATTCTTCATCCGGAGAAGAAACAATAGTGGTGAGGAATCCAATAATTATTTAAGAGCGAATATGTGTTATAGTCTTTTATTATTTGAAACTGTTCTTTTGACATTGTGGAGTATAAAGAGCATGTTTTCTTTGTTAAGTTTTGTAATGTTTGTCATCTCTATTTCCAAGTTCCAGCTCTCTAATGGTAAGTAATTTACTTTGAAATATTTCTAATAGAGTTTCTTTTTTCCTCTTGTACACATCCAACTATTGTCCTTTTTACTTTAACAAGCGAGTTGTATTTTTATTATTTATTATTTATCTTGACAGGAAACTGTGAAGATTAGAAACAGACACTCAACTGAATGAGGAGTCTACAGTAGAAATACATTTTCCCAGACTGGATTTCCTCCTTAAGAGAAGTATCTGGATAGTACTCCTGTTCTGCCCAGTCAAGTGAGATCAGGCAGTTTATAGTAATATAAATGGCACCAACACATTTTCACTGACAGAGTTGGTGGTAGCTTTTGATGGCTCAAAAAAAAGTCTATGATGGAGGTAAAGTCACTTGCCATCGTTTTGACCAACAGTCACAACTGACCCATCAATACGTTAAACCAAACCACATCTGCAGCTGCAGGATCAGCACTCTGGACAGCAGTGGTTAGAGCCCACCATATTCAAACAACACAGCACCTCGACATGGGCACAGATGTTTTTATGAGCATTATTCCTAATAAAAACACAAGTTCCTTTCCATGTATTTCCATGCATTATTTGTCACACATACTTGCTTGTTTTTGAGCAGGTTTGTTATCTTAAGGATCTATACTGTGATACTGACTGTGACCAAGAGAGCTAATACCAAAATGACCAACATGTTTTGATAGAGAATACACTTTATAAGTAGTTAATCATATAATTGAACAGTAATAGTCATATATCTTGATTTTTTGTGCTACATTACAAGCATTTTGTGGCTTCTACGGAGTTCAGTGTATGAGATGAACCAAGCAGACAACTTTATTTCTAAATAATGAAAAACTTTTTTATAAAATGAAAACATATATAAATATATATTCTTAAATATTTTTCACTCTGTGTGTGTATATGTATATATATATATATATATATATATACATATATGACCTTTTCCTGTGGGGATATGTTTAAGATAGTGGATCGTGATACAGTGCAACGCATTTTGGAGGAATTCTCATATGATCTTGATGTTGCCTTTGCTGCAAATGGTGGCCACATTGAACAATTGTAGCACAGGAAATAAAACATGATTATCAGTAGAATACTTGACTTACGTGACTTGGTTAGAATTTTGAAGTACTTTTCCTTCATAAAGTAGAGCTTCATGAAATCGGTTCATTTGGCATATGCTTTGTTTTAACAACAAATTACATGATCTCTGGAAAATGTATTGTATTGTATTGTAAAATAGATATTTTAATCTATAACAAAATACATTTTACTGCTTTTTCAAGTTCTGGCATAAATTTTTACTGCTTGCTGTTTTGTTAGTTTTGTTTGTCTTTAACTTTTATTTAACTTTGAAGTTACAGTGCACTAACACTAGCACATTCTGTTGTTGCCGGACAATCTTGATTTTTGTAAACTGTGATAAATAAGGTTTGGGTATGTCCAAAAAAATTACTGAAGAAAACCCTTTGTTTTAAAAGATTGGTCTATTTCTCAGTTAAAGTCAGTGGAAACCTAAAACGATAAGCCTTAAAAATAAAGTGAATCATGTAATCACACAAAACAATGCTAAATACCCATAGTAACTCATTCTCTTAATTTTCTTTTTACTGGATTATTTGTAAACAAAATGTGGCCAGAATTAATGTTACAGTGGTAGATGAGGTCAAGATGATTTACTATGACATGACGTCTACTATGGCATCAGAGGGTGAAAGAACTAATGGAATATAATCTTGTTAATGGATGTGAGTGAGATGATGAGACTGAAAAGGTTACGGGTTTTATTCAGGTTGGTTATAATGGAGAAGACAGAATCAGATTTAAAGACATTGCATTACACACACACACACACACATTATTTTCAGTTTTGTATTTATTAGTTTACAGTACTGTGCACAAGTCGTCGGCCACCATTAGATTTGTTGTTTTGGCAGTGCTGTTATGATCATATATATTTACTTCTTAGTCTCTTCATTAGAATACAACTAGAAAATATGTATTATAAATATGCGAATGTCCGTCATGTTTAGAGATATTGAATGTTAATATTTTCAAATTCCACAGAAGACATGTAAAAGTTGTGGCTCAAAATGGTCACAAATGATTACAATTCGACACTTGATTTTTTAAGAATTTAAAGAAAAGTTCTCTTAACTAAAACACTATGTTTTTAGAACAAACAATTAAGGTTCATAAGTGATTATTCTTATTTTCAGCATGATCCTTCTTTAAAAACACAACAATAAAAATATAACATTGTTGTACTGTGACAGTAAATGGATGAATCACAGTTAAAGGCAATTATCTGAATGTATCTGCTATTAACCAATTTGGCCACGATAGGGAGCAACAAGTTAGACTTTTTTTAAGGAGCTAATGGTTTGTTCAAATGAGATGCAGTGTCAAGAATAAGTAAAGAACCCTTTGAAATTACATCCTACATTAACTGATCATGAATAATGATCAACTCATCATCTAATCTTCATCAAAGTTACAGTTTTAGACACATTATGCTGTGCTCACGCCAACAACATGTGTTCTGTTGTCAAATTTTGTGACTTTACTGAACCTTCACAGTGCTGGTGGAAAAAGTAAGTGAACCCCTTTCCCTTTAATTTACTCTCCTCTTGAAATGACTGAACAATGAAACGATTGATAAATCAGTTAAATTAACAGGTGAAAATGTTTCATGGCTCAACTGTTTGAATCCTCAAAGCGAAAGCAGTTATTAAAAAGCAAATGTGTGTGTGGTTTGTATGTTTTTACAAACTTTTATTTGTTGTAATGCCACATATCCACTTGTGCATGTCAACAAAAAGCTTAGCCACTCTACCCCTTCCAGAGAAAGAAAGTAAATAGGGGAAAACCCCTTTTGTCTGTAGGTGTGTTTGGTTCTTGATGATAAATCGGCCGTGCTTCTCTTGAATCAGTGTGTGTGGGTTTTATGACTTGTCTTTGAAAAACAAAGGCAGCGTGACACTCAACACTGGCATGTTTCTCTTGCATTTACTGCACGAATACTTCAGTTTAATTTCCTACTTCTAAATACTGGCTGGACGGGGGAGAAAATCAAAGATCTGCAAGCAGAGGTTTGAAATATACAGTGTGTCCAATTAGTGTCTGTAAAAATGGCAAAACTGCAGGAAATGTGGCTTCTTTGTAAGAAAACAAATAGATTAAGTAATAAACGACCTATTAATTTTTGCTGAGAGAAACAATACAGCAATACAGCGACCGCCTAGTTCGCCTATGCTCTGGTAATCACTGTCAGAACGTTGTGACATTCATTGGTTCCTGACAAGGTGAAATTTAACTCACAGCGAGTTCCCTCCAAAACAAAACAATTTCTTAACTGATGCATGTTAAAGAATGATGAAAACACCAACAGTCTACCTGCTGTTAACACAGTTGACCATGAGAGGTGGTTAAAAATATCTAATAATGTAAAGGTAATGCAGAAACGGTTGAAACAGGTAGCTAAAACTAGACATTTCAAATAGTTGAAGTTATGGTAATGCTGTCTGAAACTAATGACAACACTTTATTGATGCCCTCATAGGAAAACTTCTGGTGTCACAGCTGCAGAACAAAAACGCCAGAGCAGAATTTAATTAAGTACAGAAGTATTAGATCAATAATTATAATGATATGTAATTAGGAAGGTAAGATACAGATACATTCTCAATAAAATGTGTCACTCAGTGATACCAAACTGTCAGATGCCTTAACGCTTGCGATCTGGTAAAACAGTCTGATTGCTAAGAAGTCTTTTTTTGCCATGGGTGGGGCAGGCTATATCTGGAATTCCTTTGTTTGCCTGCCCTCACCAGCTGGAAACCATCCAGTTGCAAGTGAGTTGAAATTCAGTTGATTCAGCCATGTCCCTGTCTGGTCCTTGATCAGCAATAATGATTTGTATGTCCATCAGTAATGGCAAAAAGGCAAACTCAGTTTACACTGTGTCAGTTTTCCTCCTCCAGCTTTGCACCTCCGCGGCTCCTGGTGGATTTCAGGTCTCTCAGTCCGGTGCTTTGCAGGGCTGATAGATGTTGCCATTTGTTGGATGCAGACTCAGTCACACAGTCAGGAAGCAGAAAGAGCGATGTCCTGGTTGGTCACAATATGTCTTGGTGTTTGTTTCTATTTACTACTTTAGCACTGTCTACGTGTGATCTGATCACACAAAACACACAGAGACAAAGAGACAACTGCTGCAACTGACTCACCAATGCATGCAATTCTACAGCTAATGATTGAACTATAGATTGAAGTAATTACCTAAAGTAATTGGTAAATGGCTGACATAGTTACTAGTAGTGTAGTGTGAATGTGAGTTTGAATGGTTGTACCCCGCCTCTTGCCCGATGACAACCGGGATAGGCTCCAGCACTCCTTCGACCCTTACGAGGACAAGTGGTTAAGAAAATGGATGGATGGAAGTCTGAAACAACCAAAAGTGAAATGATAGAAATAGAGCTAGATAAAAGTAATAGATGGTGAGCTCCTATGTTTATGAACCATTACTTTGTAGCATCACCTTTGGAGGTTCTCATGCCCCCCATTTGTATATAGACATGTAACTAGTGAACCTTTTATCATGCTTTCGGTCTGTCCTCAAACTGAAAGTGGATGGATGACATTTTTCACTGTTGCAACGTGGAAGAGTGTTGTTTATCTATGAAACCTTGCAGGTGTTATCCAAACCTTTATTTATAGTAGGTTATTTCCTTGTAGGCCAATGTTTCATTACTACACCCTGTCATGGGACTGAGATTAAATTTAAAAATTACATGTGTGTGTGTTTAGACATCATGTCCAGGATCCAAGAGGAAATAAAAAATATTGTAGGTGTTGATGTGTGGGCATTTGTTTTTGATGAGTAATAGGTTGCACAAAGCAGACGTTGTGACTACACTGTCTTCCAGTAAAATACAACTGCAAAAAACAATCAATAAGTCAGTGCACATCAGTTATTCAGCTTTAAAGTTAAGTCCTGTCAAACGCTCACCAATGATCAGTGTTAATCAGCTCATCACAAACAGGTGCAATAAGTTGCTACCGGGGTGGCCTTTGTGAAAATCTCAAAGGGCCATTTCCAGATAAGTCTATAAACCCAAACAAAAACTCACCTACATACTGTGCATGCAAAAGATATTAATATGACAACGTGAATCTAAAACATCTATAGTAGTGAAACCATCGGCAGATGGTTTTTTAAAAATATTTCTCTTACATTTTACAGTCACTAAAATATAAGTCAGTCTGTGAAGTTTGTCCAGTAAATATTTGTTTAACACATTTAACAAATCAAATCTTAAAGAAAATATGACATTTGCTGTTCGCTGAAACTTTGTCTTTTAACTTGATTTTAAGATCAACAACTGCCTTGTTGTAAAAATCCCTCCCAACTATTAAATTACCCTTTTGCCATTTATTTTTAATTAAACATGTCCTCAGAATTTTCCACACATGAACAAAAACACAGCGTCCAATGCACATATGCATTTTCTCTAAACATCACTTAATGCAATGCTTTTGTTTGACATGCATGAAAATGTGACAGTACGTCTGTCAATTCAATTCAATTCAATTCAATTCATCTTTATTTGTATAGCGCCAAATCATAACAAAGGTCATCTCAAGGCAC
>JAUMHL010000003.1:2989804-3000504 GCA_032362345.1 Sandelia bainsii | reverse complement strand
AACACAGAGGAAGAACAGATGTAAGAAGGTGGAACACAGACTGAAGTAAAATCTGTCAGTGTCTGTGCGAAAGCTGATAGTTTTCTTTTTGTGTTTCAGGCAAATGCAAACTGTTTTTGACCCCTCCAGCCAATGTAAGTCCTGACATTTTTGTAAAAATAGAGACTTAATTTATTTCCCAACACACTTGCAAATTTGTTGTTCAAATCCATGTTCTAATACCATTTTGCCTTGCTTGTTCTTTCAGCTTGGGTCACAGAACTACAAGAATTGTCTAAGTACCATGACATGCAATTGCAGGAGGGCTCACTTGATGAGGTGTCCCTTTGTCCCATATGTCCCTTTTTATCATTTTTATTAATTATATGTCTCTGAATCACGTCTTTGACCCTATATGACATTTAGAAATGAAAAATACCATTTGAGAAAGGATAGCTTTTGTTATTTACTGTATTTAAACATCCATAAATATTAACTATAACTAGTTAATATATAATTTATTAACTATATTATTAATACAGCTAGGACACTTGTTACCCTGCACATTTTCTATAAACCAGAGGATTTATATTGTTGCTAAACTGAAACACTGCAAGTTTTTGGGCTATACTAAACATGTTTGTTTTCCATTCTACCAGTAAGGGTTTTAGGCAACATAAAGTAAATATAGATAACAATTTACTGAGAGACTTTATGTATTTATCTGCAGGAGGAGCAGGAGTTCTTTGTAGACCTTCAGGAGAAATACCTGAAACCACTACCCGATGACAAAGAGAAACAGAAAATGATAGCCAGTGATTTACGAGACCTAAGAAACAAGGTTGGCTTGGACAGCTAAACTATGGTGCATATCTAAAGGGAAACCACTGTGCAATTAATCTTAAATTAATCGTATTCTTCTTATAACACACAGGTCAACTTTGCCTTCTTCATGGTTAATGGTCTGTGGCTGGTGGCAACCTTCACCCTCCAGCTCAACAGCAGCACCTTCGCCATTCAGATCCCGAAGGTTTACGTCAATCTTACTATAGCAACAGAAAATATTGCAATTGAACCCATTGGTTTCATGTTTATTCTGGGATTTGCTTCATCTGTTGTGATCCAGTTCTTGGCCATGATATATCACAGGTGATTACTTGAGGCAAATCCATTGTGATTTCTCTACTATGCTGTCATGGTCATGATATCAATATATCCTAACTTAAAAAATAAAACTAAAATTATTGTTTTGTGTTCATACAGAATCTACACCTTGATCCATTATGTTGCCTTTTTGGACACTGAACCCAGAGAACAAAAACATGAAGAACAAGTGTTATACCAACCAGGCCAAAGGGTATCTATAACTAACTTATTGATGATGCTTCCTTCTATTACTACTACTACTGTTACTACAGCTACTTTTGCTAGCATTAATTCTACTGATACAATTACTACTATTTATATAAGTACTACTATAAGATAGTCATACAAGTTCCTCCAACAATACATACATTGGTTTACCAATTACAATTTATCCTGACTTTTAGTGAGAGTTACTTACATATGCACATGAAATATATATGCACTACTACTAAAGATCATTGAATTTCACATAAAAAATGGTATTTCACCAAGCTCCCAATGTAAAAACTATAGATTTATAATATTTTTTGAGCTGTGAGAGCTGCAGTAAAAAAAACTGTGAAGTCAAACTTTATAATGCTTGTGTCTTCTGTGAACCTCATGATATTTAATATCAAGATTCACTGTTAATCTTGGAATTTATTGTAGTGAGCATTCACATCATTCAAATTATCCAGGTTTGTGCTAGTTAACTGGTAACTGACAGACAAGAACATTTAGTTGAGCTGCAAAATAAGTACTGAATCCAGTGGAGACTCAATGTACTGGCATGATTCCAACCGCACCTTTCTGCTACTGTTGTTAGACTAGAATATTGTTTAGTCACTTTGCATAAGTATTTCAGGTGTGGCAGAGTTAATATGTACTGATGTTCATTCCATCTCCTCCCAGGCTGAAAAAGTCTCCAACACAGAGTCTATCTCAAATTCTCAGGAGGAGGAGTCTGAACCTGAGGACAGTGAGGATGAGTACTACGCATCAGTGTACCAGCAAAGTACTGGTGGTGGAACAGTGGTGTAGAAACAAACTCTCTGCACAACCCAAACCTTTTTAGCACTTTTAAGTATGTGTGTGGGATTTTACCAAAAATGTCTTTAATATTTGTATTGTTTATGTCTACATTTAGTCAAGTGCAATTTATTTAAGAAAGCATATGAAACCTGTTTACCATGAAGTGCTTTGCACAAAACCAATGTTTTTATTGGTTTTATTAAGATTAAGCTGCAAAAAGAAGAAAACAAGTCAGGGATACAGCACAATATGTAAAACTGTTGTTTGCAAATGAAACCAAACATCAGGTCAGTAAATATAACACTGTTAATGGAATGAATGAAAGATATGTAGTGTGTATGTTATGGTACAATGTAAATGTTAGTTTTTTTTGCGAGTTTACTGCTTATGTGTTCAATGCACTGAAATGGATGAATGGATGAAGATTTTGAAACAGTATGTGAAAAGTAACGACACTGTCTGTGTCTGCTCTACCATACAAACAAATGAAGGTACTTTATGGTGAATAAAGTCAGGGAAATCTGGCTGGATGTTTAGCAGATCATCAATTGAATCTTGACAGTCAGGGAAGTCTTAAATCAGGGATTCTTGAATAAAATGCGAAATCAATTAATTGATAGAATAATACCAACTGTCTGGTATGTTTTTAGAGCATAAAATACTGTTATATACAGTATAGGTCTATAGTCTGTTACACTGTCTTGGATTGCAAATCCTAAGCACTTTAAAGTTTATTACTTTTTCTTTATTTTATCAGTGTTTGTTGTTAATCTTTACTGCACTACATATAATATGATCTTACAATAAACAAACCACGAGACAATCATAAAGGGAAAAGAAGGAAATATATATATATTTATTGTTTACTTCTCTTGTAGTAGAATCATTTCGTACTTCATACAAACTCGTGTGGAAGTTGTTCTCTGATGGGTGAATGCAGACAGACAACATATGTACTGTTTCAGAGGATATTCCTAGTTGTGAGAATTGATATTTATTTTTGAAAAAAGAAAATTTGTGAAAGATTTAGGAATAAACATAAATTATAGAATATCTGTTTTATGCCTTTTATATAATAATAAATAAATAATAAAATTTTTCGTTGTTGTTGTGTAACATGTTCTTATTTCTCAGTAAAGCACTTTGTGATTTCATTTTTAAATAAACTCTAAAACTCTTAAAAAATAAATACTGTAATTTTGAGTTAACTTGGGTGAATGCTCTCATAAATCAGAATAGTGATTCACAGAGTAGCAGTAAATCTGCAGTCCTTATGAGGACCACAGCAGCCTTTGCTTTGAAACCTGCAGTCAAACTTATAGGGCAATAGGAATAATTTTTTTTGATTATAGGAAAGATTACGCCCATACCTTAACCTCTGGTCCAGGCACACCAAAGTGAGCAAAAACAAAGATGTTTATAGGTGGAGCTCTATGGGACTACATATCTCTACACCTAAAAATAGGTGTGTAGTTATTATGTGGCAGAACAAAGAATATGTAATTAAAATTCTTTTTTTTGTTTTGACACTTGCATGTACAAGGCTTTCAACTGTACTTGTATGAACATGTTTGGCCATTTTAATGTAAGTGACTCAAAAATATATATTTGTTATGAAATATATAGTAAAACAACACACACCAGTGTTGTCCACAACAAAATGGTAGTATGAAAAAGCAGAACATATATTTAGTTTATTTTCTGTGATATTGTATATACCTATAAATACAAATATTAGGACAAAATATTGTAATTTAATACTTTGTAATTCAGCATTTCACAGTTGTAGTTTTATGACCGCACCAACACACAAAATGACAAGAGGCATTACAGTTTCAGATTAATCTGTCTGTCTCATTGTCAGGAACACAATATCTCAGAAATATCGTGAGGGAATTTCTTATCGTGTTTGGACAGACATGCATCTATACAACCTTTAGGCTGTAATTCTAGTTGTATATACATGAACTCCTCGACTCATGTTAAAATAAACCTGGGTATTCCTGTTCATGTTCACTGTAATAATATTGCTAAAATGCTAATTTTGATACACATGCTTCATTGTTAATTGCCTGCTGATGAAAATTCTGATATTATCAGAAATTAAATATTTCTATATATTTTAAGGCATAATAAATTGGCATTATGTAGCTGCAGCACACTTAGAGCCTTCAGCGAGCACAAGAATACAACAAAGATCAATACACTTTGATCTTTTTAAATAATGTTAATGTTGAAAGAAGCCGCAGTGTATAGAACTTTTCGGTGTGGACAGAAAGAACGTTTTCAAGGTACATATCAGGGAGTGGTAATTTTCTTATATAACTTCTATCTATCAGCAGGTGTGGTGGAGCTAGATAATTAGTGGGACTAATGACAAAATGGCATCAGGTGAAACTACCACTCAAGCCAGTGGAACCAGACACAGCAGCCAATTCAAAGCAGCCAGATACGAGGCTGGGACAAGCCTCATATCAATGAGTATTTACTCATTGCTTCGGTGTTGGTAGGTGTTAAAGGCAGCTTTAATGTATAGTAGGTTAAACCATTTTAAAGACATAGCAGGTTAGGTCCAGAGAATGGTGACTACCATGTGGCTCAGCAGCAAAACTATGTCTACCATTAGTAACAGTATGTGGTGGCAGTAGCTCAGTTGGTAAAGCAGTTGATTCTCGCTTCCTCCAGACTACACGTCGAGGTGTGCTTGGACAAGGCACCGAAATCCAGTGGTAGCGCCAACACGTACTCTCTGGCAGATATCCAACAATAAGGTGGTCAATAATGTATGTTATTATCATTAATAATATTATTAAATGTTCAAAATAAAATCTTTTGTAAGATATCCATGGAAAAAATGAGTGTAAGTGCTGGCAAGCCATTCCCCATCATAAATAAACTAATACACATCAAATTCAGTTCTGAACCACTGGAACTTCACAGAGGATTGATGATACAAAAGTGGCAAATGGCTCTATTTGCAACTCAGTTGTGTGTTGGTTTTCGGGTTAAGTCCTTCTCAACACCTAGCTGATCCCTAATATGAATTTGTTTTGTGGAGCATTGCGTGTCCAAAATTGTGTTTGTCAGAGTGAGGGAATTAATTTTGCTTTTTGCTGTGGATGTGTCAAATGTTAAGACCTGATGATGCGCTGTAATTAATAAAACTTCAATTTTTCTGTCACAGTTCATGTCTTTGTTTAGTTTCAGTCATCTGTGTTGGTGCTTCTCCTTATGTG
Source organism: Sandelia bainsii (assembly GCA_032362345.1). Taxonomy (NCBI): domain Eukaryota; kingdom Metazoa; phylum Chordata; class Actinopteri; order Anabantiformes; family Anabantidae; genus Sandelia; species Sandelia bainsii. The sequence continues at coordinate 2,995,132 of JAUMHL010000003.1, read as the reverse complement.
TCCTCATGTCCTGTCTCCAGTTCTCTCGTCTCACCTGGTCCTGACACTCACACTCTCATTCACCCTGATTATCCTCCGCTGTTGCAATTAAGCTCCGCTTCTCAAAAACTCTTCTCCCCGAGTCACTCATTGTCAGGTCATCTGTGATAGTCTGCTGCGACACTCGTTGGGTTTACTCGATCATGCGTTTCTGTGATACTCGCTGGTTGCATTCTCTGTTTCACACACCTACCAGTTCTCATCTGCAGTGCTCTCCTGTCATCATTTCCTGTTTGTTCATCTGTTTGCGCTCACCCGTTACACTCGGTCGCTCCTTTCTGTAGTCTGTCCTGTTATGATCTCCTGTTTGGATCCCCTGTTGTACTCACCGGTTGTGTCCTCTGTTGAACTCCTCTGTTGTGTTTAGCTGTCATCTTTTGTCCTCTCTCTTGATTATTTTGGTATTGTGTAGTTTTCCCCTCCTCAAAGAGTGATTTTGAGTTAGGTTGATTCTCTCCTGTATTATTTTGTTGTTCTGTCTTTTGATTTTATTTAACCCTTCCTATTTCAACCCATTGTGCATGCATTTTTGGGTCCACCTTTTGAAACCATGACATTTTCAATTGCATCCTACTTTTTCAAATAACACAAGCCATTCTTGCGCAAGCAGGTTGGACCTACCTTTCAAAGGTTTGAAATTCAGATATCCCAGCCACCACAAATCGCTTTCAGGCTTGGTAAATCACACTCGGGCAAAAATGCTTCACTTTGCATATTTATGAAGGCAAAAGTGAAAAATCCACAACATTCGCTATTTTGCTAATTTCAAAGACGGAGTCCTCATTGCGCATTTTTTGTAGATCAGTTCCTGCTGCTTTTTGTGGATGTTATCCAGTTTCCACATGATTTAGTGCACACAAAGGCCATACAGTCATGTCTTTATTGCACACCCTTTAAACATACAAAATGTCATCCTAGCAGTGAAATACGGTGGGAGGGAGCATGATGTTATGGTTTCAGGTTATCTGTCTGCAAACTGAAGCCACCTGCTAAGTGATGCAGCAGGACAATGGGACAACAGTAAATCTACTAAAGAATGACTTCACAAACATAAAATCCACATTTTGGAGTGGGTCAGTCAGCGCTCAGACCTCAACCCAGTAGAGATGCTGTGAGATAAGTTTTTCACACCAGACGTTCTAAGAATATGTCTGAGTTTAATCAGTTCTGTGAGAAAGAATGGTCCAGAATTCCTCCTGGGCATGGTGCAGGTCTAATCTGCAGCTACAGGAAGCACTTGCTTGAGGTTATTGCTACCAAAAGTGGTTTAACCAGTTATTTAAAAAAAAAACTTAACTTACTTTGTCTGCAATAATTCAGCATATTTAATGGCTATGTTTAAAAAGAGTATGTCATGACTGTTTATGTTTTATCAGCTTAGAAATATCGTTTGGTTACATTTGTGACTGTGATGAAGATCAGAGAACATTTTTTTCATAAACTTTTACAAAACAACAGGAAATTGCAAAGAGTTCACTTATTTGTTTCATTTCTCTTTGGCTGTATTTGTTGCATCGTGCAGATTCAACACTGTCCATTATCACTGCAATTTCCTCCTTGGTGGTATGGGCACCTCTTTCAACACAAGTCAAGGCAGTTCAGACTTTATTTAATGAGGCTGGAATTCCCCAGCCTGTGGAAATCCCTTTATTTATTAGTCTTCTTCCTTTATAATAAATCTGGTAGCAGTAACGATTTCACTGTGATGTGTGAAAAACTATTTGAAATTCACAATAATCGGCAATGACCATATTCCCAGACGACAACAAAAAGTCAATCATTTAACTGTATTAGATTAATAGATTTGTTTGTATGGTCCTGAAAACGAGTCTTTACCACCACGCTAGCAGCTGTGCAAGGCTTTACTGCGGGGCACAACAGCATGGCAACACTCTCACAAAGATGTTGGTAACATGTCAATGATTTCATGGCAATGCACTGATTAGCTGTATAGATATTTCACTCTGGACCAAAGTGGTAAATTGACCCACCCACAGACACTGCCATCCCTAGAGCCATGCTGCTAGCATGGATAAAAACAGATGCCACCCCAAAAGTGAACCCAAACTTTCGTTACCAGATCAAGATGAACTGGTTTCTGTGTGTTGCGTGTATCACAAGTTTAGCTGCTCTATTTCTGAGAATACGAGGTGGTGTGATGTGAAAACGGTAGTTTCAGTTCAATTGCTACCATAGTTCATGTGAGTTTTAAGATGTGATTGCCCGTCCCAGCGTTTTCTCTTAAAACAAATGACTAAACATGATTAAACAGGTAAATATGCACTGAATTGTGTTTATTAAATACCACCGACCTTCAATGTATTTTATGCAAGCTGTCAGGAATGAGGAAATTATTTCTAAACTAAATTAGGGTGGGGTTGACTTAGTTTTTGTTTCCTTAACTAACTCAAGTAATTGGTTTAATGTAGATCAGCCAGTTACTTAATAAATGAGGTAATAGATACAACTGCTGTTTTCCTAATTCTTAATGAAGGTGTCTGACAAATAGAATTATAATTTTAAGGAGAGCAGCAGATTCAAGTGAAATTCACTGTAGACTCATAATTGTGAGGAACTTGTTTCACATCGTCACAGGTCTGATAAATTAAACACGCTGCTAATGTTTTCACTGTAACAACTTTATAAGGTGAAAATATGTCAATTTGAGCTCACAGCTTAGTACACTATCTCCAAGTAGCCAAAAAACAATTAATCCAGGTTTAAAAGGTCAGTACTCAACAATTACTGTATGAATTCGCTAAGCTTTTTCAGTGTTACCATAAGTATGTCGTGTAAACCAACATTACAGTTCAGTTACACACCTTGGAGATGATTAAGGGATTACGTTGTAAAAGTAACGCCAGTGCAAATCATAATGTCAAGAAATCTTAACCAACATTTTTAGCATTTTCAGACAAAACAAGCAGCAAAGATACTGTGAGAAATCACCTTCATGACTTCATATTAGTAATATAGCAGTGTTTTACTGGTTCTTTCGCAGATGTACAGGAGAAGCTGCTTAAATGTCTGGAACATGCTATGTGAGTCTTGGAACCACATTTTTATTACTTTGTAAAACTATTAAAAAATTAAATTAGTCAATTAATTAAAAAAACTTTTGTTAAAAAGGTTTTATTGTTCATATTTGAACAGTAGGTGCCTGCTTGGATGTGCATAGTCACTGACTGCATCACACTGTGATGTGCAATCACCACACTCCCTCACATGTGCCAGTTGGCAGAGGACAGCAGAGTGAAACAGTTTGAACATTCATTGTCACCATCTTGTGGTGTGTTGCTGAATCAACACATGGGTAACAAATTTCATATTCATGTTTTCTTTGAATCCTAACCCATTTTGTATATATCTACATTAAAATTAGTTTTCTTTTGTTACTTGGATAAAAACATTTGATGGATTTACATTTTCCAGGAATATGATAGGTACAGTATGAAGCTCTAATTTTGTTGGTGGTAGGAAGATGTAAACTGCTCAAAAAATTTAAAGGAACACTTTTTAATCAGAGTATAGTATCAAGCCAGTTAAACTTCTGGGATATTGTAATTATAAATTGGGGCCAGATTTCAGTTAAGTTTTTTTGTTGAGAAAAATATTAGCCCTTTTATGAATGTCAGCTGTAATCGGCAAGGGAAAAATTTAATGAGGTTAGCTAATATTCAATTCAATTCAGTTCAGTTTTATTTATATAGCGCCAAATCACAACAAAAGTCATCTCGAGGCACTTTACATGGTAAGATTTAAGGCCTTACAGAATATAAGTAAATACAGAATAATGTGGAAAACCCAACAGTCCCTAATAGCTAACTAACCTGCTAGTTCTTTGTTTACATCCAAAACACATTTCTTTGTGGGGTAATAATCATGTTGAACACTTTTTAATTAGAGTATAGCTTCAAGTCAGTTAAACTTCTGGGATAATGATCTGGTCAATTAACAGACAGGGTTGTTAATCAGTTTCAGCTGCTTTGGTGTTAATTAAGATAAAAACAGGTGCACAAAAGGGGCAACAATGAGATGACCCCCAAAACATGCATTAAACAGGTGGAGGCCACTGAAATTTTTGCCTCATCTTTTTTTTTTCAGTCGTTTTGCATTTAAGTAAGGTCAGTGTCACTACTGATAGCATGAGGTGATACCTGGACCCTACAGAGGTTGCCCAGGTAGTCCAACTCCTCCAGGATGGTACATCAATACCTGTGGCGGCCCGTCAATAGAGGGCGCTGGGGCGCCGCCCCACCTGTCTCATATGAAGAAGAAGATAGGAATCACATAAAATAATTTTAGAAAAACATTCAAATTTAAATAAATGATCTATACATTATACAGACCGTGAGTACTGTGTATAATCTGCTTTCAGGGGTAGTTTAAAAATGTTCTGTCTTTCGTTTACTGCGACTGAACGGTCGTGTGACGTATTTCCTGTTCCTTTGGGGCGTAAAAATCTTTACCATAGACCTACACTATAACTGGTGCATGCACACTGGAACCCCCTCCAATACAAAGTATAGGAGAACCTTTATTGTCATCTCAACCATGTATAGCAGTGAGATGAAGTGGCGATGCTCAGGGTCTACAGTGTTAGTTAAAAGAGTTTATTTTGTGTATTATTGTTTTTATTTCCATCCATCATTCAGGTGGTTTCTCCCAGCTGAATTTATGACAGGAGCAGAAGATTATGCTCTATGAAGAACTTCAAAGTTTGTGTAAACAGAAGGTCGTGGTGAATGCGTGGCAGGACAAAGCGAAAGACTTTGAAACTGCTGACAGCTTTTTATTTTCCATTTCAAACTAATATTTCTAACCAAAACTAAAACCTAACCAATGAATGCACCATGCTCTAAAATATTCACAGTATGTTGCCAAGGTCAGTGAGTCAGTGTTTTATAAGCTCAACAATGTTGGTCACACAAAAGGCTTCAGATCTTTTGAAAGTATCTTATGAAACAGTCATGAAACATCATGTAATAAATCTGAGTCATTACACTTTATGTTACCTGGTACCACCTCGGGCAACACTTTAATAGCACATCAGTTGCATAACAAATAACGGCTAAATCAGTCACCAACTCTCAAACCACTGTTGCGTCTTAAAATATCACATAGATGGTGTTATTTTAGGTTTATGCAGTTTTTAGCTTTGTAGATTATTGACTGTATTTTAATTCTTTATAGGGCACTCATTTCTCAGCAGCAGACCACAGAACGTGAGGATGGGAAACCACATCTCCTCCACCCTCACCCTGAACACAGGCACACCGCAGGGTTGTG
>JAUMHL010000003.1:2969186-2989704 GCA_032362345.1 Sandelia bainsii | reverse complement strand
TATGCATCTCTCAAATGCTGCTAAACTGTACATATTTATATCACAGTATTTCATAACTCCTTCACTTGCTGCTAATTTTATGTAGTGAAATTCTTTGTATTATACTTTGTATAGACTCATTTTATATGCTACTAAAACTAGAGTTTCCAAACAGTTTTTCATTGTTCCTGCAACAGTGACAATAAAGATCTCTTATCTCTCTTATCTCTTATTGAAATACTTAGACCAATGGTCCCCAACCACTGGGCTGCGGATTGGTACCAGTCCATGGTTCACTTGGTACCAGGGCCACACAGAAAAAAAAAAATAAAATAAAAAATATTTATTTATTGACAATCACAGTCTTCACAATTAGAGTCTTTTATTTTAATAAAACAAATTCTCTTCTGTCTGCTCCTCCTGACGTGTTCCGTTTGTAAACATGTCTGGTGCATCGAGCATGTCCGTGCTAAAAGAGGATCAATTGCTGGAGATTGCTCTGGATAACCCGCCAGTGTTTTAATTGCCACAAAATTGGCTTTCAAATTATGTCCCCAAAAGGTTGGGGGCCGCTGACTTAGATTATCTTTAGTGACCTTTTCAAAATTGTTAAAGGAACATTTATTTAAACATAAAAATGTTTTCTACAAATATGTACTGTATTTTTCTTGAGGTACTGATACTGGCACAGATATCACATGCATTTTGTCCAGTCCAGTTTAAACCAACTGTGAACCCTGAAACACTTCTGGTAAAAATTATTAATGCCTTTACAGAAACATATTTTCAATTTTGCCCAAAATCACCACTTTTTTGGTGCCGGTTTTATTCTAAAATCCTGAACCCACTTATTGTTAACAAAACTTCTCTTGTTGCTTGTCTACTCTCTGATTGGGGAGGGGAACGGGGATTACAGAGTGGTCTTCAATTGTTCATTTGAATTTAGAGGTGAGAACCTTAACCAGCTCCTGCTCTCTGGGCCAACCCTGGGCCCTTTCCTGCTGACTGTGCTGGTGAGATTTCAGGAGCGTGCTCTGGCTGTCAGCAACAACATTCGCAGCATGTTTCACTAAGTCAGACTGCTTCCACATCACCAGACTCTCCCGAGATTCTTGTGGAGAGATCTAGAACTAGATGAACTACCTGGCATATATGAATCTTTACTAGTCCTGTTGTCTGTCTCCTCATTGGGTACATACCTTAGAGGGACATTTTTGGGTTTATAAGTATTGCCAGTTTACCTACATCATTCCTTTAGCCTCAATTAGTCCTTGCCAAGACCCCAGGAACATCACTTGGCTGTTAAGCAGGTTTGGCCACATCTTGTCACATGAGAAGCACTGGAGCATTAAAAAAATAATAATTATGTGAACACTGTTGAAAACATCTAATTCTCACAAACGCACAAGACTGACACACCTTGTCATGCATTCTGGTATCTTTAGAAAATATAATAGATGTCTTCTTTAACCCATTAATACTATAATACACTATACAAACAATGGGTTGTTAGTTTTGGCATAAACCTGTATCTGTGTTTTTCTTTACCGTGTCACACCAAATTAAAATAATGCAATCATGTAGACGGTATAATTCTGTTCTGTTTTTACTTGGAGAGATAAAGTCAATCTCTAATCTGCTTCAATAAATAATGTAGAAATCACATTATCTTAGAAAAACACCTTTGTTCTATGAATGTTTCAGGGTTTTGCTTGTTTTGAAATCCATGCTGCAACAGTGTACTTACGTACTCGTTTTATTAGTTTTCTGTTAGTATGCAAACTAATGCAGCCCAACAAGTTATGACTGTTCAGCTACAAAGCTACAGATTGTGGGTTTCTGATTGAGTCTCAACTTAAAGCTCAACTGTGCTTCAACAGAAATTTAAATCCTTTCCTCTGTAAAGATACAGTCACTGCCTGCAAGAAAACTTAGTCTTGAAGATGTAATTATTCTTCTGCGAAATTACACTTAAATGTCAAAGCGCTTTTGGACAGAAACCCCAGTGAGAAGATGGCCGCTTTGTTGATTTACACTGAATTTAATTTTTTTGCAGAGTGACCTTTGACACGGTGTATAATACACACACATCAATTTTCGAAACATTATTGGTGGATGAACCGTGTTGCCCTTTTGCTAGTTTTGCACATTTAAAACATGACTTGGACTCAATTACAGTTGATGTGTGTCAGGTCAGGTACAACATGATCATAAAGAATTATGATCACAGATTCAGTTTACTGCAGCAACAGTGAATGATGAGAAGCTGGAGGTGAAACAGGGACCTTGACCACTGTGACATGCACCTCTGGAGTAGGAGGAAGTTAGAGCTGGTGTAAGACCGAAGTTGTGGTAAAGCATAATAAAACATGACTGTTAGGGTATGTCACTAAAAAACAACTCACCACCTTCTTCTGCTGCCTTCCTCCAACCTCTTGCACATCATAGCCTACGTCTGATCGCTGAAAGACATAGCTCAGATGAAGCTGAATGTAACAGTAATCACTAACACTCTGAACACAATGTATGACAACTACACTTGAGTTTGAATCATGACATAAAGCTGCAACCAGTTTGTTTAGCACAATAACCATAATATTGTTGTACCGTACAATCATGTTGTGGCTGATATAGAGTTCACAACTTCTTTATTTCCAATAAAGAGTCCTGAATTACTAAGAGGAGCTGTTTTCTGTTTGGTTCCTTTAACGCCAAGCCAACAAGTTCCCTGATGTCACCATTGACATCTGAGTCTGTTACCAGTCTGTGCAGTCAGACTATGCGTGTTAAGAATAATTACAAGGGCAGTACAATGATGGCATGTACTGAATGTTTGACATTAGCTGCTAATGATAATGCTTGGAAAGAAATGAGAAAGATGAAAACCATGGAGTATCTCACATTATAAATCTCAGAGAGGCAATTTGTGATGACTCACAAACAACTTACCATGCAGGAAACATTTTGTGAGTACAAAGTACCATAGTAACCCATACCTCTCTCCTCAATAAAGTTGACTATGGTGTACTAAAATTTACTTTATCTCGATTTACAACCCTTTTAAACAGAACTGACCACTGTACACAAGGTCATCACAGGTTCAAAATTTTGGATCCAACCCAAACTGATTTTTGCAAATTTTCAAAACTTTTTCAAAACAAAATTTTTTAAACCTGTTCTGTATGTGTCAGTTTCTCTGTGTGGTATTTACATTCGTCCTAATTTGTTTTGCAAATGAGCAATATAGCATTTGTTTAAACTAAGCCTGACACATGAATTCAACAGTACAATAACATCAACAACAATACAACTACTAATATTACTACTAATGATGATGAAGATAATAGCAATAGTAATTACTTTCACATATGCTGTAGATACCTAATGTATTTTCTCTGTAAACCAACATGCTGATTACGAATGCGCACTGCCAGTGTTGCATTGATGATATTCTTCATTTGTTTGATTTGACACCAACATTTTTAATGTCCATGTTAAATGTTTTTAAGTTTTGACCCTGAGACCCTGAAAAGAGAAACACCTGTAAAGACAGTATCTGTATTACAGGTTTAATCGGGTCACAGCTCTCAAGTCTTCATAGTACTGTCTCTCACCCCGTTTGACCGTTCTCCTGCTGTGTCTAACACAATTCAAGGCATTGTCATTTAGGGATAAGCTAAACATGACTTAGATTCAGCTGTTATGATGATCAGAGGAGGTAGGTAACTTAATATATTTACTCAAGTGCTGCAGTTAGGTACAATTTTGAGATACTTTTACTTTACTCAAGCTTTTATTTTTTATGTCACTTTTACTTCACTATAATTCACAGGGAAATATAATACTTTTGACTCCACTATATTTATTTGACAGCTTTAGTACTGGTTACTTTTTAAGTAAGCAACTTTTAGATTTTGAAAACAAAGTATAATAAACTAATACATTGTGATATATTATTATTATTAATATTTTTTATTATTATTATTAATTAATCATTTGTCAGTACCTTAAATTAAAATCAGTTAAAATTACTGAATGTTTGTCAAATCTGGACTAGATTTTCAAATTAATGTGTAAAATACATAGTTTGAGAAATTTTGAGTCAAGAATTTGAAGTGGTACTTCACGTGGGCGGCTGTGGCTCAGGAGGTAGAGCAGTGGTCTGCCAATCGTGAGATCGGTGGTTCGATTCCCGGCTCCTCCAGTCATATGTCAAAGTGTCCTTGGGCAAGACACTGAACCCCAAGTTGCCCCCGGTGTGTCAGGTCTGCCATCGGTGTCTGTGCGAAAGGGTGAATGTGAAGCGCTTTGAGTACCAATAGGTAGAAAAATGCTTTATAAGTGCAGACCATGTACTTGTAGTGGTTTGCTTTTTTAAATCCAGTTTATGTACTTTTACTACCTCTGTTGATGATGGCATCTGATTGACGTTGAAACATCATTTTCATGACACACCCACACTCAACGAGAGTGCACACATTTATCTGAAACATGGATGAAGACAGGCGCTTGCCCAAGTAAGTAAACAATTTCATAAATTTAAAAATATGTACAGTCCTATTATTTTTTGCACAGCTGCTAACACTAATATTTTTCAGTTAATGCTCAAAGGAGGAGCAATTACACAGCGAAAACAACTTAAGGTTTTTAAATGTTTGATTATTTTGATACTTGCCTGAGTGAGTTTTTATTATAATAAACAATGTCACTTAATAATAATAAAGTGAATAATAAAAATTATATATATTTTTACATACTTTTTGGTCAGAAAGTGGATTATGTGAACAATGTGTAAAACAATTTCAAAAAAATATTGCTTTCTTTAACTTTTTTTCATTTTATTTATCTTTAAGTGTTTTTTTCTGTATAATGTGTATACAATTAAAAAATGTATGAGGCACTTAGGCAACAAATACTGTACAAAAAGAAAAATCCCTTAAAAAGTTTAGTTTTTTTACTATTCAACCTAGATGCATTAATGTTTCTGTTGACACTTTTTAAAGTTATTGCAATTATTCACCAAATTTTGAGGACTGTTGTGGGTTCAAACCAGGTAGTTGACTTTGTGGGGATTTTGCATGTTCTTCCTGTGCTTGCTTGTGTTTCCTCCCACAAAAGACATGCAGATATGTTATGAAGGGCAATGGAAGCCTGTCTGGGGCATGCTACGTGACAGCTGGAATTGGCTCCGGGTCCTCCCTCCCTGTGCTGCTTCACATAACAAGCAATTAAATATGTGTGAGGAGAGAACTTGTATTACAGGTTTAAAAAGGTCACACCACTCCGGTTATCATGTTGCTCTTCACCAGTTTGGCGGATTGCATGATGCTGTTATTTATTGTACACACGCATACTGCTGCTGAAACGTTTTTGACTGACACTGCATGTTATTATTGACATTCACAGTCACATTACAGTTGCAGTTTAGATGCAAACAGACTTATGTCTATTACGTCAAGTAATAAAGAGACCTGTGAAGATGTTTACCTTTCTTTCACCCTCTCTACAAAAATACATCCTCTCTTGCAAAGTGATAAAGTTGCCTCACTATCCACGTGCTTCGCTATTTTCTACCAAAGTAATTTTCTCCCTGCAGTCACCAAAGCCCTTTTGATGTCTTCTTTTTAGGAGGCCTTGGGATACTTGCCGAGAACTCCCCACCGTTGAAGATGAAATAACACCCTGGAAACTGATCAACCTACTAAAGATCTTGTCATACTGTGTAGTTGCTGTGTGTGTGTTTGGATTCGCACTATGTAGCAAGGTTTGCTTTATAATTTGTACATCAAATGTTAGTGTTGCATGGGGATAAATTTAAACTACTGGTACTGTAGTCATCAAAGTCCAGTTGGACAACTTTTTCCAGCGTTGAACTAGCAATACTCCTCTATTTCTTAAGCAAAACACTAACATGGAGCATCTGTCTTGTCTCTTTTGCAGGCTTCTTTCCTCCTACTCATCACCTTGTCAAATGAAGGCACAAAGACCCTTCCACCTGAGCAGAAACCTGTCGCTCTGTTGTGTATTGGCTGCTCGCTCATCGCCTCCAGCGTCCTTCTCTTACAAAAGAGCATCTGGAAGGCATGCTACAAATCCTCAAAGCTGCCGGCCAAAAAAACTGTATCACTGGTGAGAAACCTCACATAATTTCTTAACTGCCCAGTGGTTCACTGTTTCTATTTCATGTACCCCATTCAATTAACTGTCTCTGAAGTGTTGTTCGCAGCACCTTGATGTGATTGTACATAGAATTGGGAAATATTATGGTCAGTGTAGTGAGGCAAACAAAAAACCTTATATCACAAGCTGAGTGCTTTCATATTGCGCATGAAAATGTAAAAAGATATATATTCCTATGTTCCAGATATGAAAATGGAAAGTTATCAAGCCAGTACATTACCTTTAATTGATACTGCAAGCCATCTGAGCTGACTGAACAACCAGTCCAAAAGTTGTTGTTTATATATTGTACTAAAAGTCTTCCTTTTCTTTTTCCTTCCTTAGGTTCTGTTTCTTGAATTTCTGGTGTCTTCGGGTGCAGCAATTCTCACCATCGTAGCGATGCCACATTTAGACATTGTGACCAATGTGACAATACTAAACGGTGTAGCTGTCCTCTCTGCGCTCCTACAGGTGATTGCTCAGTGCACTGCCAAGGAAAGAAACCGTTTCCTGCTTCCATCCATTGCTGCTTTCATCTTCATTTTGCTTGGTTATGTACTGTTTCTTTTCTTATACATAATGAAGAATCCTACTGATATGAAGATGGCTATGTGGGTGGGTCTAGCTGTTGGTGGGTCTTTCTTGGTGTCATTCAACTGGTGGCAGAGCTACATGAAACTGATCAGTGAAAACAGCAGCTACATCTTCCTCAAAGAACTGTGCAAAGACATGAAAAGAAGCGAGAACATGTTGCACATCATTGCAAGCCTGCTCAGGATTGTAGTGACAGCATGTGTGCTTGGAGCCTACGTTCCTCTGTCTAACATGAATTGGGACATTGTGAAGTCCATCCCGAGCTATGAGACAAGAGTTATAGTGATTACAGTTGGGGTCCAGCTGATCTCCTCTGCACTCTGCCATTGGTTTGCATTGGCAGCCTGCAAGATGCACGCCGTGCGACGGTGCTTCATCCTGCCCCTGTACCTGGCCTCCCTAGCTGTTATGGCTCTGTTCGTCATCCCTGTAATTGTTTACTATCAGGACTACAGAATAAGTCTGAACGGGACAGCAAACTTTGCTGACTACTGCAATGTAGTTGTGGATGGAAGGAACCGAAGTCTGAATGGCAGCGTGTTTCCACAACTGGTTTTGGATGTCACACACACACTGTGCTTCCTTGACATGTCCAAGGTGGCTGACATTGGCATATTGACAGGTAATAAACTAGAACTAGAGCTACATGAAGAGATAACACAAACACATTTTCATCACTTGATGAGTTTTTTAAGTTGCATAGTATTAAAGTAATATTAAACTCGCAATTCAGATAATACTTAACATAAATAAATACAGACATGACCATAGCAGTACAACTAAACTGGATTTAAGTCTGCATTTAACTTTAATTTTTCCTGCAGGTTCATCTGTGTCCTGGTGGCTTGGTCTTGTGCTGGCCACTGTCCACCTATGGCAGCTTGGTCTGTACCGCATCCAGAGGACTCAGGACCTATTCGTCAGGAGGCTGTATGAAGGAGGATTTCTAGAGCAGTCACTTCTATTAAACACTCGATTTGACGTCCAGACAACTAAGAGGCAAAAGCAGTAAGTGTGGGTGATGGGTCTGTGGTGGTAGACTAAAGTAAGATTTATGGGTACTAGTTTAGCGTTTTAACGACAGATGTACCAGTATTTGTCTGATTTTGTGCTGTTTGAGACCATTATTTTATGTTAACAGATGTTAATCACTGGATTCAAAATTCATCCAAATATGCAAACTACAATTTAGCTTTAGATTTAAAGAAATATGCCATAGAATGTTGGCCTTTAAACAACAGTTTTAAAAAGCAAGTTGCAGAATCACCAGAATGAATATTCAGTCAGGAGAGTTGTAAACCTTCTAACAACAAAATGAGACAAGAATTTGCTGTTAAAATCTAGCTAGTATCACCACATGTTTGTACATGTTTGTATAAATCTGCAAAAGCTTCAACAGGTGTACAAAACACCAACACAAGTGTACAAAGTATGAGTGCAAACTGTGATTATTGTCAAATGAACCTGGTTCTTACAGTAGCTATGCAAATGTTGTCATTTCCAGTTTGAAACCACTAAACCCAGTGAAAGTCTTCCTTTGTCCAACCATGTGGCATGAGACCTACGACGAGATGACAAAGCTAATCATTTCAATATTTAGGTATGTTTCACAGAACAGATGGACACAGATTTTCAGCAAAATTGGATTTTTTTGGGAGTTTGCTGTTTATCTCCAGCGCAATGTAACAACCAATCTCCCCAGACTGGACAAATACAGGCCAAGGAAAGAAGGAGAAACAAGTGACCTGACTTTCGAATCTCACATATACTTTGACGACGCCTTCAAAGATGTTCCTGGGAGTAGAGGGCGCCACGTCAACACATTTGCGGAGACGCTTGTGGAAATTATCAAAGAAGTTTACGGGTAAACCTGTGAATTGATTTGCAGTAAATTATCTCTGAAAAGTTGGCATTGTTGAGCATTATCAGTTTAAAAGAAGCTTAAGTATATTTCATCCTCTGATAGCATCTTCATGAACACGGATAAAGGCCTCTTTAGGACACAGCAGCATATCCCTGATCAGAAGCTCATGAGGACACCTTATGGAGGACGAATGGTGGTCACCATGCCTCATGGAAACAGCCTGGTGGTTCACTTTAAGGACAAAGAACTAATTCGCCACAAGAAGAGATGGTCTCAGGTGGGGAAATTATACAATTCAGTTTAGTTATAATCCAGTGTAAAATGTTCATGTCTAAAAATATCCCCTTTACTCCACACCACTATTTTTTTTAAAGACTATGTTGCTTAAATGTGTATATTTGTCAGTACGTGATTCCTGAAAACATTATTCCTTGATATTTTCTAGGTTATGTACATGTACTACCTCCTGGGTTGGAAAGTTACAACCAAGTATTACAAAAGGTTGGAGAAAGGAGAGGATGCATTTGAGTTGAAAAGAGAGTTTGAGGTGAGATGAGAGAAGACACGTGCATGCACACATGAATCGGTGCATTCTAACTTATATACATATACTGTATTTCTAAATGAGAAGTGGTTAAATGTAAAACTGTGTTTGTTTCTGCAGAAAGAGAAGCACCACACCTACCTACTGGCTTTAGATGGGGACACAGACTTTCAGCCAACTTCTGTGATGCTGCTTCTTGACCGCCTGAGACTGTATCCACGTATTGGGGCAGCATGTGGCAGGATTCACCCCACTGGATCAGGTTGGTTGAATACTGTAAAAGAACAGGGATATCAAATGAGGTGGAGTGGGCATAATGAGACTGATTACAATAACTGAACAAACATTTAGATGATGGCATGACTGGCCACCTCTCAAAGTCCTTTGCCAGCAAGCTAGCAGCTGCAAAAACCAAGCACATAGTGGCTAGTTTAGTCTTTAGTCTTATGTTCTTTTTTGAGAATAGATGCCATCCTTGGTTCAGAAATAAACTAGTGACAACATTGCATTTGATTGATAACCTATTACAGCCTGCTAATTACATAGTAATTGCCCAGCAATTTAAGACAATCTTCTACCCAGTTATTATGAAAAATGTACTAATGTAATGCATTTTAGTTTTTGTGAAAAATATGATTTTATAGTTACTAGAATCAAAATATAACGCTAAATAAATCACTTTAAATAAACAAAAATGCAGCCATTTTGTCACAGTAATGTAGTGAAATATTATGTTTATTTCTAAATAACTGTATTAAAATTTCAAACTTGTTTCACACTAATTGGTTGCAATTTAAGGATGTACGAATTTGCAGGTAAGTATAATAGAATGCGACACATGCTGTAATTTCATTACAATTGTGGCTAAATTACTTGGTAATTATACCAGAATGTAAAACTTATTTGCCCTAATTGGTTGCCATTTAATTTAACTGTGGAAAACTGGGTACTTATTATGTAATTAGTGGGCTGTAATTTATTAGGTTATTACTTATTGTGTAGTGTACTTTAAATAAACTCTGTTAAGTTAATTCATGCATGATGATGCTGCCTAACTTATACTGACACTCTGTATCATGTGATTTAGATCTGGCAGACCACTATTTGTAGCTGGCCAACAAGCTTAAACATACAAACACTGCACTTGAACCAAACATCACAGACAAATATTATTACTACACAGTGGTGGGTTTAATAACAGGCACTTGTGTCATTAACAGGTCCCTTGGTTTGGTATCAGAAGTTTGAATACGCTGTCAGTCACTGGCTTCAAAAAACAGCAGAGCATGTGTTCGGCTGTGTGCTGTGCAGCCCGGGATGCTTCAGCCTGTACAGAGCGGCGGCACTTCTGGACGACAATGTCATGAAAACCTATACTGTCAAGTCCTCAAAGGCTCATCATTACATCCAATATGACCAAGGTAAAAGTCCGAGGTGAAAACAGTGATTTAATATCTGCTTATGGTCCGTGCACAAATTACAGAACATAACAGTCACATAATAAAATGTAAATTTTATGGTACCTAAGCTGTCTTTTATAGTATCTAGGTCAACATACAGGTTAAAATGAGATGTCTTTAGATACAAGTTGATACTGAGATTTCTCTGGTATGTTTAACTGGGCTGTGAAGCTGTGACACATTCAGGGAAGTACCTCCACTGCCAAAGGGTGTGTTGTTGCAAATCAAGTGTTAGCACAAAAGCTTGAATACCAGCTGAAATACAGTAACATATAACCTAATGCTGCTCAACACACACACCAATAGTGCATGTTACAGGGTTTAAGACCTTACAGAATATAACTATATATGTTTAGAAAACCCAAAAAGGTAAAGGGTTGTATCATGGAATGCTGGGGATTTTGAGTGCTAACCTTTAATTACTTCTTTAAATGCTACAGATTCTAAACAATAAAAGTGGCACCTCCCATCATAGACTTCACATGAAACCAGAGGGAGTGGGGAAAAAAAACAAAGCTGAACAAAGCATGTTCCTGATACTATCAATGCACGTGAAAGCAATCAAAACGCAAATGGAAAGTTACTTGAGCGATAGCCAAGTCACACAAATTTAGGCCACTTTAATTTGATGACATAGATCCGTCTTTGGGGACTATTACATATGTAGTGGTGACCCTAACAGCAGTCGTCAGGGGAGCTAATAGCACACTTTTGCAAACAGATTGATTTCAAAGTGGCTAGTAGTGACTAATTTCTCCAGATAACTTTTCTGCATAGCTTTTTTAATATTCACTGACATCTTCAATCTTGTCTGTGTTTCTGTTTTGGTTTGTCTGTGTGAAACTTTGTCACAATCTCTCTGTAATCATGCCTGCAGGTGAAGACCGCTGGCTGTGCACTCTGATGCTGAAGCAGGGATGGAGGGTGGAGTACAATGCAGCTTCAGATGCTTACACTAATGCCCCCCAGGAGTTTAAAGAGTTCTATAACCAGGTGATTATAAGTGCCAATCAAAACCTTTTTTGGCACACTACCATGTTCAGTCTTGCCCTCACACTGATTGTATGACAGATCAAGCGTAAAAATATTCTAATAGTAACATCCTTTGGACCAGATCCAAGTTTGTTTGAGCACTGTCCTAGTTTTTGAAAAGAACATAACACAAAAATAGGTCATTATTTAAAAAGAAAACTATTTATAGAAGTCATATTTAGTAAAAAGAAGTTACTTAAATTAAGTTACCTTTGTTCTGTAATACCACCAAAATAAACTGTCATAGTAATTACAGATACTTGTCAGAGGAAGACTGACTCTAGACTGACACGGAAATTATATCATTGGTTTTGTTACTGTGCAAAGAGTTTTTTAGATGTTTCAGATTTTTCAGGTTATTTCAGAAACTGGATATTTAATACATTGCATAACTTGTTTATTACAAAAAAGACTTAAGAATATATTCTTGGATTGTTGAATGGTTACAGCACATACCACATAATTACAGTGTCCCTAGGCGCCATTATTGAATGTCACAGACGAAATGCCAAAAAATAAAAATAAACTCAAAACTTTTCATGGATTGAAATGTATGGTCATGGCTCTGCCTTCTGATCACATCCACCCTTAAAACAGCTCAACTTCAACTAGAATTTAAACCTGGGTGCCCAGGGCCCAGGCATGGGCTGTTCTGCCATGTTAAATACTTCACCATAAGGATGCTTGTTCCTCAGTTGAACCAATAACAAGCTTCAGAAAAGCAGAAATAGACTGACAATCAGACCAACAAATCTAATATTTTATCATTTTACCACATAATTCATGATGACTTCTATGTTTTTCAGCGTCGTCGATGGGGCCCATCCTCCATGGTAAGCATAGCTGACTTGGTGGGCTCCGGCACCCTGATCACCAAAAGAAACCCGTCCATGTCCAAGCCCTTCATGCTCTACCAGATCTTCTCCTTAGCCTCGTCCATCCTGGCACCTGCCACTGTTGTCCTTATGATTACAGGTCAGGCTTGTTTTTGTTTTATAATTAAGGTGATTCTAACTAAATGCTAAAGTAAAGAAACTAGAGCCCTGTGGATTTTATTTCCAAATAAAGTCAAATCAAATCAATATCAAGACCAAGTACAAAATGAGAGAGCAACCACTTACTATCAAGTTCCTATCAACT
The DNA here is from genome assembly GCA_032362345.1 of Sandelia bainsii. Classification (NCBI taxonomy): domain Eukaryota; kingdom Metazoa; phylum Chordata; class Actinopteri; order Anabantiformes; family Anabantidae; genus Sandelia; species Sandelia bainsii. Next base: position 2,976,929 of record JAUMHL010000003.1, on the reverse strand, counting down.
GTCAAAATGAAATGGTAAATGGTTGGAGCCATTATAACTTACATCTGAATCATTTAATCATTTAACCCCAACCCCTAACCCTAACCCAATTTAATGTGTTGGCTCGGGCAGGGGCAGTAACCAAGGAAACTTCACTTTAGAAAATGAGCTCAAAAACCTTTTTGAGGGCTTGCAGCTGCGCCCCCTCCAGCAAGTGGCGCCCTAGGCAACCGCCTAGTTCACCTATGCCAAGAGCCGGCTCTGATCTGAATCATTTCTTTCATTTCTAAGAGAAGACAATAAAAACTTTTATTGCTCAGGTGATAAAACAGTAATGTTAATGAATGAGGATATAGTTTCAATAAATTAGATCAAGGTCAGAACACAATGTGTTTGTAAAACCAGTTTTTCTGTGTTCTACCTTTCAGGTGGTGTAACTGTGATGCTTGACATTTGCCCTGCTGGTGCTCTGGTCCTGTCTGTGATACCTCCTGCTGTCTTCCTGGGTATCAGCTTCAAGGTCAAGGCTGACACTCAGATTCTTATTGCAGCAGTTATGAGCATCTTGTACGCCTTCATCATGATGACAACAGGATTTTTCATAATCGGTATTTTTGACACAAACTCAACCACCATTAAATCCTGTTTAAAGTCACTTCTAAAAATAATTTTCTATCCATTTATCCTCCATCAGGAAACATGGTGAAGGACAAAACCATCCTGACTCCCAGCAGCATGTTCGTCATCCTTCTAGCCATGTTCTACTTAGTCACAGCACTCATGCATCCTCAGGAGGTTGGCCTGGTAATCCACGGTTTTCTTTACATCCTCTGCATCCCCAGTGCATACCTGCTGCTGTCTATTTACTCCATGGTCAACATGAACAACGTGTCCTGGGGCACTAGGGAGACAGCGCCTGTGGGTCCTGGTCCTGGAGCTGCTGCACCTGCAGCTACTGCTCAGATGACTGTGGTGTCATCAGAGCCTCAACCTGAGCCCCAAAACACAATTGTGGACGATGAGAGTAGACCTGAGAATGAAAAGAGGTAAGGTCTGAAGTGGAACTTTGTTCATGCAGTTAATACATGATGGCAAATGCATCATGATGCAGAGTGACAGAGCATAAATTATGTCCAGGGCAGGAAGGTAAAGGGCCCAATACAAAACAATCCATTCATAAATATCAGACAACAAGGCAAAGCTAATAGAAACAATCTTAAAGACAAAACTTAAGAAATAAAGGCAAGAGAAAAGTAAATAGAAACAACAACACATTCACTTATACCAAAGTGAAACTTCAGAACAGTCAGTCAGCCAGTATAAATAGTTAGATGATTCAGTATGTGCTCACACTTGACACTTTATTGATACATACTTATTGTTATTTTGTACTTTATCTTAGAGAAGAGGAGTCTTCTTTCACCTGTGCAAACCAGTGTAAGTCCTAATATGAATAAAATTGCTAAATCAGTTTCAAATCGGTTGTAACTATGTATTATTCTCACACTTCCACATGGCGTAAAAGTGTTTTGTGTGGCTGGTTTCTCCAGGTTGGGTCACACAGCTGCAGAATTTGTCTGATGACATGCACCTGCAAGAGGAAACACTCGACCAGGTGCATATGTTATGTTTAATCACTTCTCTTTTTTCTGAATGAAAGATTATTAGATAAAATCTGTAAATATCTGGGTAATATTCTAGGTTATGTGTAAGTTTCTTGGATCAAAACAATCTCAGTTGCTCAACCTCCTTCGTAGTTTGATATTGGCAGCATAAACCGATAGGAGGACTGACAACAATGTCATACTGTTTCACTCTGTTGACTCTACCAAAAAAAAAAACATGTTGATTTGGAGAGTGGTTTTTACTGCATCTGCAACACACCAAACATTGGATAAAGTATTCAAATGTGAATATAATGTATTAAGACAACACAACATGATAGTGTAAAATAAATATAGCAACAGTTCCTTATATAATTTTGGACTTTAGCACGCACCAAAAAATCTGGCTAGGGTATAAATAGTAGAGTTAATGTACATGTACAGCATTTTATTAACCAAATTGCTGAATTTCGCTGCAGGGTGAAGAGCAGTTTTTCAGGGACCTGATAGCCAAATACCTTGAGCCTCTGCCTGACAACAAAGAGCACCAGAAGGAAATGGCTGCTAAACTCAAGAGTCTAAGAAACAAGGTTAACTAAGTAAACATCTGTGAAATCCCTTCATTTTTATGTTATTAAATAGATAATATATATTTTGTCATTTCTGTTTTTTACTCCTCCATTACAGATGACGTTCTTCTACTTCCTTTGCAATGCCCTCTGGCTTGCAGTGACTTTTAACCTTCAGCTGATGTCAACAACCATCTTCATCCAAGTGCCAAAGGTCGACATGAACCTGAACTTTACAGGAGAGTACATGTTAATCGACCCTGTGAGCTTCATGTTCATCCTGACCTTCGCCTTCGTGGTTACCCTCCAGTTCTTAGCCATGCTGTACTACAGGTAACCAGTCAGATCAAATCAAAGGAGTAATATCTGTACTGTTTGATGTTCATGAGGCTGATAGATTAGTTTTCCTTTAAAACTTAATTTTTTTTCCAGACTCTACGTCCTGATCCATTTTGCAGCCTTTATGGACACAGAGCCTAGGTCTGAAACACACCAAGAGGTACATAAAGTACTGCTACTACTGGTACTACTACTACTGAATATACTAGTGCCACTATGAGCAGAAGCTGGAGTGGCATGTCCATCACTTTTAGTCTGACTGCTTTTAAAAAATTAAGATATTGATTTCTGATTCTGTAGCTTCATTTTTATGCTGAGTAATCTTGCATGTGCACATAAAAACAATACTTTGCACGTCAAAGGCACTGCAGGCAGCAGTCAGTGATCTCTATTGTTTGGCCTGTTTAAAATACAAGTTTTAAGAATAAATACAGATTCAATTTGGGTTTAAAAAAATCCAAAAGGAGTCACTCCACATACAATAAGATCTTATTTACATCTGTATCAGTACTAATTCTGAGGCTGAGCTTGATGAATGTCTGGTGATTTGTAGCAATATGATGTAAGTATACAGAAATCAAGACAATATTTACTGCACCTGCACTGTTCATCTCTTTTTTTTTTTTTTCAATATGGCACCATCTTGAGGCCGGAACAAAACAACAAGTAAAAAATGTACAAATCAAAATCAAAGCATGAACACATTCAACCAAAACAATTTCTAAGACAACATTTTAATCCTTCTTGAAGTGTCCATGGGGATTAGTATATGTCAGTGTTTCTCAACGGGGGCAGTACCGCCCCCCAGGGGGCATTTGAAAGGCACTGGGGGGCAGCCAAGAGGGGGGCGATCAGATGAAATTAGGTGGCGTTGAGTGCTGTTATTCATCGCCAAATCATTTACATTAATCACTGTTAGAAGAAAAGACTTTTCACACCTTAGTACGTTTGATTGGGTTCAAATCAGTTTGAGTTTGTAACATTGTAGCATTTTCTCTTCACACAGGGAAAAATCCAAATGTAACAAAACGCGTCGCTTCAAACCACGTGAGAACGTCCCCTCTGCTTATTGGTCAAATGTGTCGCTGCGGGAACAACAAAAGTAAATACAGAAAGTAGATCCTGTGTTATAGATCACTGCATGTTTCTGTGATATGAGAGAAACAATTAAACGATTTATGTTAACATGGTCGTGCGTCCATCTGGTGATTGTTTATTATGTTACATCACATTTCTAAGTATCCGACCAGATGTCTGTGAGATGCTGAGACTTCTCACGACTTCACGTTTGTCCACGATGCAGCAGGTTTTGGGCACAGTGGGCAAAATAAATTAAAATCTACACATAGTCCACTGCTCTCAAATCATGCGATTCAGAGCTTTTGGTCCTGTTTAGGTTTGCTAAGCTTTCTCACCAGGAGGACCACACCAGGGTTTGCTAAATGATTCTGATCGAGAACAGCTCTTTTTGGGGGTCGCAGTGCGTTTGTTTTGGTGCATCCAAGTGTGATTACTACACGGGTTAAGGCCTCATCCAATAACAATGTACACAAGCACAGTCACGTATTAATAGTTTCATATCAAACAACGTAACATTAGTAAAACAAAAACAAAACACGAATAAATGTAGGCTGTATAAGGTAAAACACAAATGTACAGCTCCCGATGTGACTGCTTTGCAAACAGGTTTTTTTTAACCAAAGTGCGGATTATTTATTTATTGATGCTGTTTTCTTATTTCTTATGCACAGTTTGGTCTTGTGTTCAAAATCCAAAAGTGCAGTTGACTTTCATATTGTCACGTACAGGCCTTTGCAACAACTGCAATTTTATTGGCCAAGAGCAAGATGTATCTGAGTGTTGTATAGGCGTAGTTCTGTTACATATGGTGTGTTCAACGACTGTAAAAAAAAATGTAGGTTTCAAATATTTTAAACTTTTGAATCATTTTTTTCTTCTGTTTTTATACATATTAGGATTAGCCAAGTGTTGCCGTTTTAATGTTCTTCTTTGAAAAGACAGTATAATCTTTATAAGGGGGGTGCGTTCAACAGCATTGGGATGACGTAGGAGGGCGTTCGCTCAAAAAAGGTTGAGAAACACCGGTATATGTAGAGAAAACAAAAAATGTTATCAGGTGATAGGACTTAAGTTTACACAGTCAGATATACAGTACACATACAGTTTCAATTTTAAGCTTTCAAGGCACTGAAAAACTCAACTCTTACAGGTGAGGTGGCAGTTTGGATATACTGCTTTTGGAAATGCATACTGGAGCACTGAGGCATGGTGGATATATATACTGTAAACTGAATTTATTTATACTGCATGGATTGAAAGAAGAGCTGGATTTGAATGTTTTCTGAGAAACATGTAAAAATAGAATTCATGGCAGAGCTGCTGCATCGGATTGAATTTGACTGTACTGCTGTACCTAATAAAGTGGCCAGTGAGTGTACACTGCATGTAAAGACATGAACTCATAATTCATCTGAAGCACTCTCATGGTTTTGATATTTTAATTGGTTTGACTGTAGACATGGGCTGTGGCAGTAGTGACATCGTAAGAATTTGGCTGTGAAGTTTGGACACTGGAAATGGGTCTTTGGCTTTCAGTGATCATGATCATGTTTCACAGTGTGTGTGATGCAGAACCATGATTTTGCATCCAGGATGAAAAATGTTACTACATTTTTCAAATTTAGTGCATTGTCCTGTTTGGGACCTTTGGGTATAACCATACCGTAGGATAAAAAAGTTAAGGTTTTATATCTGCACAGTACACAATAAGGAGTTATTTAAAGGCCAATTAATGTCAGATACTGAAACCCACTGTGGAGCTTTGTGAGTCACTCTTTTAATACTACAGTAAGACTTCTAGGTGTGGTAGGTGTGGTGGTGTTGATATATACTAATCATCTGAATTCTCTCCAGGTCACAGATGACGAAGCTGATAAAACCGACAGTCCCATGTTTCCAAGTGTGTTCGACAGCAGTCACAATCTTGAAACTCAGGTGTAAACAAAAACCAACCAAAACCTGATTTTAGCACTTTAAAACAACCATGTACTGAATGTAGAATTTATAAGCACCAAACTTAATCTTATTTAAATTACTTTAGTGAAATTTAAGATATTAATAAAACTTTTTAAGACAAAAGTTGTTTCAAAGTTAAACTGATAACACAGAGGAGCTGAGGAGCTGCCAAACGAGCACAACACAACACAATACCTGAAGATAATAATATTTATTTGATAATACATTGGATCTGACTAATTTGAACATGTTTTTATTGTGCTTCTTTTAATGTGATGATATTTCTGCATTGACTGTCAAAGTAATGCACTGTGAAGATTAAAGTATTTTAAAGTAAGTTTAAGTTTATGAAGATCAAAATGAGGAAAATAAACTGATGTATTTTATAATAAAACTGACATTGTTGATACAAATTCACATATTTATACTAATTTTTGTTATTTGCTGTTGTTGTGGGCATGTTACAATGTTAATAAATATATATTTTTCTATACTGTGTTAATTCTTTTTATCAGTTACCAGTGACAAAAGTGAGTAAGGATGATTGTTTTCTTTTACAATATGTTATGTCTCTGTTTCTCATTAAAACACAAACTTTTCAGATTTAATATTTTTAATATTTATTATTTATTGTTAAAAAAATTGTTAAAAGTTGTATGTATACAAACACTGTTTTATGAACACTGTAACGATATCCTGTATAATTAAACAAATTCTAAAATATTACGTACTTTTAATTGTATAATTAAATAATAATTGTTCGGCAAATGAAACTATATAATGTTTTTTATGTTTATTGGGTTATACAAACACAAAAAACATGTTCGTATACTGTGTTGTATTTTATGTTTTTTTTTCTTTAAATTTTTTGCAACATTCAAAAATGTGTTTTCTGTAACAAACTAATTACAAATAATATCACATATAACATAACAATAACATTTTCTTTTTAAAAAGCCCAAATAAAAACCACATAAATAATAACAAATTATTCACTTAAAGTAGTTAAATATATTTATTTCATATATCAAATCGTTTTCTTTCCACACATAAAGTTTCTGCAGGTACAGAGAGGAAAGAGAGAGAGGGAGGCCTGCATGGAGAAGAGTGAATTCATTTTTAGTTGCCTAATGTAGCTTTAACTGAACTTTTTAACAGCAGAAGTAGGGTCCAGGTCAGACTTATCAGTAAGAGTCAGAAACCAAATGGGTTTCTCGGAAAGTACAATACAAAATGTGTGCTTCATGTTCGATTGTAACCAACTGTAACCACATTTGCTTTGTTTGGGTATTCCTTCCTGCATAGCGCTAAACAACTACTGTGCGATATATGAACATAATTTCTGAGGATTCTGTGCTGAGACACCAAAAAAATATTTACCCATTAGAACACGTCACTACAACAGGTGACATTTTATTTTTCTGACACACTTATGATTTAGCAGTTTTAATGTATATTTTTACACTCTTGCACAATTATAGTTATTATAGATACAATTAAAATTGTAAAAAAAATAATAGTACAACTGTAAAAGCTTTTATTTTGATATTACCCATAGCACTATTTACAAAAGAATATTATGCGTTACAGATATTTACCAAAAAGGTCAAGAAATAAGGTTATTGCCAATGAATCAAGTATAACACTGTGAGCTTAAATCCATGTCATTCAGTGTGCAGAGCAGAAATGTTTCTCAGAAAATCAAAATATACATAGAAACCAAGAGACCAGTTATTTGAAGTGCATCGTGATTAATGTTCAGTTTCATTTCATCTAACCTTCAGTGTGACCTTGGTACACAAGACAGTGTCATGACTATAGTTATTACTGGCTTTCCTTTTAGTAGTCTCACTTCTCTCTGCCTTCCTGCCTATTCCTCCAGACTCTCAGTTCCACTTTTCATTTTGGCTTTAATCATGCATCAAAACACAACTCAAAAATGTTTGTTTTACAGTAGAAGAAAATCTGACCTACAATCTGTAATATTTTCTATTTGATTTGTCAAATCGGGCTCTTCACAGTAAAGTCAAAAAGCTGTTTATACAAACTGATTTTAAAATTATTTTGCCATATAAAACAAAGAAAATAAAAAAACGTAAGCAAGTAATACAGAAAAGCTAAAATTATAAACTGTAGCAGACAATTCAATTCAATTCATCTTTATTTGTATAGCGCCAAATCATAACAAAGATCATCTCAAGGCACTTTACATAGCA
>JAUMHL010000003.1:2948947-2960314 GCA_032362345.1 Sandelia bainsii | reverse complement strand
AACCTTAAACACTGTAAAGTGCCTTGAGATGACTTATGTTGTGATTTGGCGCTATATAAATAAAGTTGAATTGAATTGAATTGTATTTCCTCGTTGTAAGTTGTTTTCCTTTTTGTTAAATGTCTTCTATTGATTTCATTCTGTGTGTGAGTGTTCTCTGGGTCCCCCACATCCATTCTCGTGACAGTATCACCACCAGGACATCTGAAGTATTTTAATAGAAAACCACAGTCATATTACTGTATTTCACTTATGCAGCATTTCTCCCCACTCCCTGAAAACAACACATTGGGCACTATTCAACATTGTCTTTTTTTTTTAACTGGGTTTATTTCACATGTCTGCTTGTAACGTCATGGCACCCATTTATATTTAACACAAGACGCCAAAGAACTAACAGAGCTCTTTCTTTTCAGGAGTGATTGCTTTTCTGGCCATGCTGACCTCCGATGTGCAGGTTCATGGGCGACGGCCTGGAGGTTCGCTTGATGGGGTCACTGCTGCAACACTGCTGGATAGAAAATGGCCCAGGGTCATGAGGGTTTTAGGCCGGTGAGAGGCGTCTGAGTTGCGGTCCCTCGCCTCTGTCATTCGCTCCAGCCTCCTGCTCACGGACCACAGAAGGGAATGTGTACGGCTTTCCATCTGACGGAGGCTCCTCTCAAAGCTCAGCCGCAGCTCTTTCAGCTCCACCTGCAGCTTGTCAAATTGGGCACGTTGAATCTCGTGACAATCCGGTCTTGTGTCTCTGTACCTGTGTGTTGTTGTGCCATCTGAAGATGTGCTTGCATATGTTGACATGGTCGTATGTGAAGACGTGGTGGTGTACGAGAACGCTGCTGTTGTTTCACTCTCTTCCACTTCATCCACTGGTAGCCCTGTGTGTGTCAGATAAACAGTACGACAATAGCAAATTGTCAAAATGCACATCAGTATAAACTGTCTTATACAGAATATTCTTTTGGAAATTCAGGAGACAGTTGTATTAATTTATTATCAAAGTTTTCAACCTACCTGGCGTGAATGGGAGGTCACTTTGAACAGTTAATACAGATGCAGGTGGAGAAACTGATTAAAAAATGCTAAATTAAATACATATGTATTTTCATAGTGACACTCTGACATACTTTTAATTTGTGGTGCTCTGCATAAGAATGTAATTTAAAATATGCACATATTACATTGATAGTGACATCTTTTTTAAACTTTAGATGAGTCACTATTTGTTATGGACATGTACTGATGCCTGGCTTGCATTGAAAGATGTTTCATTGTTATATCAGTCATGCAGGTGAATGTTTCAATATCGGATCTCCTCAATTTCCACCTAATTTCATAGCTTCACTTTAGTTGCAGGAACATTTTCATTGAACTCTTTTTTTGTAGGTCTTTTAAGTTCATAATTATTACTGTGATGAAACATATTACAAAGATGTGCAACATTTCTGGAGAAAAATGTTCTATTAAGGAAATCTTTTTATTTCAAAATACTTGTAATCTATGTTTTGCTGTGATGCCCTCCGTCATACTCTTCACACTCTCTCTTTTTAGTTCAGTGTCCTTTCATACTCACTATCTGAAGAGTCCACCTCCAGCAGCACTTCAGTTGAGTTGTTTTCTCCCAGCAGGTTTCTGGCCTGACAGACGTAGAGTCCAGCGTGAGACTGCTGCAAAGAGGGTAAAGACAGGACCTGTCCTGAGCCCACCTGTAGCAGGGAGCTGGAAGCACTCCTCCTGTACCAGGTGTAACTCTGTGCTGCTGGGTTCCCCACGCTGCTGCAGGTCAGGTTCACACTGTCTCCCTCTGTAAGGGCGCCGTTATGACTGAGCTCAACTGAGACGTTCACTGGAGCATCTGTACAGAAACCAGACAGAATCAGAGTTTTCATGCTTTTTCAGGCAGACAAACTCAAACTTGTCAACCTGTTGTCAACCAAATTAGTTCAAATGAATTGTCGGTCTGTCAGCAGCGCAATTATCCGGCACACTGTTATTGTTGGAAATGGAACTGAATTGAAAATGTATTCAAAAATACAACCAAAATAATAATGATTTTCAGAAACAGAGGACTTGTTCAAACCTACAATGATGTCATTAATATGCTCACACTGAACGTCCAGAAACACAGGATCACTCCTCACTGACTCCTGGCCTTCAACAGCACACGTATAGTTCCCAGCATCCTCTGCACTGGCCTGGAACCGGACTGGTTTGTCCACTGGACGTTCATTTCTGAACCAGATAATCCGAGTCAGTCCAGACAGTTCACAGGATGTGTCACATGTTAGAGTCACATTTTGTCCTTCTTTCACCCTGTTAGGTCGCACCGTGGCAGTCAGACCTGTGATGAAGAGACAGAAAATCTGAAAAATCTACAGAAAATCTACTGAAATAAACTTTTAGTTTTAGTAAAGTTTTAATTTAACAAAGCAGGATGAATGTCAGCATCAGTGAACTGTACCTGTTAAAGACAAATATACTGATCCTCTACTGCGCCACCCGTACGTGCGTGTGTCAAACCTGAAGTAGTAATAACCAAAATCACTGTCCTGTAGATCAATAATCTCCAAGCTACAGTTGTGCTCTTGGTCACCGGTATATTTCACACGATCTTTAAATGAAGACAGACTTGAGAGTGCAATGCGCTTCCATCCACCGACTTTGTTTTCCCCTTTAAACCATTCAGTCTTGTGGACGGTTTCCCCGGCTGGGTAGTCGTACGAGCAGCTGAACTGGACTGAAGAGCCCTTCAGAGCACAGGCATCTTGATTTTCAAAAGTCACTGACCAAGCTGCCTTTGGCTTTCCTACAGAAAGGTGGAACATGTCACGTTAAACATTGAAAGTGTCATTCATTTTTGAAGTGCAATTTGAAATCCAGCTGTATTTGATGTTGTCCACAGCTGTGTGTCCTTTGCTCGGTCCTGTACATTTTACCATTTCTGTTTTTTTTTTACTTTTCTGCTGTTGCTGAATGAATAAATTAAACTTCAAAATGTATGTAAGTCATGATTCACAATCTGAACTTCAGGGCCTCTTATCCAGCATTATTTAAGCCATTTCTATGTCAACCCTCGCAGTACTCACGGGTGACAGTGAGGTTGAAGGGGGCGCTCTTCTCCACCTCCAGCTTGTTGCCAGCTGTGCAGTAGATGGGATCAATCAGGTCTGAGGCCCGAATACCACTAATGGTAAGTGTACTGAAGGAGGGCTCCTGCTGTGAAAATGATGGGAAATAAATAGAAGACAAATCATTATAAAAAGTAAAATAATTAATAAATGAAGAAAATGATTAGACAGAAACAATAACAAACACTTATAACTTAGGTTTGGTTCAGTTAAATTTGTTTTCACTGTAAAAAGCCAAATCTGATGGGATCAAAATATGAAGTCTCACCTCTTTAATGGTGAGTCGTGTGTTATCTGCCACGATGGGCGCGGTGCCATTGGTCCATGAGAATTTAAGGAAAGAACCTTTGGCAGAGCAGGTGAGAACCACAGTGTGGTTAAACTCCACGTTGGTCCTGATGGTCACATCTGTCACCGGCTCTGCAGGTAGAATCAAGCTGAATGGTAAAGTGACGTGGGTATGAATGGTTCATTATTATTATTAGTCTGAATGGTTTGTTTGGTCTTTTTGTGCAGATACAATTATTTTATTAAGTCTATAACACCAGTAGGTGTCTTTTGGGAACAGGACTAAGACTGAATTGTGAGCAGCTGTTGGTGTCACTCTCACCATGGTGCTAAAGGTGAAGATAAAGAATCACCAGTGTCGACTCCTTCAGCCAGCAGTTGTCTGTTTTCTAGTGGACGTTTCTGATCACTGTTCCTGGAACTGTTTGTGGCCTTGTGTATGGACTATTATTGACTCACCTGGATCAGTTCTTGCCTCGTTCATCTGCCCTCTCCATGTGTAACTACATATGCTGCAGACTTATACCTCTACCTAGTCTGCTGCTCTATGTATTTTACCACACACTGTACCTGTTACCCGAGAGTTTGTTTGTAACAGCTGCTTGCAGATGTGATTCTGTCTGCTTTGCCACTTACCTGATACTCACCTGAGACACTCTTAGTCACATGCAAAATTACACTTGTTACAACCAAAGTAGTTAGGATTCATCATCTGGGTACCACGAGTAATGGTGACCCAGTTAACAAACATCACTAGAGGTATTCAGCTAACATGGCTGAAGACATGACTGAAAACATGGCCTCCTTGGCAGAGGTCACACACAATAGCTCACCCAGAACTCTGAGGTTTGTATCTCCGGTCATCAGCCCTTTGGCGGTCCAGATGTTAACGAAATACCGCCCGTTGTCCTTCGCTGACACTTTCCTCAGGGTCAAGAACCCGTTGGTGTGGTTGACCTCCACTCTTCCCCTGTAACCCTCAAACTCAAAGTTCTCCTTCTGTTCGTTTGCAGTAACAACACGAACCATCCCACTCCCATTGTCAAAAAACCAGGCCATGGCATTGACCTTGTCCACAGGGCCTATCAGGGTTTTGAAAATTGCGTTTTTCCCAGAGACTGCATCCACTGGACCCTCTGGAAGTGCATACCATTCACGGCTTCCTAAAAGAAAAACACCAGTTTTCAGGCCCAGGTTCTAGTGGTACAGAATAACTCAACTTCTACTCTTTATTGCTCTGTTTTAATTGGCTCTCCCTCTTTCAGTGAAGGAAATTATTGGTTAATTTTGTCTTGTTATGAAAAATGTATTTTTTTTGTTTGGAACAACCATCACTTTTTTACTCCAAATGATGTAAAAGTGAAGATACTTCTAACCCCCCAAGCTCCTTTAAAAACGACCCAAAAAGACTAACGTCACGTTTTTCATAATGAAAAGTCATTGGACCCATGCAGTGGTGTGGGTGTGTGACAGATGTGTTTTTACTTGTTTTAGAACAATGACACAGATTAAACTAAACCAGTTTCAAGATCAACAGATATCATGCTGAGAAAAAACTATTTATTATTGATGTTAGTCTCTGTTGTTAAACACAGTAAAAGTGTAAAAATGCTCATTCCTGCTAAATTGCAACTTGACTTTCAATTCCAAATAACAATTTGCAACCACTTTCATGATGCAAATGAAATGTTCATCTGTTAATTTTAATAATTAATTTAGTGGTAATGAAATAATGACTGTTGTCATACTGTCAAATCCATTATAAAACTGTGGAATTATTACACCTAATAGAAATGTAGCATAGTGCTGCATTTTACTACTTTACAGCCTAATTACACAACAGAACAAATTAAATTGAAGTAATGAAACTGAGATTTAATGTTACTTACATTATAAAAGTTCCACTGATAAGATAATACTTAATTGATCCCTCACCGGAGAAATTCACATGCCAATTTATCATCAGTCTCTTCAGTGGACTCACCCAGGACTCGGAGCATGGTTTCTCCAGTCTTCACAAATTCAGAGGTTTGCATGGTAGCATAATAATACCCTCTATCCCTCTCCTCCACTTTTGTCAGGGTCAGAAAACCGTTGGTCTGATTCACCAGCACTCTTCCCTGATAACTCTCAGCCACGGTCTGCCCTGTCGGGGTTATGGTGGTGATGGGCACCAGCTCGCCGCAGCGGTCGAAAGACCAGACAAACTCAGTGAAGTTGTCTGTGAGAGCAACCGAGGTTTCGAAAGTGACATTCTTCTTGACAATTGCCTCCACTGGACCATCTGGCAGAAGATCCTGTCCAGCACAGGATCCTTGAAGAAAGAACCATCTTTAGTTTAGTTTGAGTTTTGTCTATGGTTTTGTTTTTATGACATCTTTGCAGAAGTCCAAAACAATTCTGTTAATGTAGTTATAATAAATACCTACTCTGAACAAATGACAGAAACCAACTAAGGAAAAGACCAAACTTTGCATAAAACATAGTTTATGATGATAAAGTTGTTACTTTACCAATAATGGAGAGGAGAACCAGAAAAGACCTCATAATGTGCAGATCCACTGTGCAGGATTCATCTCAAACGGCTTCTTTTAGTGGGTCACACCCAAGAAGTTTAACCACACAACAGGGATTAAGAGTGATCACTCAGTGAGGGATGATTCATCAAAGTGATTATAATAAAACCGTAACTGTCTCAGTGGCTTTACACCATCCGCCATGGGTGTGTTTCGATGAAAGACAATCCTGGGAATTCTGGAAACGGGACACTTCAGATCAGCCAGGAAAGTAAGCTGTGTGTGAGAAAGAGTGAAGTTCAAAAGCTGATGTTTCCTGCATGGAGTTTGGTGTGACTTTATTTTTCTTTGACTAAAGACCTTTTGCACATTGTCTGATTTTCCTCCTGCTGGACAAGTAGAACAATCACAAAGGTCAATTTCTCCATGGGACTAATAAAGTTCTTTGAACTCAGCAGAACAGAATAAATATAAAAAACAGTGATGTGCAGTAAAATCTCCCTCTTCTTCTCAGTTTCTTCAGATGGAGCTGGCTGATCACAATTGGGCTCATTCAGGATGTCAAAGCGGAAACACAACAACAGGCTTCTGACACACAAATACCACAAACTTTTAATGTTACACATAAATCAATCCAAAACTGTTTTGAGCACAGCAGTTTTACCGCAAATTAAGGTGTGTGGCGCAAAACATGTCAGAGGTTTGTGTGAAACGGGTCATGGAAAAAAAACACCTGAAAACATATGAGGTTGCCTTCAAAATAAAAGCCCTTAACGTTTTTATGTTATTGTTATATTAGTAACACTGTTGAATGTATTTCATTTACTGAATCAACGCATTTTTAAGACACGCAGAGCAAATAAATGCACAGATCATGTAAGTATTACTACAGTAGCAATACTTAGTAAACTGCCAAAATCAATAACAGTTGCTCAACACGACCACCTTAGGCTGCCTTTGGGTAAGTTGAAAATGTATAAATGTTCAAGCGTTTAGGTTTCGTGGGATGTCTGTGCCTTTGGGATAGAAAAGCAGGGTCTGAAAATCGGTGTGTTGTGGGTCTAAACATACTGTCACATATTCAGACTTTTATTATGCTCTAATAATAAACCAACATCATTTTATATATCTTGTTCATATTACTGAGACTTGGGCATTTTTGCGTGCACGTACATTTGATTAAAACGTCTGCACTTAAAGTTTTTGCATTTTGATTTTCAAACTTTTAGTCATTTATTTCGGTTCCACATCCTCCGCTGGGTTTTAGTCTGTGTTTCATTTTTGTCTAGTTGTTTGCAGTACGGGACATTTCTGCGACTTTTGACGAACTTGCGCATCAATTAGGGCTTTTATTTTGACGTCAGTGGCGGAAGTGAGTGTTACACAATCTGCGGGACTTGACTCCAGTGCGGGGTCCGGGGACAGTTTATAAACAGCTGAAACAGTGGAGGGGGGGGGGGGCGGCATCACTTCAGGGCTTCACTTGACGTCTGTCATCCACTCTCACACTTCTCTGAAACTCTGCCAACTTTTCATTTTAGCCCGGTTTTCCTCTTCCACCGCACAAATGTCGACCCCCGGGAGCCCCCCGACCACAGAGGGGATGTACTCCAAGCTGATAGACGAGGGCGCGTTTGACGAGTTCAGCCACAGGCCAGACGTGGGACACAGCGGTAAGGACTCACACCGCAGGGGGCAGAGATCCAGCTAGAAATTCAAACCAGTTTGTTCTCTCTGAATCTTTAGTTTAAATGTTTGAGCTTCTTATTCATTTTTTCACTTCATGCTCACACACAAACAAATGAAAACACAGCGTTCAAGCTTATGTTACTGTAATGATAATGTTTGTACATGTCACACATTTAATCTTAATTTAACACAACGGTTTTAAGTGTTTGGCTTCAGCTCAAACTCTGATATCAACATGTAGTTTAGAGGAAATATTAAGGATGTAATTTATCATTTATACATGTATTTTTCTCATAATAATTATTATAATTGCAAATACAGACTAGAATAATTTCAGTATGAGGTAATATGTGAATTGTATGTATATAATTCACAAAAATATTTATATTTTGTTTATTAATTATTAATATTAATTATATAAATTATTTGTATATTCTAGCGGTTTACAGACTAAAGGAACATTTTTTTATTCCTACAGCAATCCATAAAATATACACTTCACTATCACTCAACTCAAAGAAAAGCATACATTGGTTCATTTTGTGTTGGTCTGTTAATCATCTGAGGTATTTCACTGAGCTGCTTCCCATAGAAAAATGATCAAAGTGGGGGGAAACAAAATAATAACTAGATCATTTAAATCCAGTTCAGTGAGCAGCTGGTGAGCTTAGTTTAGCACAGACTGTGAACAGGTGAAAACTGCTCACCTGGCTCAGTCTAAAGGTAACAAAATCCACCTGTGAGCTCCAAGCAAACTTAGGGATCAGTGATAAGAATATCAACATTGTGTCTGTTAACTTTTCATAAAGAAACATACTATTGCCCAGTGTTTTAAAACTATTAATTATTATTATAAATATCAATATTGACCTTTAAAAATCCAGTTTAGTTTAGATCATACGTTGGACAGAGGCTGTTTACTCATGTTTCCAGCTTGTATGCTACGTTAAGCTGAGAACAGGTGTATTTAGCAAAATGTTCTTTGTATTTACTCGTTCTTCTTCCTTTTTTTCTTTTATTAGGATGCCCATTAGCACCAGCTTATATGTCGCCTATTCTTCCCAGGGTCCACCACACATACAACTATGTATGTGTACACGTGTCCATACAGGTGCAGATATATGGGTGAAAGGTTAGTCGACCTGCTCTGTCCTCTGAGTTTCATAGACGTCCATTCATATGATTGTTAAAGTGACAACAACAGTTTCTACTGCTAACAAGAAGCAGAACAAATCCTGATTCCTGAATCCTGTGTGGGAATAAATGGATACATTTTCCATCCTGGTGATTGCTGCCTCACATCCAAACAAATTAAACTCATTCTCCTTTGTTGTGCAATTACAGAACATTTTAGATGTTCCACGACCCAGAAACTCCTCTGACTTGGTGACAAGTCTCACAGTTGTGTTGTGGAGCTTTGTGGATAAAGTGCTACGCTTTAGTAAAAATGCAAGTCTGCAAATGTGTCAATACATTATATTGAAGTCTAGAGGTCATGAAATCGCTAAAAAAGGATACTGGATTTAGTCATCCAGAAATTTCAGTTCCTTAAATGCAACAATACAGCTGCACAATGATATTAATCATATATAATCAAATTTTTCAGCTGACTGGAAAGTTCCTGTCACAGTGAAGCTCTGAGGGGTTGTTAAAGGCCATTTGGGCTTAAAACATCTTTTCATACACTTAAAGAAAATACTCTCCGGTATTATTGTGTAACAGAGATGAGACGTGTGTTGCCTTACTCTCTATACCGCAGCTGCTACTAAAAATTTATTTCAAAGTCGATTCATGTGATTATCTTTAAGAAAGCATTTTTGGTCTATGAAATAGAATAGAAAATAGTGAAAATGCACATGACAATTTCTTAAAGTCAAAAGTCTTGTTTTGATGTTTCAATCAAAGCTAGAAACTACTCATTTTACATTGATAACATAAAGAGAAAACCAGAAAATCCTCGAATTAGAAAATCGGAAACAAGAGACTATAAAGTGCTTTTGCTTGAAAAAATCATTAAAGGATTATTTAATGATAAAATAGTTGGTGATTAATTTACTGAACATCTACTAATCCACTGATTAATAGTTTCAGCCCCAGTCTGTCCGTCCCTTTAACCTTTCTTGTTACATGAGGCCATTGTTAATACTGTTGTGAATTAATTGATGGATCCCAGTTTCCTTAACTGATCGTTCCTTGCTCCTTGAACATCACTCGCCCAAAGTTGTTACAGTCCGCCATCTTGAAGGACGTCCCAAAGTCTCTTATTTCTCTCTGAGGAGCCAGGATCCAGGATTGAGTGTCTATGTTTGAAGATACACAGACACACCTCTTCATTGGAAACGAGGCTGCAGCTGTTCAGACTCATTTTAAAGTTTTATACAGTTTTCTGATCCATCATCTAATTTTAAATCATCTCTCCTTTTTGCCACCTCCAGCTCATCCAGGCTCCCCAGTCAGGCTGCCCGTGAGACTGAGTGGCCCTGGGTCCTATCGCCTCGCAATCATCTGCCTGGCTACACTGTGCGCCGTCCTGCTGATCTCCGTCATAGCCGTCACTGCACACTGTGAGTACATGGCAGTGATACATGTAGATACTTGGTGGCAGTAACATCCCAGGAAAGGTCACATCGCACCAGTTAAAGACGGGATGACTTCATGCTCCGTTCAGAATATGTTTCTGTTTTTATATTACATTATATTATCTTTTTTGGCCATTTCAAACAAGGAAACACATTTTTCATTGTTGAAATACTTAAAATATTGAAATTATATTATATATATGAAGTATGTCGATAACTCTGTTGTTGTTATTTTCTAGTTAGTATTATTCTACATTCACTGTCAGACTAGTTTGCTCCCTGTTGATAATCTGGACCTCAATAAGCAATATATGAACATCTCATAGCTGGTTTACAACACACCACAATGTATTTGCACCATGATAGTCAGACTTAATATGATTTTAAAGCTGTGCCCAGCTACTTAGTGTGTTATACTCCTTATCAATGCTAAATAGGGTCTCAAAGTATTACTCAGGAGATCAGACTAGAAGATAAATACTAAACTGGTATAAACGTGCAGGTCATCGTTAGTGTACACTGTGAAAACTGACGCAGAAACAATGAAATCAAAATTGCTGATTGGACAGTTTCAGGTAAGGAAAGAGGATCCAGTGGTTTGAGCCTTGCAACATAAAACTTTCAAGCTAATTTGTCAACACCATGTCTATGATTTACAGTGCTGTGAAAAAGTATTTGCCCCCTTCCTGATTTTTTTTTTTGCATATTTGTCACATTTAAATGAGTATCCAATAAATGTTAATATTACACAAAGATAACTTTAAATACAATGGCCCTATGTGGTAAAAGTACCTCACTTGCCTCAGTTAAGGTCAGTGTTCTGGTTTCAATAATAAGAAAGAGACTGGGCAAAAATGGCGTCCATAAAAGACGTCCAAGGCGAAATCCACTACTGACCAAAAAGAACAAACAAAGGATAGTCTCACATTTGCCAAAACATCTTGATTATCCCCAAATATTCTGTGGACTGATGAGCTAAAAGTTGAACCATTTGGAAGGTGGGCGTCCCTGAACTTAAATGTAACTCTGACCTTAAATGTAACTAAGACAAAGGAGATGGTTGTGGACTTTAGGAGGAACAGAAACAGCATTAACACCGTTTCCATTTTGGGAGAGGAAGTGGAGGTGGTGGAGGGGTACAAATACCTGGGTGTCCACCTTGACAAC
>JAUMHL010000003.1:2901513-2948847 GCA_032362345.1 Sandelia bainsii | reverse complement strand
TTTAATGGCAACTGGACTTGTTTTAGTTCCTTGACTACGTTTCACCCTCCATTCCAGAGGGCTTTTTCAAGTCTGAGTCAGACTTTTAGATAACCATGACCTGGATGACTGAGAATCTTCACAGATATCTATCTATCTATCTATCTATCTATCTATCTATCTATCTATCTATCTATCTATCTATCTACATCTGGCATAAAACTAACACAGCGTTTCATAAAAAGAACATCATACCAACAGGCAAATATGGTGGTGGTGGTGTGATGGTCTGTGTCTGCTTTGCAGCTCATGAGTTCCTTTTTTCAATGTTTGGCCATTAGTTCATGGTCTCAAGCTCCAGCGCACTTATGCAGCAGGACAATGACCCGAAACACATCAGCAAGTCCACCTATGAATGGCTCAATTAATGCTCAATGAACCTATGAATGTTTTGGAGTGTCCCAGCACGAGGACTTAAATCCGATTGAGATGCTGTGGCATAACAGGCTGTTCATGCTCGAAATCCTTCCAATGTGGAGGCAATGTGAAAGGCCCTGTCATGGTTTTGATCTAAAGATGGACCAAAACACAAAACCTATTGATAACCGGCTGGACAGAGAGACAAGAACCGGAGAACCAACAGGAGACAGAAAATCAGAAGACAACAGGGAATACAGGAGAGGAGAAGACAAACCAAACAGGCGAGTAAATCCAAGTGAGAACAGTAAATAAGTGAGGAACACAAGGACATCAGGTGAGGAGAACAGAACCGTAACCACAGGAAGACACAACAGGCTGGAAACAACTGGTGACAACGATAGACTCTACTTAGAAAACACGACTGGAGTTTCAGGTAAGATGGCAGAAGGATCACGACAGCAGAACACCAAAACACAGGGATGGAGACGCAGGTGCTCATAACAGATAAGTTGACAAAGTGTGAATGCTGGAGGGGGAAATATAAAGCATGTGAAAACTAACGTGATTGAAAACAGCTGGGGATAATCTGCGTGAGTGTGAGACCGGCAGCAGGGCGTGACCAGGTAAGTGAGGAGAGAAGCATGAATGAGTGAACAAGGGAGTGACTGATGAGCACAGAGAAGACAGAAATACAAAAACATGAGTAAACCCAAAAACACACAGAAACACCAATGAAATCAGGCGTATATCATGACAGGCCCATCGCCATAAGCTTGATTGCAGTCGTTGCCGTCAAGGGTTATTATGTTTAGGGGGCAATTACTTTTTCCACATAGGACCAGGCAGGATCTTTTTGTAATATTAAAATTAATTTTATCATCTGAATCATTTAAGTGTGACAAATAGGCAAAAAGTAAAATGAGTAAGGGGGAAAATACATTTTTCACAGCACTGTATACTCAGTTGATGTACATGTGTTTGTGTGGTCATTATGTTGCAACAGCTGCACAGTCAGGAGGCTGAGCTTCTGCTTTTAATGAGCTTGTTAAACTGCTGCCTGCTGAGTCAGTCAAAGTGACACAACAACACGAACAGATTTTAATGTTTATATGTGATAATTAGTTTGTAGATATAAACACACTACAGCTAAAAGTAATAAAATTATTCATTTAATTTTTCCCTAGTGTTCTTTTTACTTAGGAGATTTACGCTACCGTTCAGAAGTTTGAGGCCTCTTAGAAGTAGTTGTTTTTGAAAGAAAATCAGATTTTATAACATGAAATGTTGAAATGGCAGCTTCTTTTAATAGAATATCTAATCAAGCATACAGAAGCCTATTATCAAGTTTATCAATTAAAAGGCTAATTGATCATTAGATCATTTTGCAACTATGTCAGCATGTATCATAGAAATTTCCAAGTGACTCCAGAATTTTGTAGAGTAGTGTAGGTTATGTTAGTTCTGTCCTTGTAGCCTCACATTTTCCTATTCTCTTAGTTTGGGTTTTTAGTAATTCTCATAGTGAATGCAGTTCATCTTTCCCCTCTTAAAGTGCTCGTCTTGTTCAGCCTAAAACTATGTATGGCCTGTGTAGCATGAGTATATCAGTTCTTTAAAAATACAGTTCATATTCATTAATAAAGTGTTATGCTTACTGGTCCATCATTCCATGTGTTTTGCAGATGGGAACAAACCTCGGTCGGGTGGTGAAGCAACCTCAGAGCTGCAGAAGCAGACGCAGGATGCAAACATGACGGCTCTGACTTCCACCATCAACAAACTGCAGCAGGAGAAAAACCAGCTGCAGAAAGAAAAGGCGGAGCTGCTGGCAAAATTGGCTACCACTAAAGGTACACGACTCCATATTTGTATATACTGTGTGGGCACATTCTCATACTTAATAACTGGAGCTCTGCTGTAATTGTATGAAAGTAAAAAGTGTATTTGTTTCCTTCAAAAGACAAAAAAGTACTGAACTGTGCTTTGTGAACTAATCAGTTTCTCTGTTTCATTTGTGTGTGCCTGTGAAACCAGCACCAGCCCCGATCACCTGCCCCATGAACTGGAATCTCTTCGGTAACAGCTGTTATTTCATTTCCACACTGTCAAAGGATTGGAAGGCGAGCCAGGTATTCTGCCAGTCCCATGGAGCTCACCTGGCTATCATCCACACGGCCGAGGAGCAGGTACAGAACAATAAGTTACATGTTGCGATATGTCTAAGCAACAGCATTATTAATATGGAATAACCACTTGTCATCACATAAAGGGCTGATTTACTAAATAGATTTGCTTGTACTAAATCACATTAAAACTTAATAAGACCTGCAAAAAATGGCACGAGCTGATCCGCTAAGGGTTTGCGGTGGCTGGGATTGCACCTGACTTCAGTACATTTGTAAGGCAGGTGCAATCTGCTTGTGCACAGATGGCTGCTGTTATTTGGGGTAGTAGGATGCAAAGGAGAACGGAAAGAAGTCATAAAATAAAAATATAAAAGTCAGCCATATGTTTAATTTACTTGATTTAAGAGAGGATATATGTGCGTGCGTTATGCCACCAATATGATCTGCCGATTCTGGTTTCCACGCACCAAGGACGCACTGAATGAGGACAAATATGTGACTTTTATGTGGTTGCTGACTTCCTGAGAGTTACTGCAATCTTTCCATAAAACGTTTCTTCATGTAATACTGAGATGTTGTTGCTGTAGCTCATCAAATTGATTATTAGGCCTTAATTGCTCTGGATCAAATTTCCTCTTATCTGTATGCTGGTCATTTTCCAAACTCTCACTTATGGGCATTAAAACACGCAACATCCTCATTTAAATACGGCTGCCCCCACCTTATTTGCACTTTTTGTCAAACATGTAATTTATTTTAGATCATCTGCAAAACCCCCATCAACTAAGCACACATTTTTTTGTACACGCAATTTACAGTATATTGTTCTCTTAGTGGAATAATTTTACTTTTGTGTTTTAAGTACATTTTAGAGCATGTATGTAGTTTTACTTGAGGTAAGTGGTACTTCTATTTTTAGTGGAGTATTTTTTTAAGGCAAATACTTGCACTTTTACTTGAGATTTGAGTTTGTGTACTTTTACCACCTCTGACACAGTCCAATAGTCTCTGACGTGACTCAAAAACACAATCACTAAACATGGGTTCTGCAGGATTGTCCAATATCAACATACTCTATGGTGATAAAGTTGGAATATTATTCAAATGTCACATTGAGCTGTTTTTCTAAACACAAACAGATGAATGTCTTCCTTGATCCTACTAAAGCTTTTCCTTTGTTCCTGTGTTTTTAGACATTTCTGTGGAATCGTCTTCCCAGAGGCCACTGGAACGCTTACTGGTTTGGGATCACTGACGAGCACACAGAGGATAAGTGGAAATGGGTGGATGGCACTCCTCTGGTCGGAGGGTAGGTTCACTTCATTCACACCTTACCTGCGCACTGTATTGCAAATCAAGCCAGTTAGTATCTGAATCAGTTTTAAAGTATAGATTTTAGAAAAGATAAGAAGATGCACAGATGATCAGGGGCCATAACTTCCTAGGTTGCAGTTGTTGTGTTTTAGTCCAATTTCCAAAAATCAGAAAAAACTCTGCTAAATTTAGGAAACTGTTAAGTTGTCCTAACTTTTCCTTTTCTGCCTCACAATGTTAGCTTGTTTAATCTGTAGCCCATGGCTGCTCTTTTATTGCTTTTAATCAACCAACAAAATCTTAACAAGCAGAACTAATTTAGAGGCTTGTGGCAGACACAATGGTGTGTTGAGGTTTGATGACAAAACATTTTATAGTAGATGCTGGCTTCCCTGGGCCATGCTCCCACAGTTAGCCACAAAACTGTGACCAACTTTGGAGAGTTGACTCTGCAACTTCTGACGGTTGTGTTGCAAGTTACAAATATGCTCAACTTTATCACAGTATTCATCAGTTAGTAATTTGGCTGCTCCTTGCATAAAGTTTGCAAGATGAGAAGAACTCACAGTAGCATCTGTTGCTAGTTAACAGACATTAAATTTAATAACTGATGTTGGACTGATTATTGAGTACAATAAGGTAGGATTCCTAAAGCTTGATAGGCTTTGCTTTTGTAATATCAAATTGGGAAAAAGTGTATCTTTAATGAAGATTTAGGATAAGAAGACTGAAGATAAGAAGTTTCTGTGATACAAACCCAGGCCACTTCTAGATAAAACTTAATACAATTCAATTTAGATCAGTGTAATTTAGTTTTTGTCATTTGGAGACATCAGTATGCACTGAGTGACACAACCAATTTCTGTTTTCTTGATCAAGCATGTTGCTTTTAGTTGTTGCTGCTGATGTCCCAGTCATTGGCAGTTAATGCTGATATGGTATATTTAAAGTCATATTTTTGTATTTTAAACTAATTACACACCAACTCATTGGTTAAATAGGAACTTTTCTCATCTTTCAGCTAAGTGTTTCAGTTTTAAAGCCTGCAACTTTACTTTTTAACTTCTGTGTGTCCAGCAGTGCATATTGAACTAATATTTGTCAGGCTAAGCCTGAGAACTCAAAGGAAAGCAATCATTATGTTGTGTCCAATCATCTTCCAGAACTCGTCTTTTAGTTTCAGTTTCAGAACTGAACTGAACTTACACTCCTAAGATACACCATAACAACTTAATGAAGTGGTAATATGGTAATGGTGTGTTTTTAAATCAGGAAGAATTACAAAGTGGAAACAAACAAAAGTTTCTAATTCAGTATTTAACATGAAGAAGTCGACTGATTACAGACAAGGCAGGAATGAGTTATAGTCTTTAAAGATAAAGGACTTTTACGGGACAAATTCAGTCAGAGGCCTTTAATAGGATCTGAGACTTTGCTCCTCAAACTAAAAACACATACAAACTGTAGAAAAACACACCCACACAGACTGGACTCTGGCACAGGTTTTGGCCTGCGAGCTGCTCTGTGACAGTAGTTGGCCCGGTTGGGGAAAATGGAGCGTTAAATGAGATGATCAAACTGTTTTAATTGCAAATTTAAACCCAGTACTTCCTGTTTTCTCTGGAAATTCACCCCGTGGTTGCAGAAAAGGGCATTAACTAAAAAAAAGAATTGGAATTCCTGTTCTGCAAAAACGTTCCTGGATTATCTGGAAAAGTATATTTTAAAACTCTTACGGACTTGCAGCCAACTCTTATTTTTAGCCACTCTAGCAGCAGTGCTCATGACAATCAGTCAAATTTTGGTCCATACTGAAATATCTCAACAACAATTGGATGGATTTTTTACAATCATTCATGTTCCACTTCAGAATGTTTTTCAGATATTAGTGTAGTAACACACAGAATATGGTAAATGGTTTAACATCTGCATGTTAGCTTTATCACAAAGTATGTTAGCATGTTGTTGTTAACACTGAGGTCTAAGAACAAGCTCACAGAGCATCAAGTGACTTTGTCCTGTCACCTTTGTGTGGCTTTATACTCCACCAGGAGAGTTTCAGAAGCTACTTGTTGTGATGCTGAACTTTCCTTTATTCTTTCCTTGTTTTGAGCTCCTATAATAGATAAATACACTGTGGAGTTAAATCATTTCTTTTGTCTGTTTTAATTGGGTTTGTTGTTGTCATTTCCTACTTTGTTGTTCTGTAGCCTACAAAATCAAATTATGAGTGACATGCGTGAAAGATTTGTAATCATCAGTTACAGTGCTGCAGTACTTGTACTTGTACTTGTATATTACTGTTATTCAAATACACTGAAAGTGAAATATGGAGTGTAGATGTTCAGTACAGAAAAAATGAATAGTCACTAAACAGTTAAAGTTCTGAAGGGAGGTAACACGTCTACCTGCTCTCACTGCAAACAGCAGCTCTGAACAGTGTTATGTGACAACTGTCAAGCTGCTGCTGAGCACTGCTCTGCAGGTGTCCTTGACCTCTGACCTCTGGTGAAAAACAATTGTGTCAGAGGCAAACAGCGAATTGCTGAAACATCAGTTAATTGCGTAAAATCATCAGTTATGTTCATTTTCCAGTTTGTCTTTAGCTACTGTTAATTTGTTTTTTATTATTAATATAGCTCATTATCACAAATATTACATTTGACTCAGGAGACTTTACATTATACGGCACCCACATGTTATGCTGTAGATGTGTACACAACAGAGGACTTACATTTATATTTCTGACAATCAGAATGACAACATTATAGTATATAAACATGAAGAATATGATCCAGGAGAACGCGAGACACACAACCTCAGAGGACAAACTACACAAACGCACGAGTTTACAATATTATTGTACTTTTATTTCTCCAATCTTTGCAGACATGTGCCAACTCAGCAGATGTTTCTAAGAACCATCTGATCTCTGTTCCTCATTTGAAAATATGACTGACCCTTTGTCATTCCTCTTTTGAGTCCTCATTACTTCCCCTCCTCGATATCTGCTGAAATGTATTGTGTTGTTTTTTTGTCATCATGTGGTTCTGACTTTCCGGCTATACTCATGTATGTTGAAATCACTGACATAGCCTGATGAAATTAAGATGTTCACTTACTAAATGCAAACACCATTTTCATTCTGCTAATATAATCAAATATGTTAGGATTGCTCCTGTGAGGGTTGTGATCTTTATATACAGTGGCAAGAAAAATGAACTATTTTCATTTGCATTTTCTGGTTTTCTTCATAAATTGGTCATGAAATGTGATCTGATCTTCACCAAAGTCACAAATATCAACAAACACAATATTTCTAAGCTAATAAAACACAAACCGTCCTGATCTCTCAGGTTTTTATTGAACACAAACATTAAACTTGGAATCAGTGAATCAAGACTGAATGAGTTAAAGAAATTAACCCTATAGTAACAGCAAAAGATTCACTACAGCTGGTGAACATCTGTGTTCATGTGAAACATTGACCAGACATGGAATCTACACCACAGAGGAGGCCATTGCTCTCTAAAAAAAACACACCTGAGACTTGTGGACAGGTGAAATAAAGGTAGAATTGTTGGAGAAGAACACATATCATTATGGCGTTAAAGAAAAGAGAACCGCGTGCTAACATTAGAACATCATCCCAACAGTGTGTATACTGTGTAAAAGTATGGTGGAGCGAGCATCTGCCTCTGGACCTGGACACCTTGCCATTGTAAAGATAAAGATATCTGTCTGCAAGCTGTAAATTTACTGCAGAATGAGACACAAAATCCGCCAGAGCCCAGACCTCAACCCAATGGAGATGCTACGGAATGACATGAAGAGAGCCGTTCACACCAGACATCCTAAGAATATGTCTGAGCTGAAGCAGTTCTGTGAGGAAGAGTGGTCCAAAGTTCCTCCTGGAAGTTGTGCAGCTCTAATCTGCAGCTCCTGCTTGAGATTATTCCTGCCAAATATGGTTCAGGCAGTTATTAAAAACAGTTTCACTTACTTTTTCCACCATCAGTGCATTTTGTTTATGTGATCTTGAGTAATATCAATTAAATTCAGTTTAATTCAACTTTATTTATACACCACCAAATCACAACAGAAGTCATCTCAAGGTTTAAGACCTTACAGAATATAAGTATATACAGGATAATGTAAGCTTTGTCACATCTCATGAATAAGTCATGAAACCAGGAAATTGCAAAGAGTTCTCTTACTTTTTTCTTGCCGCTGTATTTATGTTTATGTATGACTTTAAAACCATCGTTAACTAAAGTTATTTTCTCTCTGTTTAGTTTTTGGGAGGTTGGTGAGCCCAACAACCACATCAACGAGGACTGCGGCTACATTGTGAAAACGCGTGTGTTGGAGCGCGTGGCAATTCGCAGCTGGTATGACGCCCCCTGCTCAATGTACTGGCCCTTCATCTGTGAGAAAGAGATGAACACAAGCTCCAGCACCCCCACAGCGCACTGAGTCGTCGACAACACTCTGCTCACGTGAAGAAATTACAGGGGAAGTTAAACCAGCCTGTGGTTTGTCTGCTTTTAAAAGCTATGTGCAGTTTTACTCTTCTAGCACTTAAATCCTGGGGTTCAGGAGACTCCACCTCAAATATAAATGTATATGTCATTTGGTCTGATACAGCTCAGTCAGATACTGAATCTTCATCTTCATAAATAATCTTTGTCATTGTTCGGCTTTATGGTTCACATTACTGGTCATTTCCAGTTGCAGATGAAGGAGTCGGTGAAGAGGGCAGAACATATGTACCAGCTAAAGAGTCTGATATTTTTTTCATAGAAGCTGGTGGAGACCAAAACACAGCTCAAAGAGAGAGACTATTAAACCTGCTTATATTTTTCAGGTGAACAGAAACACCCAATCTCCAAATGAATGACAACATGTGCTGCTGTGCTGGTTGTGCAAATGAGAAGTCATTCAGTCATCAGAAGTCAAGAGTCCAATCTGAAATGTTCATTAAATTTGTATTTGACACTGAAATAGCAGCTGTATCCTACTTAATCAGACACACCATATTTTACAGGAGCTATTTGATCAAAGTGGTTCTAGACTATTAAATTCATTAGTTTAATTCATATCATATGAATAATTTAAAGAATACGTTGGAGGATAGGATCTGATATAGTGAAGATGTGTCACTGTGTTGGATTTTCTGGAGCTACATAAACTCAGTTCACTTTGTTGAGTTATACAATGGTGTCACATTTGACTGACTCTTTTACGGAGTACAGGTAACTTCCCTCACAAATAATCAAAGACCAAACAAACTTTAGCCAAAGACTTACTCACAGTTTATTAATGTTTATTAGTAACATCTGCAACCACCTGCCACCAGTGATTTTTATCATTTTAACCAGTCAATGCAAAAATGAGCACCAGCTAAAACTGGGAACCTGCAACATAAAGTGTAGTGCTTTGCTGTGAAGAGAGGGTCTATTTATGTATTTGATCTTTAACTTACGGATGGATGTGCCCCCTTTTACTTTAGCGCAAATGAAACACAAAAATATCTGCAGTACCCTGCAGGTACAGGACAGACTCTAACTACACTGTAAAAAGAGTAATTTCACAGTTAAATGTTTGGAAACACTGATGAACATGCTGTAAAAGTAAAAAGCTATTTAGATTCTTCTCCATCATACAGTACCATCAGAGAGGCATCAGACAACAGTCATAAGAGTCTTAAAGGAGTCCGATGGTGTGGCCCCCTGGAGTCACTCTGGAATTACATGAAGAGAGATGAAACACTGATGCAGCCTCAATCTGTGGATGCTTCGATGATTTTAAAACCACCAAAAGCATTTTCACAAGTGCCTTAAACCTTTGCATTTCAGTACACGCTTTGTCTGTTTACATGTTTTAATACAGTAAGTTCCTGTGTTCTGAGCCCTCTGTACTCTTTAGTTTACGAATACCTGAAACTATTAAATGAACAATATTAAAAACACATCTGGAACAATCATATGACAAACACAAAAAGTTATAAACTCATTATAAAAACAAACTTCTGAAACATGATTCTGTGTGATGCTTTGTTGCCCGTAACGTTTCCTCTCAGCGTTGTTGTTGCCCAGCAGGTGGCAGCACTGATATGGGAGTTCAAGCTGCAGATACATGGAGCAAATTAACTAGATTTTAAAATTCTTACTGATGAATTTATGTGAGTTATTATATATACACCCTGGACAGGTCGCCAATCTATCGCAGGGCTGACATATAGAGACAAACAACCATGCACGCCCACATTCACAAGAAACAACTAATCAACTGAAATTTACATTAGATTATACAAGAATTATAACTCAAAATGTGATGTATTTGAGGTATCAATGCTGTTTGTCATTTTAATTAAAGATCTCTAAACAGGTCAAATCTACTGTAACTATATTATTCAAATTAACTGTATGACAGGAACAGAAACAATCCATCTTTACCTTTTCATTATATTTTATTCTCTGTGTGGTTCTCCTTTATTTTTAAGCTGCATTCGGTTTGTTTTTTCTTGTAAAGAAGAATGAATGCACTTCACGATTGTCAGATCTGCACCTGACCTCCCTCTTCTTCTCTGAGCTGAAAGACCTACATTCAGTCCTCCGTGTCATCTCATTTCCTGGAAAGTTGGCTTAGAGCATCACTGAATGAAGAAGCAAGCCCCCGTGGCTTTGTTGAGTGCATGGTTTGTACTCCTGCTTCCCTCCTGAGCTTGTTACCAGGAGGGAGTTATCAGGAAGCCAGCTAGCCCTCATCCGTCACAGCTCATTATCCCGGATTACAGGCTGAGACTTAATGAGAGAGAGAGAGAGGGATCGAGAAACACCTGGGTTCTGTACTAACACTGTACTGTATAATACTGACCCATCAACACATCAAACAATGAACCGATGGCGGGAGAGGGCAGTTTTGAGAACATTTAAAAACACTGTACAAAGACAGAAAACGTCTGTGCAAGAAGCATTAATAGTGTGAAGAGGGAAAACTGGTGAATACTTACAGTATATGCTAATCAGCTACAACATTAAAACCACCAGGTGGTATTAAAGTTACGGCTGATTGGTGTCACAGTGTTTAGCATTTTGAAAAAACAATTTTGAAAACAAAGTGTATCAGCCAGCATGCAAAAACCTCAACGTTTGGGTCTCTGACTATGCTATTTTGAAGCACTCAGCTTCACAGTATTATTATTATTATTAATAGTAGTAGTAGAAGTGTTATTAGTATTAATATTATTTGAGCTTAATTGGGGGGTTTTCTCTTACGCTGTATTTTATATTCCAGCACCTGTACCTGACCTTTCATGGAAGAGTCTTTACATTCACATATATCAAGAACAGAAGTACAAATCTGATACATTCAAATCAAATCAAGTGTTGTTTATTTGCCAGAAATCACAAATAACAAATTTTCCTGAAGGGGCTTTACCAACTGGATGTAGATCCTTGTGTAGATCGAGAGTTCAAGACCCATCCCTAAAAAGATCTTCACCAAACCCACACCAAAAATTTTATTTTGATGACCAAAAGTGCCTCCCCAGTAACAATCAATGTTGGTTTTACATTACTACAACTTTAGCTGACCAATTCTGAAAACAGAAAATATGTCAAATATGTACAGCAGGGAAAATAAGTATTGAACATGTCAAGCTTTTTCTTAGTAAATATACTTCTAATGGGACTATTGACATGAAATTTACCCCAGATGTCAGTAAACACCACACATACAAGTAAGTCCGTAAATGAAGTTATGTGTAATAAAGTGGAATGACACAGGGAATAAGTATTGAACACATGAAGAAACAGGTGTGAAAAGGCATGGAAAGCCAAGAAACCAGCTGAAATCTGTCAGTATTTAGGAAGCAACCTTGCCCCCTATCAGTGCAAATGATCATCAGCTTTAGTCCTAATTGCTGGCCTTTAAAAAGGTTTTATCATTACCAAGGAAGCATCTTGTGATGGGTAAAAGCAAAGAGCTCTCTAAAGTCCTTCACAACTTTGTTGCTGCAAAACATAATGATGGCATTGGTTACAGGAGTGTTTCTAAGCTTCTGAATGTTCCAGTGAGCACTGTTAGGGCCATGATCTGGAAGTAGAAAGAGCATAATATCACCATAAACGAGCCACGACCAGGTGCTCCTCGCAAGATTTCTGACAGACGAGTCAAAAGAATAATGAGAAGAGTTGTCCAAGAGCCAAGGACCACTTGCGGAGAGCTTCAGAATGACCTGGAATTAGCAGGTACACTTGTTTCAAAGAAAAGTAAGTAATGCACTCAACCGCCATGGCCTCTATGCACGCTCACCACGTAAGACTCCACTGCTGAAGAAAAAGCACGTTGAAGCTTTGTTAAAATTTGCTGCACAACATTTGGATAGAATATAGTCTGGTCAGACAAGACCAAAATTGAACTCTTTTGATGTCACTGCACACAACATGTTTGGAGGAGAAATGGCACTGCACATCACCCCAAAAACACCATACCAACAGTGAAGTTTGGAGGTGGGAACAACATGGTGTGCGGCTGTTTTTTAGTATATGGTACTGGCAGACTTCATATTATTGAAGGAAGGATGAATGGAAATGTTGGGACATTATTGATAAGTGTGGACATTTCAGCAAGACAATGATCCCAAACACACAGCCAAGGAAAATCTCAAATGCTTTCATAGAAAGGAAATAAAGCTGCTAGAATTGCCCACAATGACCCGACTTGAATCAAATTGAAGATCTATGAAAAGAACCGAAGATCAAAATTTATGGACGAGGCCTGGAAACCTTCAAGATTTGAAGACAATTTGTGTGGAAGAATGGGCCAAAATCACATCTGAGCAATACATGCGACTAGTTTTCCCATACAGGAGGAGTTTTGAAGCTGTCATTACCAACAAAGACTTTTCTACTAGTATTAAATAAATTGCAGTAAGCGTGTTCAATACGTATTCCCTATGTCATTCCACTTTATTATACGTAACTTCATTTACAGACTTTTTTGTTTTAATTTCTTCGTATGTGTGGATTACTTGGGTTGGGGTAAATTTCATGTCAATAGCCCCATTAGAAATATATTTACTGAGAAAAACGTTAACGTTTTCAATACTTATTTTCCCTGCTGTATTCAAATCCTGCGTATGTCTTGCTTAGAACACATGATTCACAGTCCAATCAGGACTGTGCCACTGATGTCACTGTGTGATGTCATCGGTACTGAGCCAAAACCTGTTGCATCAATTACTGACAGTGGTCCAAAGCGAGTCTTAGTCTAAATGTCCCTATTAGAGGAGTCCATCAAACACCCCTGATGCTCTCAGCATGTGCCCATGATGCATGAGGGCAAACAGTGGATTAACACAATATTCACCCAATGAGGATGAGAGCTGCAGTAGCTAGGCTACACTACCTGAGCCTGAGCACACGGGTAAAAATTTCCCAAGTGTTGTAACATCGCAAACAGCCGACTGTCAATAAGAGACGGTTATCTAACGACTTTTCTCATTGACAGCCACAGGGACTGAACTGCAGAGCTTGGGCATTTGACCTGAAATTGTTTTGAAGATTTGTGAGGAAGTGTCATCAACATGGGCCTCTAACCCTGCTGATACTAGTTGTGTCACTACAAAATGCAAAATGTATGATTCTAAACACACTTAGCAAAACCTAATTATTGATGCAGACATATATCGAGTGGATAAGCGAATTCACCCACCCACTGTCAGTGCCACATGCAAATTCTATGCAGTGTTTACTGTACAGTGCACACACAGACCAGAAACCAACTGATATTCCTATGCTCAAGTTTTCTAGCATGATGTGAAGTTACCAAGTGTATCTGTTAGTTTCTTTGTACTTTATTATACACTGTAAGAAAAGGTACAAGTTTCATGCCCAGATTGGCACATCAGCACAATCTAATGTAAAATAACATGTCTTGGGGGTAGCTTTAGACACAAGGAACAGTTCTCCAAGAACGCTCCGAAAGATAAACTATTAATGCAAAACTGCTCTTAGGTGATGTTCATTCTGATATTTTTTTCCCCACGAGTGTCTCAGATCCAACAAATCGTCAAACCATAACACCCATATGACCCATGTGAGCGTTTGTTGTAAGGGCGTTCCCACGTACGGGAATATCTCTTTAAACTGCACCCCTTTTTCTGCGCTAGGAGCCAAAATGGCAGCTGCCGTTTGGTAAATTTGCACCAAAATGGCGGCTGGTGTAGCACTTATTTTGCCCCCAAACAGTCAAAAACGTTGGACAACAACTGTGCAAACAAAGCGATTTAGTTGGGATTAGGCACAAAGACATCAAATAAACACAATTAGGGTTAGTAAAAATGATGTTGATGATGATGTTTGCCTGAAAATTTACTGCTTCCTTAACTTCGCACGACATTTGTCACATTTGTAAGTAGCCTGTATCCAGCCTTGGAAATGAATATGAACCATTAACATAAAGAGATTGAATCTGACCAAAAAAATCAGAATTGAGCATTTAAACTTGTATTGTGAATGTAGCCTAAGATGATACTGTAAAGTGACACGAATTCCCTGACATCATTTGAAAGTAATCTAACCAAAAGACAACTGATAACAAAACTGGTTATCAGGGATTTTTTTTATGAGTTTTTTTATTTTATAATTTGGTTGACACTAAACTTTCCATGCAAACCAGTGACAGAGATCTCAGGACTCAAACTTTACTCAACCACCAGACAGTTCCAGGATCCTTCTGAGCATCTGACCTTAAAGTATCTCTGTGATGATCTAATTACTATCAAACTTTGTAAGTTATTATCCGTGTGGAGCTCCCCATCGCCTCCTAGAAGAAGAAAAAAGGTGGAAATCTCAGGTCAGATTAAAGGATGCTAAGGGGCGGACCGAAGAAGATCACCTCTCAGCAAAGACCAATACTTGCTCTTCTTCCTGTCCCGTCCTCTCTCGCTGTCACCATCCAAATATAAATGACCTCCTGCATTGTCTCTGCATTTGATTCATGTACCCAGTGTGCAGAAGAACGTGTCCCCAGTTTAAAAAATTATCTCCCACCATGACTTTCCATTTTGAGCTGTTGTTTAAAAGAGCAGCTTCAGTGTTTCTCAAACAAGCTAATTTTGAGCAAAAACTCTTCGACTCTTCCTACGTTTGACTCTTGATCCACTTTTCGTCACTGCTTTCGCTGTGTTTCATGTGTGACGCACGTTTTACCTGACCCCCTCTGATTCCCTAACAAGATTGGCCGTCCCCGGATATCCCATTAGTCCCTGATTAACTGGGCTCAGCTCATTAGCTCTGACAAGCCAATTCACCCCTGTTGCCCTGCGCCACAGACTGTGCCGCCCCAACCCTGCATGCTGACAAAAAACATGCGCTGCAACGCCAGGAATCAGGATGCAATGTCACCTCACTGGGCCACTGCTGACACTGTGTGTGAATCCTGATAAACAAACCAGAAATGAAAGTAATGTCTCAAATTTGTAAATAAGATATTTCAGTTATATGGTAATCGTCCTAATAGTTGTTGCAATAAGACTCATTTTGCATTTAAAACTCGTACAGCCTTTTAGTTTCAACCTGAACTGGTCTTTCACGGCATGAATCAAAAGCAGATTCTTTCATATTTACTTGTGTGCATGGTTTGTGTGTGTCCTTCCTTTGCTGTTAAAAGTTTGTGCGACAGATGAACTTTCTCTGCAAACTTCCACAATCTTCTTTTTCCCCTCTCATATTCTCACATTTCATCTACACCTGTTTCCTTTCTCTTCCCAACTTGTTCTTGTCTTTTGACCTCATAACCTGATTTTCTCCCTACCTGCCTCCTCTCACCGTGCTCTCTCTCTCCCTCTCTGCCCTTCTCTACCTCTCCTCTCTCTCTATTTTCATCTTTGAGCTTTATCCCTTCATCCCTTATCTCCCTCATCCCCACCAATCCTCATCTGTTCTTCACTGCACAGGAAGAGAGAGGAGAGAGAGAGAAAGAGAGAGTTTTTCACAAGTAACATACTAGCAGTCTGCTGGGGGAGAGCATCAGAGGACCAGTGAGCAAGAGCACCCTGGGATTGTGGATTCAAAAAAAAGGGAGCGTAGAGCTGGACGTGTCTGCACAGGTGCAGAAGACGAGAAGGGACAGCACTGTGTGGAAAGGTGAGTTTCTTCTTTTATGTATTTATTAGTTGCACTCTTCAGGCGCTCTGCTGTTTGAGAGCGTTTGTAGCTGCATTGAGCTGTATCATCTCACTTTGTGACATTTTAAAGTAAAAAAGTGGATTTTTGAGGTTTAGAAAATAGGTGATATTTGAACTGTGCAACACAGGAAATACAACTTGCAAACCATGAAATAAAGCTGCAGCTGCAGCAGCATTTCTGAGGAAGTATGAGCTTTCCTCCAATGTTCATTTATAGCTTGCATAAAATTAATTTACAAATTCTATAGAACATTATTATATGTATATATATTTATCTTTTTTCAAATACGTGATGTGAGTTTAGAGGATCCCAATACTTTTACAGAAATAGAAAAATGGATCACCCTCGTGTAAGATCAGATCCAATGGAATGATTCCTTAAATCCTTTGAAGGTGATCTTTGGATTGTAGTGAAGCCGCCAAAGAGGATTGGTTCCTCAGGTGTGGCAGCAGTGAGCTGCAGCCTGATCTGACAGACAAGACAAACCTCATCCAACTCAGTTTGTCTGCACATTTGTCTGCTGCACATTTGGTTCTTCTGCAGTTGCTATTACAAAGATTTGTGATTTTTTTTTTTTTTTTTTTAGCACAAAAAACCTTCCACAGTCGATAATGTTCAGCTCTCTCACTGATGTTGAAGTAAAGAGCAGTCAGTAATCGGATGACAGAAGATTTGACCAGCAAAGCTTCCCCAAAGATCTCCTGCCGGGATTTAAAGCCCTGCAGCATCCTGAACCTTTACCTCTGCTGTTTAATGGATCTTTTGACCTTAATGTGAAAGACATCAGCAGGACAGAAACTATTTCAACTAATCTATGAAGCATCTATTCTATCAAATATCAGAAACAAGTGGATCTGTTGTCTGACCACAAACCAAACATCTTTAATTTGCAATAAATAAAAAAGAGAAAACTGTAAATCCCCACATTTGCAAAGCTGAACTAATTATTTCACCCTGTTCTGTAAAAGTTTAACATAATTTTTTTTCTGTGTTCTCTATAATCAGTAGTGCTGCATCACATGTTAGCTGTTGCAAAAACAAATGTAATGATAAGAAGCGTTGCGACCACTGCACAGAGCATTATTTGTAGCAAATAATAAAAATTCCTTGTCCATTGCGTGTTAAATACAGATTTCATTTTTGTCACATGCGTTGCCTGCGACCTATCGAAATGTTTATTCACATGTTTATTTTTTAGAGGGATGCTGCAATGTTCTGCTCCTGTTTATCACCGATGTTTAGCGTTTGAGGACGTGCAGAGTTTTAGTTTTGAAAGAGTTCCAGTGATCAGAAGTGCGCACGAAGGTAATTAGCATTACATTAGTTGGACGTCAGTATCCTATTACAGAGTATTAGGCACATAAACTGAATCACTGCACGCAGGATTGAAAATGAGAATGACGGGATGGTGATTCTCTGTGCAGCCGAAGACTGAAAACCTTAAGCTTATTATATTCTTCAAGACCCCGCACACTGACTTACTAACTTTTGGAGAAAATGACTTTACAAAGTTGCAGCTAACCTGAACCGATGATGTCAAACATATCACTTCAGAGACAAGACTCTTTCCTTTGTTTCATTTTCTCATTCCTACAAATCATCTTATTTTTACCTTTTCCCCTCATGTTTCCTTTGCTTCACACAACCTACTGTGCGTGCACCAGCATGAGAGCTGACAGTATTGCAGCTTTGGTTCGGGGGGTGGGGGATTACACCTGTCAGGTATGTGTCTAATCTTTGCTCTAGACTTGATGGTGTAACAGTAGCACAAGTGTTCCAGGGTCACTGAGTGCTGAAGCTGAAACACATTTAGCACCAAAATTCAAACCACATTATTCACAGAAGGCAGAAGATTCCTCCAGGAGATCTTGTGTTGACTTTTTGGAACTTATATGGTGCAAGAGCAAAGACACGTCTCACAATTACTCTCATGTGCTGTATATGCTAATAATTCCCATCCAAGCACGACAAGCTCTGCGCTACAGTTATTTTCGTGCAATTCCCAACATCAAGAATGAACTAATGTTTTTTCTTTTCCTTTCTCTTTGTCTCCTTTTCCTGCTTCAGACTGACTGTTTCATTTTCAGTCGGTAACATCCTCTTGCAACTGTCGCCATGGCAGCTGAGAAAGCTGAAATGGATGCTCTGAAAAAGGAGTGCGATGCGCTCCGTGCTCAGATTGAGGTGAGCACTTCCTGCATGTGAATCATACTGATAAAATAACAATCTGTAAAATCTATAAAAATCTGTGAAAGCATCGTGAGGCCTGATTTTCTTCTCAACACTAAAAACCACTCAACTTGTCATTCTCGCAGTTTAGTGACACTCAAACAATAACATGAAAATGTGTTTAAAATTTATCAAAATGTATTAGAATCACGTAATTTTCACTGGACACAGATAAAGGAACGTTTAACATTTTTAACATTTCTTCAGAACATGTGACATTAGGTAAAACCATCTAGTCAGCTAATATCACTACACTAAAGTTTACTTTGTCTTTTCTGTTGTTGATACTTCAACTACTGATGTAACACTGCTTAAATTACTACTGCTGTCATCACAAGTAATGCATTGTCACTAGTATTGCAGTAATTCTTAGCCTTGCGTAAGCTGCAGCTCAAAAGCTGCTTTCACATGAAAACTGAAGCTGAAAACGGTAAGTTCAGAGGAAATTTAGTTTTAATTTTAATTTTAATTTCTTTTCCTGTCCTTGTCTTTCCCTGTGTGACCTCCAGACAGCTCGTAAGGCCGTGAATGATGGCAGCATGACAGCAGCAGCAGGCGGCGTAGCCTCCCTGGGCCGAATCCAGCTGAAGCTCAGGAAGAACCTCAAGGGTCATCTGGCCAAAATCTATTCCATGCACTGGTCTGCTGACTCCAGGTGAGGATGAGCAGGTGCACAGGAGTCTCTTCACCTCATTTGTTACTGACTTTAACATATTAGCAGTAACATTATCCATGGCTCAGTTTTAATCAAATGCTACATCACAGCATGACATTGTAAAACTGAGCCACTGTGAACACCACCAGGAACCTGAAACTAAAAAAAGCTACATTAAATTATACTAATGTTTCTCTGACAAACACTTTACAAGATGTTTTTAGGTCAGTAGAAGAAACTGAAGAGAAACAGTTCTTAAGCCTTGGAAGAAGCAGACGTCTCGCTATTTTCTGATTTGGATAAAGTTTAAATTAGTTACCTTTGTTTTCTGGCTTGCAACAAATTATCCTTAGCATTCCCATCAGTTTCAGGTTCATCTAGAGATTATTTACCTGTTCATTACAGAATTACAGAAGTTCATCACTTCTTCATCATTCGTGGTTGTTGGAACTAGTTTTAGAGGGTAGTTTTAGGTTGGAAGCTCAGCAAGGCAACAGCTAAGTATAATACAATACTGTGCAATATGATATGATAAAATTTGATACTGTGCAATACAATGCAATAAAACACAGTATGATACGATACAATACGAGATTATACAATACAATAAGATAACACAGACATATACTCTAAAACAGAGCTGACCCAGGACACAATTTACAACTGAAACTCTCTAGAAGGAAGCATTATTGCAGCTCTTTAGATCTTGAAAACACTGGATTTAATTATCAATAGTGAACTACTGAATTATTTTCTTGTTTAGTCTGCATGTAAAAATAAAGAAGGTTTAGGGAGCTGTTCATATGCAGTAACTCTTTCACTTCTGTTACAGGCAAATGGTCAGTGCATCACAGGATGGCAAGCTTCTCATCTGGGACACCTTCACAGGGAACAAGGTCAGATATTTAGCAGTTAGTTAAAGGACTGAGTCTGTGATTAGTTTGAGTTCTTTGTCCCAACTGTAGGAGCATTAATTCTCGGACACACTACAGTGCCTGTAATTAGATTTGTCTGGGTTTCAGTGGGGAGGTAAGTAGTAGAAATAAATCATGGTGGAAAATATTGTCTGACTGTAGAAAATTCAGACTTAATGATAATGAACACTGGCAGTACATATGTCCAGTCTATAAACTCAGACCATGTACGTTGAACCTCATGTGCATCAGATTATAAATCAACTGAACTAAATTTGAACTTCCCAGCTGGTTGCTGTCCCACTAAAATCAGCCTGGGTGATGAGCGTCGCCTTCGCCCCCTCTGGTAACCTGGTGGCCAGCGGTGGTCTGGACAACATCTGCACAGTCTACAACATCAAGGTTGCCAGCCCCAAGACCCTGAGGGAGCTGGACGCACACACAGGTGAGGACGACACTTGTTGGCAGCATTCGACCTCCAAGAAAGGCTGAAACTTAAAACTAAAATAAAAGAGAGCAACAGACTGGAGGAGAGCGGTGGCTGAGTTGAGGGAGAAACAGATGCAGACGTTGACTAAATTCTTGGCTGTTTCTCTCTCTCCCAGGTTACCTGTCTTGCTGCCGTTTCCTTAGTGACTCTGAGATCCTGACAGCCTCAGGTGACACCACCTGGTGAGTGTCATCAGTGACCATTTTGCACTTAGCTGTTATTAACATTTGTTTCTGAAAACATAAAAAAAAAAAAAAAAAATCTTTTAATGATTATGGAAGTACAGTGTGCTGGTAATTGGTACACGAGAAATAAATGAAAAGACAACAGTGTAATACATAATATGGTGAATAGGTTGATACATTTTAATCACAATCCTAATTTCCTTCATTTATTTCATCATGTTTTTGCCTTGAGTACAATATATTTCAATTTTGCTGAATAATAAGGCAAAATGCACAAAAAACTCTACTGACGTTAAAGGCATTCATATGTAAACATGTATGTTATCCAAAAATATAGTTTGCTGTCTTTCCAGGTTTTATATGAGAAGACTGATATTGATTTAATCTCTTGGATTTAGTGCAGAGATAGATCCAGGACATATTTAACTAGCATGACACAACAGCTGGAAGCGTAGGTTCTCCAACAACTGGACCTGACAAATGTCATTGGCCATTGGCCTACCAGCTCGTTTTTGAAAGCAGAAACTTCATCCAGTCAAATTCAGACATAATCATGATCAGATCCGGAAGGAAGTCAATCTCTCTGTTCTTCCTTCTCCTTTGCCTCCATTTCTCTCCCCTTCTTCCCTCTGCAGCTGCTTGTGGGACCTGGAAACTGGCAAGCAGAAGATTGTGTTCACCAACCACATTGGAGACTGCATGTCGCTGGCTCTCTCTCCCGACCAGAACGCCTTCATCTCTGGAGCCTGTGACTCTCTGGCCAAGCTGTGGGACCTGAGGGAAGGGACCTGCAAGCAGACCTTCAGTGGACACACCAGCGACATCAATGCCATCGCTGTGAGGATCAAACAATAATAATAATTAATAATTTTATTGATCCCCTTGGGGAAATTCTATGTGGACAGGCTGCCCCCTGTGAGGCGTCAAGGGTCAAGGTATCGGTGTCTTGTCCAAGGACACCGAGACATGTAGCCTGCCGGGACTGGGAATCAAACCGCTCACCCTCGGGTTTGAAGACGACTGCTCTACCCACTGAGCTATCATACATCAGAAATTACATAACGTTTATAACCTGATCTGAAGAATCTCCCAAATTCCTTATGGACTTATTTATTGATCTCACAAATGCAAACATTCAGTTTACATTGGTTTTTAACAAAACCGAGAAAAGTTACATGACTGAAAACTGTATCATCTTACACTAATTGCAATTTGTTGTTGTTGAAATGTAGGATTTTTGATCTTGTGAACCTGCTTTTGCAGTTTTGATCTGGGTTGTGTCTGGTCAGTGACTGATCAGACAGTGTGAGGGACTTGAAGTCAACTTAACAAAACAGCACAAAGCTGCAGATCAAGCTTGTGAGGGTAAAAGATGTTGGTTGTAGGTTGGTTTTAGAGCAAACAATGGTAAAAACACAGATCTCTGGTGACATCTGTGTCCAGAAGGATGAAGTCAGTCATCATAAATAAAGGTGCACAAAACATTACAAAGTAAAGAAAAATGAATCACAAGTTAGTCGTTTTATATTTTTCTAATTATTTGGCTTCATTCTTTGACTAAAAACAAATAAAACAGTATTAAATAAAAAATTTTTCTCATCTTCAGTTTGTCCCAAACGGACACACAGTCATCACAGGCTCCGACGACTGCTCCTGCAAGATGTACGACCTGCGCTCCGACCAGGAGGTGATCACCTATCAGGACAGCACCCTGAACGCCGGCGTCACGTCCCTGGCTCTCTCCAACTCCGGACGCCTCATCTTCGCCGGCTACGACGACTTCAACTGTCACATCTGGGACTCGCTGAAGGGAGAGAAAGTTGGTGAGTGGTGTTCTGTTTTTTTTACTTTTATGATTTACACTGAAGCAAAGGCTGTTACAGTGTGCAGTGAACTGATTTACATTCAGAAGCGTAAAAGTCACCTGTTTTCCATTTTCTCAGGAAAATAATGTCTGAAAGTTTATGTATGTTTTCATTCTCTTTCATTTGCACCTGGTCAGTGGCACTAATGTGTTAAATGCTGACTGCATGATAGAAAATATAAATATGTGAATGTTTTTTTGTTTAAACAAATCTTTTCTGGAGAAAACTTTGATGATTTTGGTCAGTTTCATTAAAAACAAATTTGAGACCACGTGCAGGCTCAGAGGTACAATGTCAGGGTGATTAATAGGTCTCTCCTCTACACCCCTAACCTCTCCTCTCCTCTTCTACCCTCTGCCGTCCCCTCCTCCCTTTACCTCTCCTCTCCACTCCTCTCCTCCTCCTCTCTCAGGTGTGCTGTCCGGCCACGACAACAGGGTGAGCTGCACCGGCGTCCCCAGTGACGGTATGGGTGTCTGCACAGGCTCCTGGGACAGCTTCCTCAAACTGTGGAACTGAGGCATCCCTGCAGAGGAACAACCCCTTCCTCGGGGAGAAGAAGAAGAAGGGGAGGAGGAAGAGAGGAAGAGGAGGAACGGTGCAGAAAAAGGTTGATGATAGGGAGGAGAAGAAGAGACAAAAATAAACTAGGAGAAAAGAGTCAGGAGTAGATCTTGGTGCAGAACTTCCTCTCTTTCTCTCTCCCTCTTTATTTCTTCATCATTGATGTAAGCAAACTACGACAGGTTGTGAATGAGTCGCGCTGTGTAAATAGCATCAGGTAAACGGAGAACGATTAATCCCGCTGCATGTACAAGTACAGAGCTTTATCATTATCAAAATGATGATTTAACACCAAAACATTAAAAATAAAAATAAAAATAAAAAAGAATAGCACATTATTCAAAAGAATAACTGAGCAGAAATCAAGCTCTTATTGAGAAAAACAATAATGACATATATATAAAAAAATAAACAACACGTGAATATTGAAAATAAGATTATAGGATTTATTTTTAATGTCTTTGAGATCACTGAGCCCTTCACTTATTTAGGTAACATGTACATTTGTATTTTATAGTGGGAGACGTCAGAGTGATGAGTTGATGTACAGTGTTGTTTTTGGTTTGTTTTATTTTGAGCTGCACATATCCAGAGAACATGTGTGTGGTAGGGCTGCATGTGTGTTTCCCTGTCTCACCGTGACAATCTGATGATGCACACGCATGAATAAAGGTTCAGAGATGGAGCCCGGCGTCCAGGCTGTGACGCTGGCTGATGGTTTGACCTGTGAAACACTGTAAAGACCTGTAAACTTTACTCTACTCTCCTGGGATCAGCTGCATTTTGTAGTACTTTTACACTTCCTCTGTAAAGAAGACAATAATGCTTGTTGAATCTTTCTAATAAACATAGAGTTCTGCATTAACACCACGTCGGAGTCCGTGTGTTCATGATGCCAGGACTGATTTATTAATATTATGTAAGTAGGCCTCGCACAGGACACACAGGTACTACGTGAACAAAACAACACGTTTTCACATTTGTTTTTCAGCTCTGGAGGACAGAACAGTCTGAGGGGAAGGTCAGCACACATCAGCAACCTGTACACGCACACACACACACACACACAGGGAGCTGCAGCTCTGGCATGAATTACACTTTTACAAAGCTGACCACTCAACAACATATGAAAGATGTGCAAAAAAAACATGACGACCAAAAGATATAAAAAATGAGTAATGTAATGAAATGTAATAGTTGTTGTATGTGTCTCTTTTAGTTTAGGGTCCTGATAAAAAACAGGACACTACCATGTAATGCCCTAAATCAATCAATGACGACGCCTGGGCAATTATTTATATACTGAGAGTCAGGGACGTCATTAGGATTGAAAGACAAGGGGGGCTTAGCCCCCAGGGTTGTAGGAAGGAATTAACGTGTGTAACGAGCGCTGAAAATTTTTCACCAAACCAAAATAGGCTTCATTAACTTTATTATCTCTTGTACGGCAATTCTGCTGTTATCTGTCTCACTTTGTTTCAGTGGCTTCTCTGGATGA
The DNA here is from genome assembly GCA_032362345.1 of Sandelia bainsii. Lineage (NCBI taxonomy): Eukaryota > Metazoa > Chordata > Actinopteri > Anabantiformes > Anabantidae > Sandelia > Sandelia bainsii. The sequence continues at coordinate 2,924,411 of JAUMHL010000003.1, read as the reverse complement.
CCCCCTGCCTTTGGTTTCCTTAGTCTTAAGGATGTCTACTTTGTTTTTTTACACTTATGTATTTTTTAAAAACAGTCTAAATTAGTACATAATTTTTTTAACAGCCTACATGTTGGGGTTGTGTTCCTTAAAAAACATACTAGCAAATATATCCGTCAATGCATTTAATAATATTAAATGTGACACATAATATCTAAAGATATATAGTTTCATAACTCCTCTTTCTTCTTGTTTGGTGTCTTTTCAAATAAAGTTATTTATTTCTGCTTAATGATATTTCTCTATGCAACTGAAGACAGAAGATAACATAATGGTGCGGTGCTATCATTAGTTTATTCACTAGTAGTTTAATAACCCATTATAAGATAGGCAGCTGCAGCTGAACTCAGTCTAAATTAGTGTTAAAATATCCAACAGCATCACCTTTTCTTTCACTTAAGGAAACATACGTAAAGTTAAGCAATTAACAGTCACTAACACTACTCATAGTTTCAGATTATGAAGTGATTCTCTGGTTGTTCTGTTGAACAACTCTGCAGAGGAACATGTAGCTTCCGCCTATAGCTCCTAATGCCACCTCCTACCTACAGCAGCTTAAACAACCAGAACGATCATTTTAATCAAATAATCATAACTAGACTTATTATTTATTTCTCTTCATAGTCTTGCTTCTGTTTGTTAAGTGCGTACCTACGCTCAGTGACATCTTGTATGTAATATATATATATATGTATATATAATTATAAAATATTATAATTATTACTATAATTATAGGGGGGGCTTGGACGTCCATGCTGAGAGTAAATGTATTTTCTTTAAATATTTTAAAAACACACTTTTTCTCTAGTATATTTTCTTTCTGAATGAAGAAAGTTGCTTTTTTTCCCCTCAGTACATCTACAGACAGAGAACATGACTTGACTCTAACAGCAGATCATTTACACACAGTCAGTCACAGTCACAAGAAGCAGGTGACAGGAACATTAACAACATAATAAAGAGAATAGTACAGTAGCATATATACATACACAGGTTTTCTGCTTATTCATCTCTAGAAACATTTTATGTTCACGTTTTAAATTCTTTAATATTGTATCTTGGGCTCACAAAAATAAATGTGCAGTAAAATAATTAGAGAAGAAAATGTGTTAGAGGCTTATTATTAGAAAGCTTCAAAATCAGTTTTTAAAAAATAGATTTTTTTGTTGTTAGTGTCCAAAAAAAGGTCAAATAAATAAATATAAATGCACAGCTTTTTAATGAGACTCTCACCAGATAATCACCAGATTATAATTTTAAAAAAGAGAACAGAAAAATATTGCAGTAAGTACAATATGAATAAACTTATTTAATCCCTCGGAGGACCGCATGTTGCCAGCAGGTGGCGGTAATGCGCCGTAAAGCTGTTTGATTGTCTCTATAAACCCGAACATGAAGTAGAGGGGTGTTTGCCGGTGGTTGGTGCTCATATTTCCCACAGCACCTGACGTGCACACCAGCCACCCTGCAGCGGCGGATCCTCCGGAGCCTCCAGCGTCTCTTTTTCACCGGGTACCGCCGACCATCGTCCCGCCATGGCGTCCAGGAAGTTCTTCGTGGGGGGAAACTGGAAGATGAACGGGAACAAGGAGAGTCTGGAGGAGCTGATCTCCACCCTGAACACCGCCGGGCTGCACGACGACGCCGGTGAGTGACGGACGTGAGTCCGGCAGCTTCTGTGATGCAGGAACAAATCACACGTCGGAGGTAAAGCTGGGAATCAAAGGGACGGAAGGTGGAGAGGATGGAGGCTGCAGCTCAGGTGACACTGTGACATTGGGAGTCACGTGATCAGGATGATCCGCATAAAGGCCTCGTGCTCAGAGGTGGAAAGTAACTAAGTACCTATACTCAAGTACTAGTACACTTGGTGTCTGTACTTTACTTGAGAAGGATACTTTATTTTATCCATCATATTATGAACTACTACTCTACTACTGCATATTTATAACATTATGTATGAATTTAGAGGAATCAACTCAGATTTTCTTGTTAATTTATATTTAAAAAAATCTAAAGTTTTACTTGTTTGGAGTTTGTTTAACTTAAAGTTTCTATTTCTCAGACAACTTTAAAGCTTATAAACATCAGTTGTTCTGAATTGAGGCCTTTTGACTTAATATGATGAGTTGAATGAATAAACCTTTAAGTTTCTCAGCTCATTAAATTAAGTTTATGTTCTTTTTGTCTTCTTTTGTAGTTTGAAGAAAAAAATATGATGGAACTTTGTGTCTTTAATTATAGCATTTTTTAATTTTAGAATAATAAAATACATGCTAACCACGTGGCTAATATTTGAGTCAACTTAATATCTTCACTTTCAAGGCAGCAGGTGAACTTGTGTTTTTTAAGTTGAATAAACTTGAAATCATTTAACATGCACGTTTATCTCAAAGCTCAAGTTAATCAGTTTGTCTCTTTCAAAATAAGTGTCTAACATGTCCAAAAAAATGAGTGGTTTGCTTTTTTTGCCTTTCTTTATTTATTTGTCACATTAAGCTGCTGATGAGACTGAATGTGATAAATATAAGAATCAAAGATCCCTTCCACCAAACCAGTTCCAGGGCTGGTTCAGATCCAGGGCTATGTTGACATAATGACATGACTCTACGTTGGCTCTCTAGCCAAACTGCTCTCCATCCCTTATATTAATGTGGAGCGGTGCTCTCAAAGCCTCCTGGAACCATAGGATTATACTACAATAATTAGCTCCAATTTCAGCTACTTTGCTCTTTCCATAAAGGGCTGTGAGTAGCTGTGTCTAACATTCAGGATGCAGAATGTGTAAAATTTAGCTTTGCCTTGAAATAAGTGTTGGAACATGCATTTATCGGAGCTCTCCGGGACTGTCGGTACACAAGCACCCCGGTGTGACTGCGTTAAAGTGCTCCGTCAGCTCTATCAAAGATTAAATGAAAGTCACACCTAAACATTCGATCTGGTTTTCAGAGGTGGTGTGCGCTCCTCCGTCCATCTACCTGGACTTTGCTCGGTCCAGTCTGGATCCCAAGATCGGCGTCGCGGCCCAGAACTGTTACAAAGTGGCCAAGGGAGCGTTTACAGGAGAGATCAGGTATCTCACCCGCTGACTGAACATACTCGCATGCATTATTTATAGTGTGTCGACTAGTCCGATCAAAAAAAAAAAGCTTTCATTTGAGGAGGGCCAGACAAAACATGTTGTTTTGTGACATGTTTCAGATCTTTGTTCACTATTAATTGGTTGGTTGATGAAGAAAAATACCTGTTAGTTGCCTCCACTCTTAGAAGCGTAGTTGTATATTTGTACATTTGATTATTAATTAGACACTGAAGAAGCCAAAGCTGAAGCATCTGTACAGTTTCCTGCCTGTGCTGATGTGTGAAAATTCAAACAAAATGAAAGGAAACACATCATTGTTTCAAATATGTAAAATGCACATGTGATTTTGTTGTGATGTTAACATCTAGAAATTTGGGCCTCCCAGAAAGCATCAGTGTTATTGTTGATGTTATGGTCATTTATTGTCACTGCAGATGTTATTTAGCTCTAAACTTTGTTCTAAACTAAAGTTCCTGGTTAACATGTCCCCGTCCCTGCAGCCCGGCCATGATAAAGGACTGCGGTGCAGACTGGGTGGTGCTGGGACACTCTGAGCGCCGTCACGTGTTCGGTGAAAGTGACGAGCTGATCGGCCAGAAGGTGAGACGTGTATAGCTCAAGAAATATGTAATCCATCATTTCTCAAATTAACATTTAATAATCCTTAATCTGAAACAAATCGTTAAGGATTAATTCACGCACATTTATGTAAAATAGCTTTGTAAATCTTCAAAGCAGCTAAAACTACTAAATTGAAAGTGGCAAATAAAACAAGTTGGATTAGAATTTTTCAAGTTGTCTTTTGTGATTTAGGGATGAAACAACGTCTTAAGAGTCGTTTCATCCCTAAATTCTAGTTCAGACAGAAGTTTAATGACTTTATGATGATGCTTTATTTTCCCCATATTTTCCAAATAATTTTCCTCATACTTTTCTGATGGGCAGCTGGTATTTTTTATGTTAATGACTTTCCAATAAATGAGACACACTTCATGAACTCAGAAGTTAATACTTGCAAACATATTTCTACCAACTCCCACAAACTACTCCCACTATTGATATCTGTTTATGAACTAATTTACACTTCTCTATTACATAATTCCTTAGTTTCTCTTTAAAAAAGGAAACCAGGTATATAACTAGCTGGTACTTAATATCTGTAGAAATGTTTGCTTTTTCCAGGCTTTCCTAGTAATTAACATTAAAAACCAGATAATATTCAGGTCATTTCCAGTAAATTATTGAATTAATCTTATTTAATTTGATTAATCTAAGAAAGAGGCAACGCACAGTCGCTCATTCCCTCTGCATGTTAATAGTCCTCCTGTGAAAACTCACAGAAAATTGATGCGTGAGCTTGTCAAAGGGCTGTTAACCAAAAAAATACGTGTAGCGTTCAGTTGACTATTCCTTATTTCTGAGAATGTAAAATGTTCTCAGGTTTTGGAGTTTTTTGTTGGATTTAGTCTCTGTATAGGAGAGTCCTATGTCCTATTATCTGTCCTTATGTCCTTATCCTATCATTTCTATATAATTTGTCACAGGTACAGAATATACTGTGCACTGCTTATTTTTTAGCTTATTTTTAAGACAAGAAGTCAAGTTGCTACACAAATGTAACATAAAATAGATTTTATTTTTTTTTAATGCCAGTGTTGCATTCAGGTCCAGGTGAATTTCTGACTGCTGTCGATCCTCAGGTGGCTCATGCTCTGGAGAGTGGTCTGGGTGTGATCGCCTGCATCGGGGAGAAGCTGGAGGAGCGGGAGGCAGGCACCACAGAAGAAGTCGTCTACACTCAGACGCAGGTTATTGCAGGTAAACAAAGGACATGACGGAAATAACGTCATTTAAAAGATCAAAAGATGAATCTGTTAGTGGAGAAAATCCATTTAACAGACTGATTAATAAGAATAAACACTGGGTTTTTGTATGCAGCTCTTCGTGTATCTGCTTGTAAACCAGCTTCTGTGTCCATTCAGCCTTTAAAAGAGTTTATCAATGATCTTATCCCTCGTTACGTCTTTCTGTAATCAATGTCGGCTTCACACTGACGTCTCTGCTACTGAAGAAATCAATCAGTCGTCTTGCTAATGAAGGATTTTCTGGAAGAAACATGTTACAGAACTGATGGATGTTTGCAGACTGTTTAATAATCTTCTGTTTCTCTGCGAACGAGTTGCTCGTTGATTTGAAGTATTTGAGCATCACATTAAATGTTGGTTAGTTGTTATGCATTTATGTATAATTTAAACTACTATTTATTGGCTGATGAGGGATGTTGTTTTGTTACAGACAGCGTGAAGGACTGGGGAAAAGTGGTGCTGGCTTATGAGCCTGTGTGGGCCATCGGAACCGGCAAGACGGCAACACCTGAACAGGTATCACTGCCTCCATCCTGACGGCAGCATGTTCAGTCAGTTTACTGTGAATGAATGTGATATAACATGAACCTGTTTCTACACAAACAAAAGAAAATATGATTATTTACACTAAATATACAGACATATTTGGCAACTTTTAAAGTAATGCGTAAACAAAAAGCAGAGTAAGGTTCTGAAGGATTTTTTTAAATGGATTTTTAAATATATTTTAAACAGTTAATGGTAATAAAATATCATTTTGTGAAGATATTTATGATGATATCTAGTCTAGTCTCATTTCTGCTCTATGTGATGTTGTACCCTCATATGGTCAAATGTGATAGAGCAGTATTTGCACTGTTGAGCATTAATAAAACATGAACTTGTGAAAATCAAAACTGCAGGGGAGGATGTGGATGCTCGGGATTAATGAACACTCCATTGTTTTTGCACAGTTTAATCAAGGTAAATATGGTAGATGTTCTCGTGTAACGGTACAGTGTTCACAAAGTTACTGTGAACAACAGACGTGTCAGAATCAATCATATAAATTAAAATTTCACAGATTTCTTTACAGAGTTCGCCTTTAACCGCATCAATCGCTTATGTTTGTTCATGCCAAACATAATATATATTGGTTTTGAGGTGTTTAATTCAAATAGTTTATTTGCATTTTAATTAGTGTTCTGTTGTTTTTGTGCATTTGCTGTAGAGCTGTGTGATTTGGGGATTTTGCGATTGTGATTTGAAATGTAACTTAGTAAAGTCAAGCTTCGGCTCAGTGTTCTCACTAGTGTGCAGCACACACTCTAAACTAAAGTAGTACATTTATTACATATTTTTTAAAATAAAACAATTTCCAGAAAGGAAAAATAAGCTGACGGGAACATGACTGTGTGTGTGTGTGTGTGTGTGTGTGTGTCCAGGCTCAGGAGGTCCATGAGAAGCTGAGGGCGTGGCTCAGAGCAAATGTGTCAGACGACGTAGCCGACTCTGTGCGCATCATCTACGGAGGTCAGAGATGGTTTTTCATCACAGTGTCGTTATCTCTGCATGTTTCTTTTACATAAGATTACAATTTTACTTTCGCACACTAAAGATAAAGGAAATGTGTTGAGTTATTTTGTATAGTTTTGTACAGGAAGTCAGACATGATTGGTTTAAAGTCAGGTTTAATTCCGACATTATCCCCGTCCGTCTTCCAGGCTCCGTAACGGCAGCAAACTGCAGAGAGCTGGCATCTCAGGAGGACGTGGACGGCTTCCTGGTCGGCGGAGCTTCTCTGAAACCAGAGTTTGTCGACATCATAAACGCGCGAGCGTAACGAACACAAACGCCAGCTTCAACGTGACCAATGGAAAACACCCTGTGCTGTAGATCGTCGTGTGTCACTGTGTGTCTGCAGCCTGGGCCGACTGATCACCAGACGTCTCCAATTAGAGAATCAAGTAAAGACCGGCTGGTAGAAATAACATGAGTTTATTAGTTTTTCCATCATCTGTGGGATTTTATCTTTTTTTTTGTTTTGTCATATTAAACAGTCAGTGTTTAATATGCATTAATGTAGAATTATACAACAGAAATATAAAGTAAAATACATCTTGACAATTGTGAATATTTGCAATATAGGACATGTAATTAACTAAATTCTAATTTTCTTATTATTTTACAAATGAATCCTTTGACATTGTGGGAAAACAGATGTTTAGTTTTCAAATTAAGTACAGTAGTAACAGGCGGAAGCGGGGACAAACCGAGCAGATTAGGGAACAGTGAACGATTGACGATTGGTAATTTGATTTGACCTTTTTTTTTTTTATCTCCAGCAGTTGATCAGTCAGCCCAGGTTGTTAAGTGTTTGCTAACAGATTGATAACACTGTTCATTAGAGTTATTAGAGTCTCTCTCACCCAGCTGCACCACCTTGGTCTGTGCAATTAAAGGTCTGGACTGAAAATAGTTATATATAATATGTACAGAAAGTCTATCTGTCTGCTGACAGTCAGTGTAGAAGTTTTACTGTGAAGTGAAGTAAGAACTGAAGGTTTATGTAGTTAACACTGAACTCTGCTGCTGTGTATCTAACACTAACTGGTGTGTGCTCAGGTCTGATCAGTGTAAGAGATAAATAAAAAAAAAACATGAAAAATTAATTCATTTGTGTTGTTTTGCACTGTTGCAGAAATGCATTTCATTCGCAAAAGAGAAATAAAAATTCTCATCTGGTGATTTTGACTCACTGCTACTGCTGAAACATTATGTCTTAAAAATCTTCACTTGTTTGAAGCGATATAAACTTTTACACAAAATGATGCAGAATGTTGCCGTGGATTCACTGTTTTTTGTGTTATTATAACATAAAGTATATGTTGTGTTAAATATCCCTCTGTTTCCAGCTAAAACACTCCTCCACATGATGTCGCCTGGAGGAGCAAGTCGATGAAGACTAGAAGCACCGTAGTATGAGCAACAATATGACATCATCTGAACTATAAAAGAAAAACTCCGGATGATGTCGCCTGGAGGAGTTTTTTAAGAGCAGATAGATATTTTAGTATCGGGAAGAGAGAGGAAAGTTTAATGCAATTCATACATACGTACTTCCCAAAACAGGTAAAACATGTTGAAGTCGCCCTTTAGTTCTAACTTACAAGGTGTCCTAAAGTGTCACATGAGCAGACCCTAGTGTGGCTGCTGGCTCTTAGTCTGATTTAGGCAAAAGTTACATGTTTGAACTTTTAATCTTATAACTATAGTTTTAGATGAGTAAACTGTTTGGTCCTGGTCAATAAGGCCTTTTCCTCCATGTCTGTTTTCCAAATGTGGAATCCAAATTTCACAGACTTCAACATTTCCTGATCTACCAATAATGTAATGATGATGTAGCAGTAGTTTATTGGGGGAGACTGTGGCTCAGTTGGTAGGGCAGTCATCCCATAGGTGGTTCAACTCCTGGTTCCCAGACAACATGTCAAAGTGTCCCTGGACAAGACTCTGAACGCCAAACCCTTGGGGGTTGTTATTATTATTAGTAGGGAAGGCCGTGCCCCAGTTGGTAGGACAGTCGTTTACACATCCCAGTGTTGGTGGTTCGACTCCTGGTTTTCCTGATTCCCGGCCACATGTCAAATTCTCCTCGGACAAGACAATGAACCCGGAGTTGAAGGTTTTGCCACCTCGCTGCCTGTCCACAAGAATTTCTCCAAGGGGATTAATAAAATATCAATTCTTATTATTTATTGGCATTCTCAGGTGGTGAAGTCATGAGTATTATTAAGATTGTACGAGTCACTTGAAGATATTTTTTCTCTCACTGCCACTTACTGTGTTTCTTATTGTAGCATTTTTACACCTTCATGCTGGTGACACCTGTGGCCGGAGGCGTTTTGTTTTCAGGTTCTTTGCCCGTACGTCCGTCCAGTTCTTTCAAACACAAAATCTCCAGAACGCCTTGAGGAAAATTCCTTCAAATTTGGTACAATCGAAACAATATTTTTCAAGCTTTTTTGGGAAATGCATCTGAAAATTTGGTCAGTTTGTCCGTAAAAACTCACAAAACTCTACACGTGCCTGTATGGACTGGTGCAGGCTTCTGCAGAGTTATCACTGGACGAATTGCACAGTAATCAAACGCAGACAAACAAGAAAAAAAGACAACAAACTTTTTAACTGTGATTGAAATTGTAAATTACCAGCTTTTTATTTCACATATGTTCACATTATTTTCATCGGCAAGCGTTCTGTTTATTTATGCTTTTAAATTCTCTTCTTCTTTTTCTACACAGCTATTCTATGGACATTCAGGAGGAACAGAAGGAACAATTTCCTCTTCCTGTAGGACAGAGGTGGGACTTTGGGTGTGAGGGACAAATAATCAGAATCACATTTGGGCGAGAAGAAGTAGAAGATCTGCAACTGAGAAGTAGACATGACGAAAAAAAGGGGGAGAGAGAGAGGACAGAATTGGGTGCAGTGCAGAGTGTGTAAGTGTTTAGGTGTTTGTGTAGCTTAGTCATTTTCTTCATTCAGTCCCTGAAGCTGCTGTTTTGTGATTCTTTCTGCAAACGCCTCATCCTGTTCTGCTGCGTGCTTCAGTCTACGTTATTATATCTCTACTTATTTCTCTCTTTTTTACACAGATGATCTTTATTTTTGCAGGTTCGCCGTCTGGCTGTACATTAACTATTCCTTTAAAACTACAGTAACAGTGCATGTCTGGCTTATAAATTTAATAGTTTTATAATAGTCCCCTGCATGTGCATGAGCATGTGTGTGCATACAGCATCATCTTCCTACCTAAAAGTCCAGTGCATATTTTATTTTTGTCTTCTTTTTTTTGTTTTTGTTTTTTTGCTTGGCTCTTTTGTTTTGTCATGAATCAGTGTTTTCTTTCTTTGTACATGGCTCTTTCCGTTTTTGTCGTGTTTGTCAGCGTGTGTTTGTGTGTGTACATATGTGATTCATTCGTCTGTCTGTGTCAGTTTCACAGGGCGCTGGGGTTCCTGAAGTTGTGCCCTGCAAAGCGAGCCTGGTCGCCCAACTCCTCTTCAATCCTGTAAAAAAGAAAAGAAAGAAGTTAATCAAAGCTGAACAAGACATTTTTTAATTCAAACCATTTTTGTTCTGCATCAAAAGTCGGTTTGTAGCGTAGAAGACGTCCTCATCCTCAGCTCTTTAGTATCAGTTGTTTAGCTCTGCTCCAAAAATTAATCAGGTGGAGATTGAATTTAATTAAAAACGCAATTTCTCTCTCCTCTTTCCACTCACCCCAACCAGTCGAGGCAGATGGCCGCCCACCCTGAGCCTGGTTCTGCTGGAGGTTTCTTCCATTAAAGGGAGTTTTTTAGATGATATAAAGTTTATTTCCACACTCATGGTCTACTTAAACTTTTATACAGACATTTTAACCACATTTCACGTTGATGGAACCACTGTGGAAGACTGAGAGAGACGCTGGAACAATCTAGTAAGTTAAGATGAGTCCATTATCATTATCATTATCTGAGTCCATATTTTACTTCACTGATGAAAATAACAAGAATAAACAGTATCCTACCACATGTAGCAGCAGCAAACCTTACTCTCTGCTCCATTTTTGTGTCCATTTTGGTCTGTTTCACGTAGTTTAATCCCTGAATATGATTTATTGTTTTTTTTTCCTGGTGTTGCCTCTGCATGTGTGCATGTGCACGCTTGACTGCACTGATTAGCGTTTATTGCTGGTTAAAGCCCCTGTAAGTCTATCCACCCTCCACCTCTCCTACATCTCCTCAGTAGTCTGATGGGATTAAACAGCTGAGCCGATCCAACCTCCTCCCTCGCAGACACACACACCTCCCTCCTCCCCCCTCTGCTGCTTACTGGCTCGGACACATGGGGTGACACCGACGCTGGTGTCGCCTGTCACGTAAATTAGCTCTCTGATGCTAAGAGCTAAGTCAGATTTGGAGCCCAAAGTTGAATAGTAGAATCAAAGTGATAGTTGAATATTAAATTAAGCAGCTTGTTTAAGAGAAATGATGCAATTATGAACTACAAACAGCATCTTTTCTCCTTTCTCATTACTTTTAAACACCTCTTAAAACGTCATCCCAATAAAAGTTTACTTGAAGCTACAAAGTGAGAGGAAGATCATGTGAGCAGCACACTGACCTCATGAGCTGGTTGTACTTGGCCAGCCTCTCAGATCTGCAAGGAGCGCCGGTCTTAATCTGCAACACAGACAGAAACAGACAGACATTACCCAGACGAAGCTGAGCCGTTACGAGATTTATGGACAAAATAATTAACAAAATGAAAATATGATGTTGTTCTGATGCCAGAATTAAACTTTTTGCACACATTGTGCATGTAGTGTTTTTACTGAGCTTCTAGATAATGAACTAAAGTCAAAATGGCATCATCAAAGATTGTGTGTGTGTGTGTACCTGTCCAGTGCACAGTCCCACCACCAGATCAGCGATGAAGGTGTCCTCTGTCTCTCCTGAGCGATGGCTGACCATCACACCCCATCCATTCGCCTGAGCCAGTTTACACCTGAGAGACAGAGAGACGGTTTCAATTCTAAATTCTTATTGTTGACCTTGGTAATTCCTGCACAGGAGGCACTGAAAGTGTGGGTGCTTTGAAGAGTTTTGGGTGTTAAATGTGACCATCCACCAGGTTGCTTCTCTTCAAGAACTCTCCCATGTACGTACACTGGAGGTGAAACAGATTTTACAACATGGTTGAGACTTGAGCAAAGTTGTTGTGCATCGCCACGACCTGCAGATATTCATTTGTTTCTATCTAGGTGGTCCACAGAAGGGCATTTTGTTCAAGTTCTTTCATCAGATGATGATTTATCGGCAACTGCAGCTCATCTGACACATTTACCTGCTAACGACATGACAGTTAAGATGTCCGTTTATGCCTGGGGTTGGGATTTCCTGCTAGAACCCAGTGAGCTGTTATTAACGACGGAGGAAGCTTCTCATGTGACAAACACAATATATCAGCTCTACTGTCAACAGCTTCACGCCTATCATTTAATCTTTGTTACCCAACCCCCTCTCATCACGTTATAATCCAGCTACACTGTCATAACTGACGGCTTCACGCGCTCGAGTGACATTTTGTTAAGTCTGAGATTTATGACACACATTCAGGGCTGGAGTACACACTCTATGTACAAACATATCAGCACATGTACACTGCATCAGTACATCTGAGGAACAGTTAATCATCATACCAAAACCTCCTGTTACCGCCTGTCTTTCCTTTATCTCCTATGAAGCTCTGTTTGTTGCTCCTCATCTCTGGCACAAGGTCAACACGGCTGACAGGTAACAACCGATATGACAGGCTAACACGCTGACTGCCTGTGTGTGTTTGTGTGTGTTTGACTGAAAGCATCTGGGTCTTTCTGTATCTCCCCACCGGCCTCTCTGTCATTGCAAACAAGATGGACAGCCTTAACTGGCCAGTCCAAGGTCTCCAGCCACCCTGGAGCAGCCATATTTACTACTGTACTGTATATTACAGTTAGCTTTTCTGTGTATTGACAGTGTTGGATCATTTTTGTAGAGCTCTAAATCCTGGTTGTTATGCAATAAGACAGAGAAATTAAATATAATTACTTTGTCCCGTTTTGTCCAGAATAACTGAAAATAAGTCTGTGTAACTTTTACAGATGCTTTGAAGACATCATCATTGGCGGGAGACTCGAATAAGATCATACCGTAAGTAGGTAATAAAAAAACCAAAAAATACTGGAGGTGTTAGATTACAAGATATGTCTCCACACAGTATGTTTAATGTTGTAGCTACTTCATAGTACTTTAAGAAAGCACTGTTGTATTTAAAGTTTTTCTTATGTTTATATGTCACTAACAGGGTGTTTTCACGTTGTCCTGCTGAAGGAGGCTGGCGTAGGTTAACTTGCTGAAAAGTCCGATTTCAAAATTAGGTGGAGAACATGAGACTATCTATGTTGAAAAACCAAACCAATCACAGCTCAATATGCAAACAGAGCTCTGTGCTGCCTGCTGAAACCTGATACCTGGAACCACTGACCTGAAGTCTGACAAACACCAGTTTTGATGAACAACAGTCTGTTCATCTTAGTCTGGTTCCGATGAGGCTCAAACATATAATATAATATAATATCTCCAATATCTCCGCTCGCTCTCATATTGTCGTATGCCCAGTTTCCTACGCACCGTGTATTGGGGGGAAGCAGCTGTGGTGGGTGGAGCCCTGAAGCCAGGTTTCATTTCTAACATTGTTTTGTGAATCAGAGTTGAATCTCTTCCCTTGTTGAACCTTTGTTTCTCTCCCTATTGTTGAACTTCTCTGATGTCTGAGACTTGACAGTCAGTTGCTTTCTCCTTCAAACTAAAAGTATAAACTTCTAACTAAAGCAGACGTACGCCTGTATGGCCTCAGTGACGGTGCCAATCTGGTTGACTTTGAGCAGCAGGCAGTTGCAGGCTCGCTCCTCTGCAGCTTTCTCTATCCTCTTGGGGTTGGTCACCGTCAGATCGTCCCCAACAACTTGAATCCCAACCTGGGCCGTCAGGCGGGACCAGGCCTCCCAGTCGTCCTGATCGAATGGGTCCTCGATGGACACCACTGGAAAGGATGGAGGAGAGATGACTGATAAACTAATAAAAATATTTTGTTGAAGAGCTGTCAGTGTACTCTGTGTCTCTGGCTGTAGATCAGCAAAAACAAGAAAAAACGTCCACCTGGGTAGTTGTTGACGAAGCCCTGGTAGATGTCAGCCAGCTCCTCTGCAGTGATGTGTCTCTCTGGATCAGGTGGAGATTTGAAGTCCAGGTCATATTTACCTTCACGGTAAAACTCTGAGGCGGCCACGTCCATCCCAACCACCACTTTATCCGTGAAGCCCGCTTTCTCTATGGCTGTCTGCAGCAGATCCAGAGCTGAGGAGGCAGAAAAAGGAGGAAATTCAAATAAGATGTTTGCCCTGAGCTTTGCCTCTCAGGCTGTAAGCGGTTTTCCCCTACCTCTCTGACTGGAGGAGATGGTTGGAGCTGTACACATTCTGAGGATAAACTATTTAGAGGACAAACTATAATTGTATTACTTTTTCAAAAAGATCCTGCAACTGAACATCAGTCAAAGTTAATGCAGTAAAGGATTCATTTCCGGGACAAGAAATGGTTTTTGATGGCTAAAATTACATTTCTGTCTTGAAGTATTTGCAAAGACTGATTCCATTATGCAAACAAATGATGAACATTTCATTTTACATTAGTGAAATGTCAGGTGCTGAAGTAAATGCCAGATTTTATTGCTTTTAAATTCAAAGCTTCTTCTCCAGAGGCATTTTTTCTACACGTATTTCTCAGCATGTTCATGTTGTTTGGGCTTTTTCACAGTGTGAAATGAAATAAATAAAGAAGACGGGGCAGGTTCAGGTTAAGTAGATTCAACTTCATCTGTGTAAATGCAGAACATCACTGCTGATATTCAGCAGGAGAAGATGTGAGGATGGAATTTAATTTGGGTAAAATCACTCCCCACAACCCTCCCTCTCCCTCACCCTCGCTGTTCTCCAGGATGTTGGGAGCGAATCCTCCCTCGTCTCCCACGTTGGTGGCGTCCTGGCCGTACTTCTCCTGAATCACCCCCTTCAGCGTGTGGTACAGCTCAGATCCTATCCTCAACGCCTCCCTGAGAGACGAAGACAAATAACTTAAAAAAAGATGCTTTATTATCACATCAGTGTTTGTAAAGTTTTTTGGGGGAAATGAATTCCTACTTGAAAGACTCAGCTCCAACTGGAAGAACCATGAACTCCTGCATGGCCAGTTTGTTTCCTGCATGAGATCCTCCGTTTATCACATTGAAGGCCTAAGAGAGGAGAGGAGAGGAGAGGAGAGAGGTTGTTCCTGATTTATTCCTTAAGTGTAACTTAATTATGTTTTATCAGCCTAAAAACAGTAAAAATCTATAAAATATGTGTTTTTCAATGAGGAAAAAAATGTAACTGTAAATTCCAGGCATGGAACCAGCATCAGACAATGAAACAATGTGTGCTTGTTTAATGTTTTGCTTGACGTTTGTTGTAATAATTGTATGCAGGTATGACTTTCTTACAAACATTTCTCACAATCATTCCAAAGCAGCACAGATGTGGCTGTAAGTTTAGATTTTCACTTCACTGTCTGTGTCAGTGCAGTGAGTTTGTTGTCTTACAGGAACCGGCAGCACCAGCTCTGTGTTTCCAGCCAGGTCGGCAATGTGGCGGTACAGGGGGACGTCTTTCTCTGCTGCGCCGGCCTTACAGATCGCTAGAGATACTCCGAGGATGGCGTTAGCCCCGAACTGAGCTGTTTGAGGCAACAGAAGAAAAAGTTTTTACTCTGCTGACAATAACACCTCCTTCTGTGTTTCTACAGACGAATACATTTTTTTGTATCATAATGAACACTTGCAAGTGTTCTTATCAAGTAAGATGAGTGCACAAACATCATTATCATTATTATACGAGTGATTTTTCTTCACCTTTAAATATTTTTCTTAAATAAACATTTCTCAGCTCATTATTAATTATTTCACGTCCCCTCTTAGCTGTGGGAAATGACAGTGACATTTTCCCCTGTTGATGATTAAATTATTTTGCCATCCGAAACTTGTTATTATGAATTATTTATTTTTAATAATTTATCTATAATTACATTAGACTTACACTCAACAGTTGCTTCATTTTGTTCAGTAACATGCTGTTCTCTGTCTTATTCTATTATTATAAACTGAGTTAAAATTTATAATTGTGACAGTTAAAAAAGAAGTATTTTCTGTTTACTTGAGTACAAACTTTATCCAAGTTCTTTTTGTCTGTAGAAACCTGTGCATACATATATTTCATATATTTCTACATGGACAGAACGTGAATTCAAATCTTTTAGCTGCAGTTTAGTTTGACAGGTTTCCTGTTCTGGCTGAAATTAATTTTCTCGCAGCACCATTAGCTTCACAGCTGCTGCCTGAAACAACTAGTTGACATAGTTGTAGATTTAAATAAATGAACAGTGCGGGGTTTTTTTTATTAAGGATGCGAGTCCGCTGCCAAAACCTGTTTGGAGCATTAATCTATTTGCTCTATATTTATACCACTCGTTGCTCTGTGAAGCACTTCGTCTTCAGTAAAGACATTTTTCTAATGTGTCCTTTCAAACTGGGAGGTTTCCAGCTGGCTGCTGAGACTCTGATGATGTGGTGTTAGTCCTGACGCCTCCGTCTGACTCACATTTGTTTTCTGTGCCGTCCATCTCGATCATCATGTTGTCCAACTGCTCCTGCTCCACCACGCTGACGCCCTGCAGACACACAGATGCAGTAATACACTGTAATAACAGCTACACACACACACACAGAGAGAGGTGGAGTCTTCAGTTTTACTGTGAGACACAAACTTCATGTTACAACAAATCTACAAAATGTCACCACAAGTGTGTAAATTATTTATGATCAACTTTCCAGACGAATACTCAGTGAAATGTTAAACTGCTGTTTTGATTTAGGTCCAGTTTGGATGTACAGCTACCTGGTTGGCTCCCACATTTATATAACTACTATTATCATCTGTTTAGTTCTTATTACAGGCTTTAAGTATGTGTATGTGAGGTGATGTTTACCTCAACTTTTATCTTATAATATGAGATGAGAGGAAACATACATAGAAAACATGATTCAGATCTAGAGCTCCCAGTGTCTCATCTCATCTTAAACCATGACTTTGTTTTTCTTTCTTGACGCAAGAAATATATACATACTATAGTACAAGTAGTACAAAAAACTATTTATGTCAAGTGTTGTATGTGTTGGGTACAGGTGGCTCCAAACAAGCAAACTGATGCACAATAAAGAAAGAAATGGAGCACTAGAACATCAGAGTAACTGTAAAACACTGTGTTTCAAGCTTAAATTCATATTGATAATAATCTTTGGATGGGAGGAGCATTTAGTATTTATTTCATCAGTTAAAGAAAGAAAATATTAGTAAGTAATATTTCCAAAATGCACTTAATGTGTGTTTTGTGGGAGCAGCAGTCAGTGCGGTACTCTGACTGTGCACATATTCATACATTTATACTTTGGATTTGGATATTTTCACTTTTTTTTTTTTTTTACAATTGTTTTGAGTTTTCAATTGTCTTGTTGTTTTAGGAAAGTCCAAGTTTGTTGTTTGATCCAGTCAGTTTTCATTTCACATTGAAATTTTGGGTGCACACTAAAGACCTTTGCATGACATACTTATGTCCTATGTCATCCCCTCTGTGGGCTGCGTCTCCCACATAGGATCAGACTGACTAAACTAAGTGGTTTAGTTCAGACCAAGGCCTGTTCTGGTCGGATGAAAGTCTTGTTCTTTGGTCCAGAGACACTTTTCACACCTGCTGTTTTGTTTCAGACCAAACAGAAAAGTCAGAGGATCCAGACCAAAGAAGCCAGGTGTGAAAATGTCTGTTTATTGTTTATGAACTATTTTTTGACAAGCGCATTATTAATTCATTAATATGTCATCATTATGACACAAGTGCAGATGCGTCTCTGATGTGACATTAAAGCTTGGAGCTGTTTTGGCCTCTTTTTTTTGGGCCTGCCTTGCTCATCACTGACATTCATTTCACAGGTAAAAGATCTGTTGCTGAAGTCATTTACCCATGCTGCACTGGTGCAGAAATCTGAATCCTACTATTATACTAAAAATGTTTTACACACACCCACGAACACAGGCACTAACACAACATCATCCACTTTCACTCACTCGCACTTTTATTCTCACACACAGACACATCATCGTCTTTCATTCACACACACACACACACACACACACACACTGATGGCTGAGTTAGACCTTATCTTCATATCACCGCTTCTTGTCATCTGCACAGTGAGATCGAGGTCATTTTGTTCACATTTTCAGTCTAACCTGGATATTTTCTGCTAATATACTTTAGAAAAACATGGACAAACATCCCACATGTCACCCACAGGGTTTCTAAAAAAGAAGTTTGAAGCCTGTTTCAGTGTATCGCTCACTGTTAGTCAGTCATAGAGCTTGAAGAAAAGAGACTGTAGAGCCTGTGTGGAGCAACCAGGACTGTCAGACCTGTCAAAAAAGTCCCCAAACACATCTCCCTGTCAGCCAGAATTCAGCAGCTATCGAGACACTTCATTCTTGTTGAAAGGTTTTTTGAGTCAACACAGGTTCAGGGAATCTGACTTTACTAAAGTACAGTAAGCAGGGTTCAGTTTCTCTTCTAGTTCATCAAATCCGTATCAGACAGGCTTCTCATGTCACTTAATAAAGCTTTTTGTGTTTAGCTCTCAACAAAACTTTTAAAAGCACTTCAGCTGTTGAAAATTTACAGCGGATACAAGACACTTTAACTTAAACAGTACAGTACAGTTGTTTGCAGAATGTATTGATGATTTGGTTACTCACAGAGGCTATAAGAGCAGGACCCAGGGTATCATTGATGTGCCCGACTGCCTTCAAAACACCTAAACCAGTGCGAGGAGAAGAAAAAGAAATGATGTCAGAAAAGGGAAAGCAAATTTCAAACAATGGCAGAAGAAGCAAAGAAAAACATGGTACACTGTAGTTTTAAATACATGTTTCTGAATCAAACTCTATTACTAAGCACTGTGTAGCATGTGTGTTAAACCCACTGAGAATCAACACCAACAAAGCTTTGTTTTGAACGACTGGTTGCATGTGGACTGTGAGTAAAACACTACTCATCTAGCACTGAACGCTAGCCTATACGTATACTGGCATGCTGTTGACTGAGATGTTGAATGCTGATAAATCTTTGTTAAAATTAAACATCAATGACGTTATATTTTTTTAAAACTACACATAAAAAATACTATTTATAAAAAAAAAATCAGAAGCTAGGTGGCTTATTCAGAGATGTTTCTGAGACAAAATGTTTTAATCTTTCTGCCGCCTAGTGGTCACAAAAAGACTAACACTGCTTTAAGTTTTCTGAATAATGTAAATATACATGTGTGCTCAGTCAATCTGTTTTCGCACCTTTGCCCTTGTAGCGGCTCTTGTCTCCATCTCGAAGCTCCAGAGCTTCGTAGATCCCTGTGGACGCTCCACTGGGAACTGCAGCCCTGAACAGACCTGAGAGAAAGGAAGTTAACTAGTGAGCTTTCAATGCACTGGTTAATTGTTTACAGATGGTTAACTTATCAAGATATAATTTCCCACATAGGTCTTCTTTGTTGTTTTCTTTGTATAATACACTGTTTTGTTGTGAGCTGCCGTTGTCTCACTTATTTCTGAAGGAGGCAAAACTGCGTAGGATTTTCATGATGCCCCCAGGTGCTTTGTGGGTCCTTTCTATCTGTTTTGTGTGGAGAAACCAAACAGTTGCATGGGAAACAATGCTGTTAGTCCATCTTGTAATGTAAACCAGCACAAACAGTATATTTAGTTGATGGCTTAGATTTAAAGATGACTCGAGTATATGTTGTGGAAAGTTCGGGCGCACGCTGTCGACTGCTGTGTTCTCAGTTGCATAGCAAGGTAATATTAGCATGTATAAAGCCAGAACCATGGATGTATAAAGAGAGCTGGATACAGCACCACCTCTAAGCCCTTCAGCCCAATTTTCATGGTGGTGACTCACTGTACTGCAACAAAAAATCCCCCTGTGACCCTGAAAGCATTTTGCCCATTAACTATAATGATAAAAGAGACGTCTGTGAAACAGTTAAGAGGAAAACCTCCAGCTCCAAACACGGTCGCGTTCGACTGTTTCTATTATGAATTTTCATTCCATGACACTTATTGACGCTGTTTAGTGGCAACTGGAGTTGATTCAAGTTTCTGATGACATTTCAGTTCTTGAAGATGTTTCACCTTCATCACTGATGAAGTCTTCTATTGTATGGTCATACTAGGGAGGTGGTACAGGTGTGTTGAGTTGTGTACTCTCCATGAGTCCCACATCCAGTTATTTTCTGTCTGTTAAACGTTAATGTACATTCCAAGGTGCTTTAGTGGGTCTGTCCAGGTCTATCTCTTCGGGGTTTTGGGCTGCCCAGTTCTTGTGAACACGATATCTATGGAACACTTGAAAGGGAATTCCTTCAAATTTGGTTCACCTGTTCATTGGATTCCATGATGAACTGTTCAGATTTTGGTGGTGACAGGTCCAAATCACCGTGACCTCATGTATGTCCCATTCTCCTCAATGCTATATCTCAGAAACACCTGGAAGGAGCTTCATTACATCTGGCACCTGATGTAAATAGCACTGCTTTAGCAATTAAATGGCTGAACCCATTCACCAAATCTTCTACCTTACAGCTGCAGTTTTTTCCACCATAAAACTCACTAAGGCGATTGCGTCCCACCCAGGACGCCTGTAGCAAATGTTGTGAATGTCTGGGCAGCTAAAATGTTCACATTCTGCAAGATGGTTTCCCAGAACTATAATACAAATGGTCCTGGATCACGTCTGGTTTGTGATTCCATGTATGGCAAAATAAGACATTTCATGCTTAACTGTAATTTCATTCATCTTTTAAAGTTTTCAAGCAAAGTGTGCACACAGGGACATCTGATGGTATTTCAAACTAGCTTTAATGAGGTTCTTAGTGAGGAAAATATTAAACTAATTCATTTTAAATTTCATTTAACTTGTTTGTTATTTGTTTTGATCTCAGTGGGGTCATGAAAGAACATTGGCGCTGTATGCTGTCAGCTTACATGATAACTCAAAACCCCCGGTCTTCCTTACTAAGAATTGATCAATCCGGACAGAGGTCACTTGAAGGTCATCTGATGTCAGAAACAATTTACAGTTACAACGGAGATGCTGCTGCATTGCCAAGTTATCTTTATGGAAAATATTTGACATGATGAATCTGAGCAGACACCCGTTCTGGTGAAGATTATGCTTATTTTTTTTCCTCTGATATTTGCAGGCAGGCTTGTTGACAGTCACCATTCTCTGTGCGAAGGTCCACTTCCACTGTGGGGTTTCCCCGAGAGTCCAAGATCTCTCTGGCAACAATGCTGACGATCGACATCCTGAGAGACAGAAAGAGGAAAAGAGGCTGTGATATCACCACTTTATCTTGTAATACCTGCATTGTGAAATGTGGTTGACAGTTGAATTGCTTTTGTCAGCTTCGGTTTGAATTGAAACAGCTGTAGAGAGAATAACCGAGACCTCATGGGTGAGAAGATCTATTTTTACACTGCACACACACACTAAACAACCTGTCAGTAGAGACAAGAAGCAACATCACTGCAGATTCCCTGTGGAAATCAAAGTTCACTACTGAGCACTGGGTCGTGTCACGCAGCTCTACAAACACACACTGCAGTTACTTTGCTGTTTCTGGTAGGAGATTGCAGTAAAAAAAAAAGCGTATTATATAAGGTTCTTCACAGAGTTTATTATACACCTGTAAAATGACAAAGGAAGGAAGCTAAATGATGAAGGTAGTGCTGGAGGTGGATGGAAGGCTCTGTGGGATTTCTCCCTGATGAAATCTGCACTATACAGAAGAGGGTTTAGGGTTTAGGGTGTCCTATGTTAAGTTCATTGTGTTATTTCTGTAGTGTACTAATAAAAACCATCACAGACAAACCTCTGTGCCTCTGAAACCTCCAACGCCACACCTGCAGAGGTGGCACACTAGCGTCAAATCAGCAACTCTCTTACAGTTCAGCGTCTCCATTCACAATTTGAAAGTTATGGCTGCATTACGACAATCTGAAAGCTTTTTGCTGATGACTCTTAAGAGTTGGAGCTGCTGGTTTGAGCTGGTTTGAGCTGAATGGTGATCAGGTCAGGTCAGGACACAGAACCAGACCGTCAGTCTAAAACCATTAACCCCAGTTTAGAGCAGCTTTCTATTTATGAAACATTCTGATTCTCAAGAGTTCTTTATAAAATACTTTTTAATACATAAACTTGCCTAACATTAGAGATGGTCTCTAGGTCAATATTTTCTACATCTGCAGTATGTATACAGTAGTTATGCATAACATATTACATGTTATTGTAAACAAATCCACATTTGCAGTCAGTATCTGACCCAGTTAAATGTAAAGCTTAACTGGGTATTCTCCCTGCACCCACAACTACACTTGAGTCCAGGTCTCTCTTTAAAATAGACGTTTATCATGTTAAATAAAGAACAAGACAAGCAGTTTTAGGGGTTGATTTTAGCAATTAGTCTGACCTGGTTCTGCTTCACACTGATTTTAGTCTATTTTTTTCTATTTCTTCTATTTGCTGCTGCTGCTGCTTCTTCTCTCCCAGGAGAGACAGATCGGAAAATCCTGCAGTGCTAAAGTAGGAAAGATGCATCTCAGGGTGCCATTCGACACTTTGAAAAACAGCTCAGCCACAAAAGCATTAGGCTAAGTAGGCCAGAGCACGGCAAGTTGACTGAAGGAATTTTAGAAAATCTCAACAAAAACAAAGTACATTTATTACTCTTATATTTATATACTATTAAATTCAATACTTTACATATTTATATTTCAAGAATAAAGTTGAAATGTACGGAGCCCCCTAGGGGTCATGTGGTAGAAAAAAAAAATCAGACGAGGTGGTAGAAAAAAACATTCAGACAATGTGGTAGAAAAGAAAAAAAAAACAGACTCTCCGCCTACATGTTAATCAGGCCGGCGAATGTGACCATAGATCTGTGGCATTACTGTGGCTTTAGCTGTGGGCGACTTGTGCAGCCTCCCAGAGCAGCATGTTGCGGGGGTCGACATTGCCCGTCCTCACAATAACATTCCAAACGGTGGTGACTGGTTTCCTTTACTTCCCAATTAAGCTTGTTGGGTTACGTGCTCTAATTCTACTTTGTGAGCCGGTCAGGAGCTGCCTGACAGGCACTCAGAACTACTGTAG